>JAZBRI010000011.1:12532500-13095000 GCA_036874045.1 Cymodocea nodosa
AGGTATACCTTGGGTATCTTCATACGCAGTCTTATGTAAAAAAATTATTGGAAATTTAACGTCACGGGTCCGAGATTAAGACTTTTAAATTTTTTTTTTTTTTTTTTTTTTTTCTGGGGGGTGGTAATGAATTAAGACATCTATTTCGCACATGCATGCGAGAGAAGGCTTCTTACTTTCACGGTGGTCGACGTTGAATTTTTTTTTTCGTTGTTAGTACTATTATTGTACATGGTTTGTTGAAGTCAGATTGCTTAATCCGAAGAACAAGGATAATATAATTTTGGAGAAAATTCGCCCGAACAACAGCTTAATTATTAACACAAGTTTTGAAATGGACTTACTTATTGCTCTTTCTTCTAGAAAGAACCAACCATTCACAAGGGGACAGGAAGGAGGCACTTTTTTATTCCAAAAAATCAAAACAATGGCATAGAATAAAGTCTAAACAAGAACTACTCCTTCCTTTATTTATTTAAGGTTATCAAAATCAAATGAATCCTATCAAATCACAATCACTCCATTTTTAGATGAAAACTTAGCAACTATTATAACTCTGAATCGACTTGGCAGCTAATTTTGGGTTTGTCTGTAAAGGGCTACTACCTTCGGTCTTGACCATGACGACCAATCTCTATTTTTAAAATACAAAGATGTAGAGGAAGAAAAGCACCGTCTTTCCTCTTTATTTCTACCTTACTTACGAATGATAGATGTGATGAGTAAACCCTAAACTTCAGAATCTTACCTGTTAGCTCATCTTTCCCTCAAATCTGTGTCTCTCCTTGTGAAACTCTCCTCCTCCTCCTCGAAACTATGGCATTATCCTCACCTCTTGCTACACCATGGAGGGTCTATGCTCAAGCTCTCATTTTGATATTGTCTCACATTAATAAAGTAAAGATGGAATTTAGTTAATTGATTTTGAAATCAAAATTTTATATGATGTTAAAATAAGTTCATGTGCATTTAAAAATTTTAGATGATAGTCTTATATTAAATAAAGGCAATGCTTAGCTTTATATAATAAATAGATCTCAGTTTTGTCTTTATATAATTAGAGTTATTTTTACTTTTAACCGATTAATTTTGTGTTGACATTTTATATCACATCAAAGTAAATTTCTATGCGCCTGGCTATGGCCATTTGAAGACATAAAATAATAAGTCATTGTTCGATAATCTCAGATTAAATAAGGTAAGGACAAAACTTGAGTCTTGATGAATTGATGACTCCTATATATTCTTTCTCAATTGATTTTGAATTATTATTAAAAAAAAAAAAAATGAAAGTCAACATAATGTGATTAAATCACTTAACAATATAATGCATGGTTAAGGGAAAAGTCTGTTGTCAACATCTCTTGGCATTTCCCTTGGCATCTTAAATACACATCCGCATGCATCTTCGTTGTTAATTTGAAAGTGAATACCATTTATTCATGACACACAAGCATTTGTTCTGTGCTTGGTTATTAACAAAATGAGGTTGGTTATTTCTGTCTTTCAATCGAGAGATAATGGACTGGAATATTTCCGGAGGCATAGCGTAGGTCGGATGCATGCTTGCACCTCCACCACCAATGGAAAATGTGGGGGCGTAGTCTTCTATCCGGTGGCGGTGTTCTTGGGTTCTCTCTTCCGTCGACAAACCATTGATTAACCAAAAGGTAAACACAGCAAACGGAAAAGGAAAAATCGTACGGCCCAATGGGCCTTTTTTGGGCCGGTGTTGTCCGTGTTCGTGAAAATGCATGCCCGCCAGCCCACCGTTGGATGGGTTTGCCCCGTATCATTCAGGTAGAAAGCTAAACTAACCACACGACGTAACGTATAATGTACCAGTTAACAAAAAAAATTTATTATACCAAAACAATGATAACAATTTAAGCCATAATTTTATGACGTTGCATCTGAACACCGGTAATGACAAAAGTTCGTCCTTTTTTATTTTAAGTCCAAATAAATGATAACGTTGGGAAAACGACGGAAATATGAGAAAGTTTTTTTTTAAAATATCCTCGTACATGTAAGAGTCAATTCTCGTGATAAAAATAATGCGTGATCACTATGGTTTTCTATGTTAAGATAAAAAATTCCCAGGTAAGAATTCGAATTTACGTCAAGGGTCATGTGATCGCGGGCGTTGCTTGATGGAATTTTTTCTGTGAATCGGGAAGGAAAAATAAGTGAAATATTCGAGAGAGAGAAGATGTGAAAAAGGTAGATTAATTAGCACAACGCAGCGCCTCCGGCTTAGTCTCCGGTCTTCCTCCCCCCCCCCCTCCCCTCTCGCTTCACTTCTTTACAGCTGCCTCCATTGCTATATATAAAGCAGGAAAGGAATAAAACCAGGCAAGAAGAAGCAGGGGCGAAGAGGCGCTGTGCTCTCTCTCTCTCTCTCTCTAGAGCATCTCTTCTTCTTCCTCGTCTTCATCTCCTCCTCCTCCTCCTCCCTCCTTTGCTCTTCTTTTTCTGCTCTGCTTCTTCCACATCGTTATTACCACTGTTAATTAGCATCCTTGCTAACCTTTTCTGGTCGACCCATCTGTGTTAAGAAGAAGAAAAGAGGATCTCTGCCTTGTGCATCCAGATCCCCACTGACAGCAAGTAATACTCAAGCGCCACCGCATTGGCCTTGCGTACCTCACCAGCAACAGCAACACGCAACAGTGCGTATTATTGCCCATCTCCTTTCTTCCTTCCATTCCAGGACAACCGAGCAATCCGCCCACATTTCGTCTCCTAGTCACAGAGCAGAAGTAGGTGGTGTGCGTGGCCAATAATCCATGGAGAGTATATCGACGACGACCCTGCTGCCGGAGACGTTCCAGAGAACGATGGGCGACATCGCCCAGCAGATTGGGTTGGTGTGGACGCAGATCCGGACGCCGGTGGTGGAGCCGCTGCTGCGGGTGCTGGTGTTGGTCTGCCTGACGATGTCGGTGATGCTTTTCATGGAGAGGCTGTACATGGGGGTGGTCATCTCGTTCGTCAAGCTGCTGGGGCGGAAGCCGGAGAGGAGGTACAAGTGGGAGCCCATCAATGAGGACGTGGAGCTGGGCAAGTCCTGCTACCCCATGGTCCTGGTTCAAATCCCCATGTACAACGAGAAAGAGGTCGGCACCCTGCTTCCTCCTCCCCCGTCGATTACCTTCAAATTCTAAATTAATTATGACCGCGCAGGTGTATCAGCTGTCGATAGGAGCTGCATGTGCTCTGTCCTGGCCGACCGACAGGGTGATAATCCAAGTGTTGGACGACTCCACCGATCCATCCATCAAGGTGAAACACGTCCTCCTGATCAAGATTCAAGAACATGGTTGGTTTGGATTGGATTTTAATGAAATCAATGGTGCAGAAGCTGGTGTTGTCGGAGTGTGAGATGTGGGCGAGCAGGGGGGTGAACATCAAGTACGAGATCAGGGACAACAGGAAGGGGTACAAGGCGGGGGCGCTGAAGGAGGGCATGAAGCACTTCTACGTGAAGCAGTGCGACTACGTGGCCATCTTCGACGCCGACTTCCAACCCGACCCCGACTACCTCCGGAGGACCATCCCCTTCCTCGTCAACAACCCCGAGATCGCCCTCGTCCAGGCCCGCTGGAAATTTGGTGAGTCGTCTACACCCACATCGACCCAACCATCAATCATTTATTTTACCTTACTTTCCTCCTCGTTTCTATTCAATCAATTCCCATCCAACTTCATTGATCATACATTACCCATGTCTCTGTCCGTCCATTAATATTCGATTCTAACAAATGGACTGATCGATCGATCGACCCCCTTCAAATCATAGCCCACATTTGACTTGCCGGTCCGGTCGGCTCTGCAGTAAAATAAGCGGGGGGTGGGCGCACACATGAGTGTCGGTCGATGCTCCTGCTTCTTCCCCTCACTGCCTTCGACTTAGATTTTTCTTCTAGGATCCACCGCGAGAAAGTAGAGACAACTGGCTCGGCTTTGCGTTTATCAAGAGCACTAGCTGTTGTTATATATTTTCCTTTTCGTTTTAAATGTAACCGTCAGTCACTTTATGAACATCTGGGTAATACTACCGGGTCGCGGAACATTAACTAACACACACACACACACACACACACCCCAATGAATGAGCTTATTTCTGATCTAGCCAGCTAGCTAACACTTTCGTTGATTGAATTTTCCGATTCTACCTATTCAGTTGGATGCAGCCTCCTCCTAACCTCTGGTATCAAGAACACGTGGGCTGGATTGGAGTCCTGAGTCCTGAGTCCTGAGGTCAGCATGGCGGTTGAAAACACTGATTGATTCTCGCGACCAAGTTAAACCCAAACCCATGGTCCATGGATCTTGACGAGATTGTTCATTGTTGTGCCATTAACAAGTGAAGAAGAATGACGGACGGCACCCCTTTTTTACCGTGAAATGCTCTTCTCTCTCTCTTGCCGACACCTTTGCCTGGGACCCAAATACCTGCCGGCTACCACCCCTTCGTACTATATGTACATATAGCCTTACTGTTACCACCTCCAGCTTGTGCCGACTTTTGTTGTATTCTTTTAGGACTTTTTTTTTGTTCTTCCATGCATTGATGGGGACTTAATTAGAAGACCCAATCAGTGCTGCTCACGTTTCATGTGTTGCTCGACCAGCTACAATCTCATATATATCATGCCAATCATCACCTTTTCATCTCCCTCGAAGCTCTTTCCTTGGCGCCCATGGGAAACATTCCGCTGCCATCGCCCTGCTCCCTCACCCTCGGTACGTATTAAGTAGTCGATTCTTTTGGAACTTACCAACTCCACCCGGCGACAAGGATGTTCCGTGCTCCGATTAGCTTTCCATCGATTCACATGTGTTTTCTGTGATCGATCGTCGAACGTGACGTGTCTTTTTCTCCTGGAGGGGTAATTCATGTCGTTGAGATTCTATGATCATGCGTGGTCGGTCGTTGAGATCGATGGCTTCGGACGGTGCCTTTCCCCTTTCTTCTTCCTCTTCTCCTTTCATCCTTCACGTTCGTTATTGCTTCCCCTTTCTGAAAATAATAAAGTTAATTTGGGAGCACCATGTGCATCACATACATTAAGAGCAGTGACCTACCGGCATTTTTACACGGACGAAGACTATATTTTATATATCCACACATAACAGGTAATTAATACAGTTTATCAAATATTACATCTCAAAATAAATCATTTGTTGATGAGTAAAAGAATCCATCGTATATTAATTTAAGCTTTGTTCTTACTTCTTCTTCTTTTTTGTTATACATTTTTTGAGTGCACCTCACCGACCCTGGGTATATTAATTTATTGCTTGTGTACTGGGTAGTGTCGAGGAGTTAATCAAGGACGTGCATCGAACGAGAAAGAGGAAAGCTTCTTTGTTCGGTGATACATAAATTCATGCCGTGGGAGGGGGAAAAAAAACCAAAACAAAACAAAACGTAGGTAGTGATCCGTGCACGTTATAACCCTACGAGAACTTTAACAAACACATGGTGCTAGCTGCAACACTTAAACCGCCGTGTAGGGCGAGTGAGAAGAAAAATCTCACCACCCCAAGTAAACAAATATTCGAATCCTGTAGCTTTCGAGGTTAACAAACACATGTGGCTGCAAATATAAAGGGGGGTACACTCACAACACATGGATCAAACTCTCTCATTAATTGGCATAGAATCCCCACGAAACGACTTGTTTATATGTTCACTTATTTTTATTTTTCTGTCAATTATTAGCTTTACCCTCGGTCTCTTCTCTCCCCCCCCCCCTGTAACATTCAGTAGAACATGTGCAATTATTCCTGCTAGCTAAGCCATGTTACCTGTTGCTGCACGTTGCTTAAGATTTTTTGCCTCCTTCCTGCACCCGACGCTTGGTTGCTTTAGTGACCCCATGCCGTAGGTGCCCACACACACCGACGCTGCTTTCCTTCGTCCCCTCACTTCCATGCCAACAATGTAACGGCGCGCAGCACAGATGCATCGATGACAACAATCATGTTGCTAAAAAGAAGAGATCGAATAAAGCAAACTTGTCCTGTTGTTGGACTAGGGTGATTGTTATACGCTGATCGATGACGATGATTCATACACGAGCCCCCAGCTAGCTACTTCTCATCGCACAGTGTTAACGTCAACTTGCTCGATGTCGTTCTCTGATGTCAATCTGCCCAATTATAAGTGATCTCCTTGTGTGTTTGTTGCATGCAGTGAACGCCAACGAATGCCTCATGACGAGGATGCAGGAGATGTCGCTTGACTACCATTTCACTGTGGAGCAGGAGGTGGGATCCTCCACTTATGCCTTTTTCGGCTTCAACGGTGAGCATGCATGTCTCCTCTTCCACTTATCGATTGCCTGCTACTTCTCTAACCGATATTCACCTCTCAAACCATGCTCCCATTCGGTAATTACCATTTATATATAAATGTAACAACGGTTGAACGCATACTTGGGGACTTTTCACCATATATATATTCCCATGATGCACCATCTGCTCGATCATTAGGGACTGCTGGAGTGTGGAGGATTTCAGCGCTCGACGAAGCCGGTGGATGGAAGGATCGAACCACCGTCGAGGACATGGACCTTGCCGTCCGTGCCGGTCTCAAGGGTTGGAAGTTCTTGTACGTGGGCGATCTCAAGGTGCGCTTCCTACTTGTTTCCACTCCAGCGTAATTGCATCTTTCATGTTGCGGCGGCTTAAAAATAAAATTTTTTTTTTTTTAAAAAAAAAAAAAAACAGCAGCAAATTAATAAGCAACACAATAATTAAAATCCTACTTCAATTGCTTGCCTTCATCTTCCTGCATTATTCGTTTAATGGGTCCATCATTTAGGTGAAAAATGAATTGCCAAGCACGTTCAAGGCCTACCGTTATCAGCAGCACCGCTGGTCCTGTGGCCCGGCAAACTTGTTCAGGAAAATGGTGATGGAGATCATCAAGAACAAGGTCACAAGTTTATTTTAGAGCCCAAACAGGTCGACTCACCCGCTTTCCATTTGCTAACGAGTTTCTTCTGGCCTCTAAGTGCAGAGAGTGTCCCTGTTGAAGAAAGTTCATGTCATCTATAACTTCTTCTTGGTCCGCAAGATCATCGCCCACATCGTGACCTTCCTATTCTACTGCATCGTAATGCCCACGACCGTGTTCGTTCCAGAGGTGGACGTTCCCAAGTGGGGGGCTATCTACATCCCTTGCACCATCACCATCCTTAACGCCGTCGGAACTCCAAGGTTCAAACGACATCCTTCCTTCCTTCCTTCCTTCCTTCCTCCCCCTAATTAACTTGCAACCAATCAAATCAATCCTTTACCGCTACTAGCTACCCTGAATCCTCTTCGATCTGTACATTGAACAAAATCATGATGGCCTTCGTTGTTCTCAGGTCGCTGCACCTGCTGACGTTCTGGATCTTATTTGAAAACGTCATGTCCTTGCATAGGACCAAAGCTACTCTCATTGGTCTGCTGGAAGCAGGCACAGTGAACGAATGGGTGGTGACTGAAAAACTAGGAGACACTCTCAAGACCAAAGGAGCCGGCAAGGCACCCAAGAAGCCACGATTCAGGATTGGTGAAAGGTATGACCTACCTACCATTGCACGTTGTGAAACTATCATCTTTTATCTTCAAAAACAGGAAGATGTGATCTAATCACTAGCCTACACGCCGATGTTCAACACCGCATGTTTCTAATACCTACCTCAAAATTAATGTAAACGATTCGGCTAAACCATAATTGGATCATAATAATTAGACGCATGGGTCCAGAACAGATTTGTTTGATGTTTTTTTTTTGGCCAGAAAGGTAACATATCCTAACCCGCTGACACTTAATTTCATGCATCTTCTCAGACTACATATACTGGAGCTTGGGGTTGGAGCATACCTCTTCTTCTGTGGATGTTATGACCTATCATTTGGCAAAAACCACTACTTCATATATCTCTTTCTCCAATCTTTTGCCTTCCTCATCGTAGGTGTTGGCTACGTGGGAACATTCGTCCCCGATCCCCAGTGAAACGACGGTACCAACGCCATCGGCCATCCATCGCGCAGAAATTTATCCGCCAGTTGCTTGTTACGACGACAAGAATCCTTTTGCCATCGAAGAGAAGCTCTTATATCCCAGGGGAATTCTCTTGTGAATATTCATCAGTGTCAAGGCACATGCAAGTGTTGTTTTATAGGGATGTATGTACCATGTGATGTGAGTGCGAAGGTAGCGAATTTTATAAGCAGCAGCTCTTCATTTCCGTTTCCAAGGAAGCAGCAGCAGTCCCAAAGATACAGGTTTCTTCTGTTCACATACAAGTAAAGCGCCATATGGCGAGAATTCTTTTTAGCGTTTGTGTTTTGTGTGCAATGGATTTCTATCTAGAATTTTTGTTTCCTTCTGTGTAATAAATAAGGCAATTATTTACTGGTTAATATATTGTTCAGAGTAATAATATTATCCTATCATCGGAGATTCTTGGTGCTTCACCATATAACAACAGATGCGGAAATTTGTGGTCTACAACCCAATTGAGCTTGCAAAAGCTCAAGCAGATGACAGATCCTTGACTATACATGTGAAACAATTTATCATTCTTAGTGAACAATCATGCATAAAAGAACGTGCAGATAGAGCTTTGCAACCATAAAAGAATGGCAGAGACCGCATGCAATTGAAGCAATAGAGCACAGGAAGCACCAACAATTTTAGTTTATTTAAACATTTTATAAACGTGAATACCAAGAAATAGCCAAACGAATTGACTGGTAGCTGTATCACAAGCATAAAAAATACAACATATGTTGTTCAGGAGATAAAATTCAAGCAACCACCACAACAGAAGGGATAAATACAGGTCATCAGGTGTTCCGTGTCCGGCAAGCAGAAATAAATTTTCATTCAACCTACTGTTACATCTGGAGCTTTGAACAATGATCACAAACACTACTTGTGGCGTAAAGTCATTAAATAGAAAACAAATATACCCATATATTCTACATATAACTGCAATTATACTAGGCAGGATCATAAGATCCTTATTCTCCATATGGTAGGTTACATCCCAAGAATTCATTACAAAGATCTTGACAAGAAAAAGGTAAATCCACCGGCAAAAACCAACCGCCAGCATGTATGAATCATGCCAACAATTGTGAAGATCTACTCCGATGAAGTGTTAATAATGATTTATTATTTATATTGGAATGGTACCTATCATATGAAAAATAATAAGCTATTGCTAGGAGCATTTGGCTATTACTATATTGATTTCTTGTAGATAGATAATCGACAGATTGATCTTCTAATAGTTAGAGTTTTTATTAATCCAAATTATGCTTGTAAGAAATTAAATGTGATCTTAAATTGTGGTATTTAGAAAAAAATAAGTTTAGGAATAAAGTTAGAATAATAATTGATAAAAAAATTAAAAAAAAAGTTGTTAAGATAATAAAAATAAAAGATATAATTATAATGATCAAGCTTATGATAGAAAAGGAGAGTCAATATAATTAGTACATATGCTTTATGAATAGGTTAAGAAGAAATTACTAAACGGAAATTTTGAAAAAATTTAGAAAATTTAGGCTATGTTTGGTAGCACCAGCTCCAGCTCTTAAGGAGATAGAGCTGCATAACTTTGAAAGACATGTTGGCTCTAACTCCAACTTTTGAGGAGTTTCCTCAGCTCTTATTTTTATTTTTTTAAACTAATGTTATATCTTTTGCCTTAATGAAAAATATTCTAGACTTTCGATCAGCAACACTTTCAAAAAATTGAAAAAATACAATGTCTAAAAATACATTGTGTTGGTCATTGCTCTGGCTCCAACACTTCTAATGTTAATGAGGAGCTAGGCTATTTGTCTAGGACACACTCCTAGCACACGTTCCAAGGTAGAGGCGCACTCCAACACCTTTACCAAATGCAGCCTTAGTTTATGATTTACCTAATAGTGAAAAACTCTCATTTTCACAGTTGTGTGAATTTAGATAATTTAGTGAAAGATTTAAATAGTTGTGTAAGAAAAAAAAAAGATATAAAAGAAACCATTTGAGCATAAACCTTAATTTAGAAATCCAAATCCATATAGATATTTAAAATAGTACAAAGGAAATCCAAATCCCTATCTATCTACCCATCTACCGTTTTGAATCAATGAATGAACCACATTTAAACGAAACAAATGAACCTCCATTTCAGTTATGAAAACCTTGCTTCACGCTGCTACAAAAACCAGGAAGGATTACTAAGCATGCAATGGAGAACAACTTTGCAACAACTTGCACAAGAGGTAACAAGAAACGAGTGTAGACCCTTCGCAAACAAAGAAAGAAACTCTAACCAGGGAAATCAGGGTGGGTGCCTAGGCAGTATTTTGGTAGTATTTAAGCTTGTCTCAGCGGAGGTTATCGTCCCTCAAAGGTGATTTTTATTATCACGACTATTTCCATTGTCATTCAATAGATTCACCAAATATCCCATATTTCTCATCCGTATTAGCCCTTGAATCGACAGCAGCAGCACTGCCGCACAACATTATGAAAAGTAGGCAGCTTGTCTTCAATGTCTTGGAATGAGACCTTCTCACGTGCAATGCGATCGTAGTTCACCTTTGCATCATTCAGCGATCAAAAAATCAAGTCACAAAATGAATGTGATCCAATGAACTAAAAATTCTCCCACGGATCTCACCAAACGCCAAAAAAATCAAAGATGCTTAAGTTTGGAAAAGGTGAACTGTGAAGTGGATGCTAGTTTTCAGATTCCTTCCATGAGAAACCGAAGTTTCTCGTCACTTCAGCCAACAAATGGTAAGAGCAAATTCAATAAAGAACCTACCGAAAACGCAAAAACATGGTGAGAAGGCCCTAAAAAAAATATTTCCATCCTCGATCCGACCGAAGAGCAAGCGCTTCAAATAATCCAGTCTAGCTGATAGTCGAAGGGGGCCACATTTTCTCATCCTACTCACTCCAAACTTTTCCCGTTGGGAGGGTTTCGCGTTCATTCAAAGGGGAAGACAAGATGGAACAGGGGACAGCACGAACCTCACAGATGCGCCTCTTCCCAGCCTTTCAGCGCCGCTTAGACGCGATGACGGAGGCCATGCGGACGGAGACAGGCTCGTTAACACGCATTTTCATCTTACTAAGTTCTTCTTCTTCTTCTTCTTCTTCTTCTTCGGCACCGCGTCGCCGCAAACGCTGCGCTCGGCACAAGCGACCGACGGGGCACATTCGGGAGCAGCGTGGTTTTATGGCTCGGGATGTGGCCCAACTCCTCGGCCCATTTGAAAATTGCAATCGAAAATTCGTGGGCTTTCCATTTTATCTACCACCGAAGGGTGTTTGATTGGTACGCCGTGCCTTATCAGCCACGCACGATAATATTACATCACTCGGTGGGTGGGTGTGTGGTGCTCAAAATCAAATAGCACATACGAATAATTGGATTTACGATGTGATTATGAACTAAATGCAAATAAATAGGATCGACCGTGACATCCGATCTTTGGTGCAAAATGAGGATTACACCCTCATAATCCACCACACCCACACGATGTCGCTTTTACTTCATTATCAAACCTTGATTTTTTGTCAACCGCACAAGTCATCTTTCTCTTCGTCAGTGTTTCATTCTTCTTCCACAGCAAGATTAACCACCTGTAGGCCAACCGCGACTCTTTAATATACGTATTATATTAATTTCCATATTATTAATTATTGATATACATACACGTAATATATACAGATTGTTCGATAGGGTGGGGCGAGGAAAAACCGTTTCCATATATTAATGGTAATATATATATATATATATACATAAATATAAACATACGTATTAATATTAATATACATATTATTAAGATTGCCAACCAATAAGATTAATTATTAATATACATATATATATGTATTAATATATTAATTAACATAATATATGTCATATATAGGTAATATATAAAACCTCACTTAAGGGTAAAGTTGGAAGAAATAAAAAGAATTTGTCGAACGTCACTCCTCATTTATTATTCTTTTCTAATTACCGCTTTTTAAAGATTTGATCTTTTCGTCCTAAACGCAAATCAAAGGTTATAATGAAATGGCAATAAAAAATGTTAAAATAATTGAGAAACGAAAATATGAAAAAGTTAGAAAAAAAAAGATGACGTAAAAGAGAAAGTCAAAATTTTAAAATAAAATAGAAAAGTTAAGAAATAAGAAGTATGAATGATAGGAAAAAAGGAATCGACGTCATAGAAATTTAAAATAAGAAAGAATCATAAATTTTACTTTTAAAATAAAATATCAAATATTAATATTTATAAAATTTAATATTAAAATAATAAAAATATATTAGTGTATAAATTAAAAGTACATAAACTATCAATATTGAGTTTTATTTTTACATTATACGAGATTTTCTGAAAAAGAGAGAAAAATTCGTTACCAAACATATATATATATACTTGCAAGAATCTGAATTCGGATCCGAGTACGGGAGCAGCAGATGAAGTTCGTTTAACAGATTCGTTCCGGAGCCATTTTGAACCCGACGGAGAATGCTGTGCCGCCGCCGACGGGAAGAAAGCTCCGTGCCTCGTCCTCGTCGTCGATCATCTCGTCATCCCGGGGAGCAAGGAAGACGCCTGAGCTGTGCACGAAAGGCAGCAGCAGACAAACACCCTCCCCCCTTACAGCGCATGGCGTGAATTCTTTATCCACGGGTGTGTAATAATATAGCCAGTTGGTGGCTCCAACAGAGCCGACGGAGGCCCAGCACCAACCAGCGGAGACGGCGGTGGCATTGGGTGGCTATTTGCGCTGTCAATGGCACTACTCGCCATCATCGTCTCTGAACTCGGCTACTCTGTTTTGATCCCTTTCTCACCGCCCTTCACATGTCGGTGTCCTTGCTCTTGTTCTTTTACCCTTTTCTTCTTCTTCTTCTTCTTCTTCTTCTTCCCTTTTTTTTTTAATTTAACGTTGGATTTCTTTCTGCTGCCGTTGGATAATTTTAAATTTCAATCACGATCATGTTTGATGGGATTTTATAATTATAAAGAAACCACTGTAGCCACTGATGATATGGTACTCCCTTATAATAGAGATTCTTCTCAGCCATCTTTGTTGGTTCTTAAAAATTCTAACTTTTATATCAGCCATTCGTTCTTGATCTAAGGGCCATTAACCATTAATTTTTCTACGAAAAAAAAATAACGAATATAATTAGATGATTAAAATTTTTGAACATAATAAATTGTACCATAAAAACTAATCATATATTCTACAAGGAATTTACCATAGGAACTTTTACAGGGGAATTTACGTATTTGTGCATCGATGTTTCAACTTGATTCACTCCACTTTTGTGATACCAACGTTGTTAAAATTTTAAGAAAATTTCCATAATGCTCTTTTCTCCTCGAACCCTTAAAATTCTCATTGCCAATGATAATGAGCATTTCCTCAAAACATTTAGGATTTTGAAAAAGTTTTGCCTTTATTGTCTTCCTCTCTTGCTAACGATGTAGGGTTTGATGTGGGGAATGTTGTTGTCATCTTGAAATCGACATTGAGCCCTTAAAACAGTGGGCATGCGTCAATCCTTTGCACATCCAACTTGTTTATTTTTTATTCATGTCAATTTGGAGTGTAGATGATAATACACTTTAATTTCACCTGGTTTTTGAGCATGGTAATTAATGATCTTAGATGCTTGTTTGGAATTTTTTAGGGTTCTCCTGCAAGAGGGTCAGCTAGACTTCAATGTGAGAGGGTTGAAGTTAAGCAGGATAAGTATGGAGGTCAAGCTTTTGGTTAGGTCAACAAGCATTAACTATGGCCAGAAGAAAATGAAGTGTTTGGAAGGGGTATGCATCAATTATTTAATGTGGAGTGGGGTGGCATTCTATATTTACGTAAGGTGTGTATCAAATTAACCTGCGTTGGATGGTCGCTAAAAGAATTAAAAACCAAGCATCAAGCGTCTATGTTTCTTCTGTTGTTGAATGTATCATATCCAATAATATCTATATCTAATATTATAATACGGTCCCTAAATTTTCTACAATTTACATGTGCATCACTCAATGAAGGTTGAATGTTTTCTAACTTTATTTCACACAATTCGTTTAGGGAGGGTGAGAGGGCAAACATGTTGCATAGATTGGACGGTCTTTTATATGTTTCAGTCAACGATTAGATATGACTACGGTAGAAGATGCATGACACATATCCTTGTATGTATATATGCCTGCAAGTAACCTTTTGCTATTAACGCCCGAAGGTTTTTGTAATAATGATTTTGGGCAGAATTGTAAAAAACCAAATGCAACGACACCAACAGCAGTGGCAGAATTGTAATAAGTGTTCGGCCGCAAGCGTCAACAAACAGTTAACTCCAGCTCTTGCCTCCTCCTCCTCTCTCTCTCTCTCTCTCTCTCTCTCTCTCGTCACACCCGTGACTCCGCAGCGTCTTCTTTCTTGCCCATAGCCAACACCAGACCAAGGGGAAGACGACGAGCGAGCATGGAGTCCTTGCTAGGCCGCGTCGGCCTCATCCGACCAAGAAACCCCCCAAGTGCCGATCCCCGCGTCGGCGTACTCTCCTTCGAGATCGCCGGTCTGATATCCAAGGTCGTGCGCCTCTGGCAGTCGCTCTCCGACGCCCACATTGCGCGCCTCCGCACCGACGCCCTCGCCCAGGAGGGCGTCCGCAAGCTCGTCTCCTGCGATGACGCCTTCCTCCTACGCCTCGCCTTTGCCGAACTTCTTGACTCCTTCTGCAACATCGCCAGATCGACTTCCAGGCTAGGGAAGAGATGCTCCGACCCCGTGCTCCGCCGCCTCGATCGATCCCTCGCCGATGCACTCGCCAATGGGGACGACCTGCAGGGGATGGCGTACGGGGGGAGGGCTAAGATGGAGAGGAAGGTGAAGAAGATGGAACGCTTGGTGTCGGCGAGCGTGAGTCTCTACCAGGAGATGGAGGTTCTGGCCGAGCTGGAGCTAGGGCTTACGAGGAGGATGGCCAGTGCGGGGAATCCTCCGCTAGGGTACAGGCAGAGACTGGCGTGGCAGAGGCGCGAGATCCGGTGTCTTCGTGACGCCTCGCTTTGGAACAGAACGTACGATTACACCGTCAGATTGCTCGCGCGGTCCTTGTTCACCATAGTCGCAAGGATCCGGGAGGTCTTCAGAAGAGGAGAGATCGTGCTCGATTCTGATGGTGAGAGACGACCGCAGCGTTCCGCTAGTGGTCCCGTCCCTTCCGCTGTTTATCCATCTGGGAGCCTGAGGATGCCCGACCGCGACAGTGGGGATGCCTGGATCTCCAATTCGGAGCCGATGCCTCGAACGAATGGTGGGGGTGATGGTAGAAGACGCCGGTCGTCACTCCGTGCTGCTGCAAGGGGAAGCATCAGTTCTATGCCGAAGTGGTCTGCTCCAGCTGGCCCTTTCAAGGGTTGCATTGCCGACGGAGATGGTCCCGAGGTGCTGCAGAGCTGCGTGCCATCCACCAAATCGGGGGTTCCGAACAACAGCAGAGGAGCCGCTGCACGCTTCGCCGTTGACGACGGCACCCAGGCCAGAAGTAGTAGCATTTTAACCGATAAATTGTGTGCGTCACTGTTCGATACCCGGCAGAAGCTGTTGGTTGCCGCGCCATCGACCCTAGGAGCCTCCGCACTGGCCCTGCATTACGCCAGTCTGATAATCGTGATCGAGAAGCTGGCGGCCTCGCCACACTTGATAGGCCCAGATGCTAGAGACGATCTGTACAACATGTTGCCCACAAGCATAAGATGGGGACTGAGAGCGAAGCTGAAGGCGTATGCGAAGAATTTATCTGCATCTGTTTACGACCCTGGTCTGGCTTCAGAATGGAGCGACGCAGTGGCAAGGATACTGGAGTGGCTGGCACCGCTCGCCCACAACATGATCAGATGGCAGTCTGAGCGGAACTACGAGCAGCAGCAGCACCTGCTTTCGAAGACAAACGTACTCCTATTGCAGACACTTTACTTCGCGAACCAGGCGAAGACCGAATCCGCAATAACGGAGCTACTATTGGGGTTGAACTACTTGTGGCGATTCGGGAGGGAACTCCATGCGAAAGCCATGATGGAGAGCATGAGTGGCGGAAGCTTCGACGACCACTGGATCCGAAAGACTGATTTCTTCTCTGGCGAGGTCCGTCACTGATCACCGGTATCTTCGTTCAGGTATATATTGCGCGAACGCAGATGGATATTGCATCGAATTCTCCTTCCTTTCATGTATGACCACCAATCTAACCATATCATATATATTTCACACCACTTTCGGTTTTACCATTCTGTTCTGTTCGACGGTCTCTCAAGATTGTCTCATCTTTGCAGGATGTCTGTAAATTCACATTGTCCCGTTGGTATAAATAATAATTCAGGTTCTTTTCAAGCTTGAAAATGGGTTCCAATCCCCCAACGCATATATTTCTACAATTTGCATGGAATAAAATTTGTCGATATCCATATTTGAATTTCAAAATAATAGCCATATTTGGATTTATTCATGTTGGAGGGAATCTGTGCCACCTACCTTGATCGGCTTTTAGTGTCTGCCGAGGATCTGCCCTCTTCCTGGCCGACTCTAAAAACAGGTGCTGATTCGAACGCCTCCGTCGACCCATCCGATGTCACCAAGAATGCATGCCCGGTTTCATCATCACTCCTACCTTGGTTTATTATTTACCTCCCCACATCCGCAAGTGGTTCATTTATATCATCAACCGTGTCAATTGTTGCATTCTACATGTTCTCCTCCAGCTACTTGGTGGTAAGTTCGTTGTTGTCTGGCTAGGCGAATGTCTTAGCGTTCGTCCAATCACCCCCAGCATTTCCGCAATGAACCACTTGTTCTGAAAGTCCATCTTCCCCTCCCAAATGGAGAAAGTAAGTAGTACTGGCCTTGTTGCCGGGGGACCCTAAAAAATGATCAAGTTGGACCTCTATTTCTCCCTACCATCATCATTGGCACCGACAGCCTAACCTCTCGGTGGTCGACATCAGCTTCTTCTGCATGGACGATCCAGGCTTTCCCCGGTTGAGTTAAACCCTATAAGATATCAAGGTCTCTATCCAACCTGAAGTTATCAAGAACCCAATGCTTACCGAGGTCAATGATATGGTGGATGCCAGCCAAACAAGACTGGCGCACAAAACAAGAGACGTCCACTCTTGTTGATGGATGGACTGCTCAGACCGCTTGATCTGTTCTGTTCGCATGAAGTTGCCAGGCAAGAAGTGAAGGAAGCTTGGAAACTTGATCGCCCAATTTATAAAAATCAAACGGGAGTACAAACGAATCGCACAAGAAGATGTGTAATGAGTCGTCGCCTGGTAGACAAAGCGTCTAGTTAAATGGAAACCACAAGGGCCATGAAGATGATGACACGAAGACGTCATGAAGTACAATCGAAGTTCTAAACAACAAATAAATATCAACAGAGTGAAACTATATTAACGAAAATAACTCAAAAGATGAAATCTGAAAAATTAATAAAGGCCATTAATTAGCTAAAAAAAGGAAAAAAAAAATCTTCTTCCCCGAAAAACTAAAAAAATGGCCATTTAAAGAGGAAAAAAAGAGAATTTCTCGAAACCTTTTTTTTCAAAAAAACAAAATGGATTAGGCTGAAAAACGTATAAACGCATGCCTTACGCAACTCCAAAAATCCTTTATTTCTAAGGATAGGGTCAACAAGAGCACCCACAATCTCTGTGGATGCCAACCCCATTGTAAGGCCATAACCCACGTTGAGGAAAGACGAAGTTGCATGACCCCACGTAATCTTGGCCAATCTCAAGCGTCTTCTTTCTCCTTCTCATTTCTTCCCTGCACTAATCTCCAAGCATTCAGGACAAAACTGCTGCCAATCAACAATGCATAACAACGAAGTGAACGTGTGACACTGGTGAAAACGCTAGTTCAACAAATTGGAAATTAAATTATTTCCACGTATGGTTTTCCCTATCAACTAGTCCATTAAGTTGTTCATAACATTCGCCGTATTGCTGATTAAGAGAAAGTAATACCAGATTACGTCGTGTGTTTGGTAGGCGAACTCAACTTTAGCATTAGAACAGCATTACGGCAATCCCTTTTCCCGAAGGGTCTGTATTAATTCTCTTCATGAACCAAATAAGCACCTGTGGTCTCTGCCATGCAGAAGGTGAATGTTGATGCCAAGAATTGAGAGGCACCCCCTTGAACCAACATGATTTTTTTTCCTCCAAGTGCCCTGAGGAAACATGATTTTCAAAAAGTTAAGACAGAAAATGCCAATACAACGACGTAACCCATATTTTACTTCATGTTAATCCTTGGTCAACAGAACCGAAGCAGGTGATCATTTCGATGCCACAATTTGATAGGCAGCCATTCTTGAGCCATCATCATTTTGCTGTCTCTGTGTCCTGAGGGAACATGATTTTCAAAATGTCATGACATACAACCATCCATGACTACAAGATACTCCAACAGATTGGATATATTTAGAAAATAGCAGAACAAATGATAAAGCGCGAAAAAAAATGTATGACAAAAATGTTGAGGCAAATGGCTTTAGCATTAACTTCAAATTCACATCAATCCATGCAATCCTGGCCATCAACTAAATATATGGTCAACTTGTTAAAGATTCAAGCTTTTAATTCAAAGAAGTTATGAAAATCAAATATAACGAAAACGTGGCCATAAATTAACTATGATAATCCCATCTAGAAGTCAATGCAAACTATTCTTATATTAAATAGGATATCCACAGCCATATTGCTGCTTTGAGCAGCAAAAGCAAAACAAATAAATTGAATGTACAAGAGGCAACTAGCAAGCAATGTTATTGATGTGGACGCTTAAGCAGCAAGTGATGAGTGCCTCGGCGTTTATACTTTATACACCTTGCCTTATCTTGTTTAAAATGTTTCTCTGCTGTATCTAGTATAAAATAGAGAATTGTGTCTGCTATCTAATTCATGGATGACACAGCAAGGAAACTTGCATTTTACGTGCTAAAATTTTAAAAATTGGAAAATATAATGCTTTTAGTACATTTAAATGTTGGTGTGTGCAACTGTGTTATGATGCTTATTTTATTCATTACAGTATTGTTATTTTTATTCGATATGTATTTCAATGTTATTTAGTCAATAGTTCCATTAAAAATACAATATATCATAATTGCATTTAATAGTAGATGAAATTGATAAATAACAACGAAAATATATTATTTTAATTTTTTACTTGATGCCTTGGCACCATAGCCATGCTATCAATAATGTCAACAATGAATTTTCCAAAAAAAATTAGTGTCAGCAATGCTTAAAAGGAAAACACAATCAAATAAATGAGACCATATTGCTTTTTATTAACAGTAAAAGAAAGAGACTACTAAATAGTACTGTGACCTTGTGTACATTTGAGCTTGGTATTGAACTAGGTTTGTATTGGAGACAAAATGCTAGAAAATCCAAAAGCTAATTGAGTAATGTTTGATGTTCAACTTGTAAAAGCTCTTCGATGTCAAAGTTAATCAGGGGGGTGAGGGTGGAGATTTGGTTTCAGGATATGTTGATAGATGTTATCTACAGGTTCAATTCTAGGTGCCTGGACTCTAAATTCCAATGATGGACACATTAACAAAGTATTTATAACTACTCCATTAGGGACATGGGTGGCAGCAGGCGACCAACTAGTGATGGGCATAATCATCGACCACCATTTGATGCTGACCATTGACCATTGTTGGCTAAAATGATCTATTGATGTTGGCCGAGCTATCCAACATGTTTCAACTGACTTAACAAAAATTGAAGAATGATTGGTGATCAA
Source organism: Cymodocea nodosa (assembly GCA_036874045.1). Classification (NCBI taxonomy): domain Eukaryota; kingdom Viridiplantae; phylum Streptophyta; class Magnoliopsida; order Alismatales; family Cymodoceaceae; genus Cymodocea; species Cymodocea nodosa. Next base: position 12,552,371 of record JAZBRI010000011.1, read on the forward strand.
CTGATCGATTGATCTTGTGTTCTACCTTAAAGGTTACATTACGTCTAGAATGGGACACCCATATCATGACTAAGTGTCAAGGTCCAATCACCCTTCACCTACCAAGTGTACTAACATTAGGAGACTAGACAACCCCATCAAACTGCTGAGTAATCATGTACATAATTGGTGAGGGTGAAATCCTTGAGTTACTAGAAACATTAGAAGCAATAAGCACTTATAGTAGCTCATCAAAAGGTAGCTTTGAGAGGAAGTGAAGGGTACAAGGGACTACAAGTCAAAAGTATCTCCTATCAAGCATCCCCTTTGGGCTGATGAGATACCCACTTATGTCTTTTGCAATGTCCTACAGCATATCTAGGATAAGTGTAATATCCCCACCAAGGATAAGCTTTGATTGCCTTTAGTGATTGAGAAACGTGAGTAGCATATCACCCTCTATGAAGACCATTTTCTGGCTTGCCTTTGCTTTTCATTGCCCCCCCTTATTAAGATGTTTCAAACTAGTATGGTTTTGCATAGACCTAGGTTCACTCCAATGTAATAAAAAAACTGATCTCATATGTGACAACCTTCATGGAGTTGTGAGTCATACCATCATTGATAAGGTCCCTTTAAAAATTCCAAGTGATAAGGGTTCTTCCAATGAAAGCTATTGCATATCTACTCATTTAGGAAAAGTGATAGACAACCTTCCTAGTGAGGACCATTGTCTGGCCATTGCTTTGCCACCTAAGGTAGAGGTGGACATGCATGAGTGACAAACACTCTACAAAATAGTTAGCATTGATATTTCAAACATGTCTGTTAGGCATAATGTTCTTATCTATTAATATATTTATATTTTGATGATTGACAAAATAATTTATACTTCAATTGTGTAAAATGATAAACTTCAAAATATTATCTAAGTCCATAAGTTTACGAACAGTCGTAAAGTTATATAGTTAACTTTACAAATAATCATAAACTTATCTGATTCATAACATTGATTTCTAACTCTAGAATTTATTTAAGTATATAATTTTACGGAAACTCATAAAATTATAAAGATAAATTTACGAATATTCGTAAAGTTATGAAGTTGCATATATATAAGTTATAAATCTTAAGTTCATAAAGTTATAATTTTAACGTTACGGATTTTCGTAAACTTATGATATATAAAATCCGAAAAGTTATAAAGATAACTTAATGGACCTCTGTAAGGTTATCTCTTAAGGGGTTTATAAAGTTATAAGTTTAATATACGTAGTTTGTCAAAGATAAACAATTGTATTTTACACGTGTCAACATGTAAGAGTTCGTAAAGATTATACACAATTTACGAATGTTCATAATATTCTACTATACATAAGCTCATAAAGTATGAATGGTCGTAATGTTTTCACTTTGATAAATCGATAATTGTTTCTTTTATTTAATCAAAATTTATTACAGGATTATTTATTTTGCAGATGACACGTAGCACACATGTACTCACATATGTTCTACCATATTTCTAAAGACTCAGTCAAATATATACAGATAACAATTAGAGATCTATTTGACAAAGTCAAGATTGAAAATCGTGGTTCGAAAAAGTTTAAAACTGAATGGGTCTATTGAGTAAAGCTTAACTCAACGAAGTAAGTCCATTGAGTTACAGTTAAGTCCACAGAGTAAGTTCGTTGAATTACATTAACTCCACGAGCCAATTATTTTTCTACTATTCACATAATGAGTAGTTGTAAGAAATTTAAAAAAAAAGGAACATGTATGTAGGATCGTATGTAATCAACTAGAGTTCTTTATATAATATAAATTGAGTAAAATTAAAGTTAAAAATAAGTTCTTTTCGACAGTAACTCTAGAGAGAAAATTTTTTAGAAGTTCTGAAGATTTTTAGAGAACGAGAGCTGAAAGTCATCTAAAAGAACTCCACAACAACAAACCTATTACCTAAAGATTCAAGTGTTGCCTTATCTACAAGAGGAAATTTTTTATTATGTTTATGCTTTATTGATTAATTCCTCTTTGCATTACATCGTAAATTGAAAAAGAAGACCTATCTACAAAAGGTGTTGTAGAAGAAACTCTAAAAAGTATTCTTTTATAAGAGTTTCGAGTAACTTTATAGGAGTCTGTAAAGTTGCGTAGATAACTATACGAGGGTTCGTATAATTAACATGATAACTGTATGAGTGCTCGTACAGTTAGAGGAAGAACTTGACAAAGGATCGATGTCTTGTCAAGTTGATTTTGCTTTTAAATAAAACTGTAGTACACCAGATTTTGAGTAAACCAAAAACTCCTGAAGATAGTGAATTCTTGAATAGAGACTCAAAGAGTGGACGTACTTTCGTTGAGGGAAACTATTATAAATAGCCAGTGTGATTTAATCTCTATTTATTTTCACATAACCTAGATTTAAAAAGAGACAAAAAAATACTAGAAAATCTATAATATACTTAATTCACCCCCTCTTAAGTATAAATATTTCCTACAATGCTCAAAAGCAAGGTAGTTTCTATCAAACTAATGCTAGCAACTAACAAGGTTTTTAGCCTTTTTTAGAGTTGAACATGTAGAAGAAGCATATAGCCACTAGATTGGAGCTAGGAAAGGGGAGAACCAAATTTTGATGTTCATTCCCTTGATTGCCGATTTAAATGTTTTGATGGAGATGAAAGGGTTGTTGTGGGAACAAGTGTTGTCCAACATGTAGGGTGGGTACTTGAAGTGCATAGTATGGCATATTAAATCATGAGATTGCTTTAACAAGTCATGGAAGAGGAAGAGTTGGGGTAAGTTCCCCAAGCTTGTAAGGAATGATCTCCTCACATGAGATAACACCAAGTGGGGCAAGACAATCTTCTATCATCAATGGCATGCAACTGCCTCTGCAACTCAATGAGGTCAACATGCTAGGTGCCAATGGCACCAATCAACTTCTCTAACTTGAATTTATTGCCCAAACAAGCAATGTGGAGTTGAAGGCTCAAGTTGTGGGGAACATTGGTAGAGTCTGTTGTCCATATCACTTAGTCTCTTCTTTCATTTGTTTGGTCATGCATATTGCAACCTATTGCTAACTGCTAGCTTGTTGTTTAAGAACTGGTACCCTCTGCATTGATTGCTAGACATATTCTGCTCAAGTGAGATGACCAGCAAAAATCCAGACATGAGATACAGCAGAAGTAGCTGGGCTTTCTATTTTGAAGGAGTACAAGAAAGGGAAGTATGAGATGGAAACAGAGCACTCTCACTTGAAAGACGTGTCACCAAGCCCTAAGGTCAGCTGGACTACAACATTCTAGTGAAGGAGCTAACTAAGGGTATGGAAATCATTAAGGTAGTGTTTGGTAGGGATTTTTTATGCTAACATTTTCAAAAATGCTAGCTTTTTTAAGCAGCATTTTTTTATGGTTTATTTGACTGTGTTTTTAAGAGATGTTCTTGATTACTTGCCACGAAAAGCAGAATTAGTGATTTAACTGAAATGTCAAATTTATCATTAATGTGATTTGCATAGAATTAAATACAACAATCCAAGTCATAATCTCACAAGGTGAGGTTGGCCATATGAATCTTTTTTTTTCAAGTAAATTGAATTCAATATATTTAAGTAAATGAATTTATTTTAAAAAATGTTCAAAATAATGTAAAATAAATACATGTATAATTTTATGATGTTATTAAAATATTATAAATAAAGATAATACAAATGATATGAATTTATTTTTAAATATATAAAAATGTGTATTTTATAAAAATAAGAATTTACATAAAAAATATAAATAAATACAGACAACTATCTTTAATAATTTATTACATAATCTTATTGATTACGTGTAATTGATAAAAAAAAACATGTATTTGTTAGAGTTCATATTTGATTAACTATGCATAATGTAAAATATCAAACAAATGATCACCCATGTCAAAGTAACCACATATCAAATTGACGATATGATTTGTAAATAACTATTGGTATTGTTGTTATTTACAAGATGCTAAGGACAAGATAGGAGAAAAGTTAGCATTTTCAAAAGCTCTCCTCCTTTGGCTTTTCTAAACCAACATTTGTAGTCCAAACAATGCCAAGAAAAATGGTGCTGTTTTTTTACGTTTGGTTGAGCTTCTCTCCCCAAATAGCATTTGTTCAACCATTGTGTTGAAAATTAGGCCAGCCAAATGCCAACTAAGCATCTCACGTTTGCTGGTCTACCAGGTGTCTCAAGTTTGCCCCCTTTTTGGTCAACACAGGAGATCAAGTGGGCTTTACAAAGGAAGGAAGGAGGAGGAGTTGGAAATAGAGCTACCCTATGCCAATAAGGCAAAGGAAACCCTTCCAATGAGGTTGATTGTCAAAGAGGTGAGTGGGCACCTCCTAGACATATGCCAAGTCATACATTAATTTTTCTGAATTTCCTTTGGCATATTTAGAAATCTCATTTTATTTTATCATGATCCTATCATACATACTTTTATGGATTACACCTTTTAACTATTACTTTGAGGATAAGGGATCTATCCATTAATATTGCAGATAGTGATAATGTGATGTAATATATAAGGGAAAACTAATCTTTTAAATTTATTTATGTAGCAACAAGATGTCAAAAGTGTGGGCACCGATGATGAGTGTAGTTTCACATCGCATAAGAAAAAGGTGATGATGAAGTTATATAGTCATTAGTCGATGATAGAAGTAGCCTAAAACTTGAGTAGTGTCCTATGGAAGGGAAAAATTCTCTAATGGTCAGCCATAGACTATGATCACAAACTACAATACAGGCCAAGATGACCTTGGAACTGGTTTGTGATAATATAATATTAGAGCAGTTCATCAACCGAAGGTGTGGGTAAGTGTTAGTATCTGTACTGCTTGGTGTCTTAACTTTAGGCCTTAATATGGGTATCAAGCCATTAAGAACTTGAGTAGGAGAGAATGTGGACCTCCCCGTTAAGCATAGTCTCACATTGCCTAAGAGAAAGGCGATCATGAGCTTATATAACAATGGCTTGATGTTAGAAGTATCATACAGTTTAAGTGTTTCCCATAGTAGAGAAATGAATGTCATTAGTGATGAACCATGGGCAATAGCTTACCAATATTGGATTGTGCTAAGAAGAACTTGAAGCCAAGTCGTGCAAAAAATATAAGAAAACCCCAAGATTATGTTTTAAGGGTCACGATGCCTCAATAACCATAAAACAAAGTGTTTCTTCAAGGGAATTGATGTCATATAACTGAAGAGCCTTTCAACAATAGAAGATGCAACAATAGCATCTACAATCCTTGCACACATATAGTAATAGAAGCATTAAATTAATTACTTTATCTGGGATTCACAATGTGAATATTTTCTTGCCATTTAATTCTATCTCAATTTTGCTACATTTTTTTAATTGTTTATTCTAAATGATCGCTTCTTACTATTTCCAGAAACATTATTTATAGATCATATTTACGAAAAAGCCTCAGATGCTAATTATTTAACTACTTTGGAAGATTAATGCTGCACAACATAACAAATCCAGTACAAGCTATGATATAATTCGAAAGGCACTAAAATATGACTAAATAACCAGCACGATAGTTTAGCTTTGCAAACTTAGGAAGAGCTAAGATTGTGTGTACCTTCTCCCCTTCCTTTGCATCTTCAACCACGGCCTTAGCAAGTGCTTCAGGTTCCTGATTATTCATGGTCTGATCAGATCATCAGAAAGCGAGTGAGGAGAATGTTCAATACAGAACAAACAAATTCGGAATCATTACCTCAGTACGTGCACCGACCCCCGAATCCTCCAACAGATCGTCCACCATTGCCATGCCTGGCTCGTCGGTCAACTCCACAGCCCTCAAATTCTTTCTTTCAGCAGCCGCAGCCTCTGCAAGGGCCCTGTACTTAAAATGATAAAGATCCCACTTGATCCTGTTGTGCTCCGCGAAGCTCCTCCCCAGACACACCTTCTCCGACCCGAACCGCTTCGTAGCTTCGAACTCGTCCTCCTGCATCAACGCCCTGAGCTGGCCGAGAAACCTCGACCTAAGGAGCGCTCGGCACCCTGCCTCAGATTTGAGGAGGCGGTACCACTCCGCCCTGGTCTTGGTCCACATGAGGAACGGGTGGCCGAGGGACTTGTTCATGACCTTGTCGACCACGGCGTCGATGTAGAAGGTCCGGCGCATGTCGCGGTAGCAGCCCGGGTGGTCATGGGCCATCTTCTTCTGTGGCAGTTCTGATTCGGATGACATTGTGCGGCGGAAAAGGGAGGCGGGTGGTGCCGATTTGGGGGTGGCGAAGGGAAGAGCTGTTGAGAGGCGGAGCAGACGGTGCATTGTCGCTGCCAAGCGCTGTCGATTCTCTTCGATCCAGGGAAGATGCGGACAGGAAGCAAAGGATTTATATAGGGTTTTTCCGATTGGTTATAACTTGTCCCACCATTTTTTTACTGCCTTCGATTTGGGATGGATTTGAAATAGCGTATTACCAGAAGAGTAGATTTAAAATTACACGAAAATTTTAAATTTATATAATTTAATTAAAATTTTATTAATAAATAAAAATAATTTAAATATCATTGATATAATAGAGTTTTAAGAAGTTTAAATTTTTTTAACAATGTTTAGTTTACTTTTTCAAAATTATAGAATAAAAAAGTTTGATTTTAGACAATTTTCAAGTTTTTGCATAGTTCCTTCTTCTTAACATGCAATGTGATTTCAAAATTTAAGGTAGAATCAAAAAAAATTCAATACAATGCCTTAAAATTAAATTTCACAATTTTTATTGTTTGCATAGAATTATGGTTTTGATTTCTGAAGTTAATGAAAAAAACTACGGAAGCACCTACGTCTATAGGACAAATAAAATCAATACTAGTTGCGAAGCATATGATGTTGGTGCCTCTTCCAGGCTTTTGACTCTTGCCACTTAAAATGTTCGCATTGTTACGCAATCTTTAACATTTCCAACTTGCCAAAAGCTTGAAAAGATTAAGATTTCGGTGGAAATTGATTTTATATCTTTTAAATTTTAAACAATCACGATTAAATAAAAACCATTCACAAACACCTACCCCTCACATGGCGGATTTTAAGAAAATTTTAAACAATATTCCATAATTCATTTTCCTAAAATCACAAACTTGAGAAAAATTTTGACTGACAAGCTCACGAAGGAAATTCCTCTGTATGTTTCCTCCGATTTTACTGTGAGTTCACAGTTATCAATATTTTTTCCAAAGAAAAGCACGAAACGTTATAGAAACTCAAAAGTGGAAAAATACAAAGCGTAAAAATATCGGTCATAGATGATTCATAACAATAGAAAACCTCGGAAACAAGGTTGCCGCTCCATTACAACATCGTTAGAAAATGTTACGAGTCACGGACTTACGCAAACTCAGTTTCTGCAACCCGTCATGACCGTCAGAAACGCTGCCAACAATTACCAATTATTGATATCTAATACGTAGGGAGAGACCATGGCACACATAAAGGTACACACAAAAAAAAATAATCTTAATGATTCATTTAAATTCACGGATGATGAATTCAAATCTAAAAAAATATATGTTACCAAAAGAAGTAACTATTAGTTTACAAGAAACTTAATAGATACAAAGAATTTTCCAAATAGCAAGGGGTGGATAAGTCACATTTTAGAAATGAATCACTCCAACCTGTAGATCAGGAATAACCATCTCAATTTCAAAGAAATGCCAGATCTAAGTTTCAATACTAGGTGAGTAGCATTCGCACAGAAATGTAAAGGATCAATCATATATTTTAGATGAACACCTTACAACGCATACAGTAACATCTAAGATATTACCAAACAATCAGATGTCGATGACGGCAATAAACTATATAACATTTCCCTTAATCTCACCTTCCAAAATAGAAATAAGACAAAATTTGGCTTAGACACAAGGATAGGGCTATAAAACGGTATTAGGCATACAATAATAAACTATGCGACACAAAAAAAACTCTTGATAGAACCTCGAGTAGGCAGGTAAGCAGCGACAAGTAGTAAACACAACAAAAACCAGAGCACTTGCAGGAGATGCGAAGGATCAATCTTCCAGTTCAATGATCTTGACAACGGATGAGTCTCCTACTTTTTGGCAGACAACAACACGATCGTGCGACTTTATGATGCCAGATGCCTTGCCGTGGTCAAGTGCAACCTTCAAAACAGACTCATTCGTGGCATTTGTTGACTCCGCCTGAATAGAATCAAATGAAGATAAGTAATTCTGAATCAAGGCTAAAGAAAAATGGAGCAAGGATAATTGCAAATTATACTAAACCAAAAACTCTGTAGGTTTTGGTGTTAATAGGCTCATCATGCTATTGTGTGCATTTACTTTTAGGAATCATGAGCAGAGTATGCATTACATTGATTTCAACAAGTTACAAGGTCATCTGACTGTCAAATCATAATAAAGCCCCTTAAGCCTCGATGCTACCGAAGAGCATAGCACCGTGATCAAAACCAAAACCAGATCAGACACGCTTTTTGCATCATGGACACAGTATGCATTAAATCAAAGCCACGATGTTGTCTAAATTTTAAATCATAGTAAGCCCTTTAAACCTCGGTATTACTGCAGTGCCAAGCACCTGAGTCCAAAACAAAACGAAGTCTGCCGCTCAATTTTAAAACTAGTCCACTATTCTGCTTGAGTCCCTTTGGCAATCAATGGTACCAGGCTATTTAAATGGTTAACAGTCTAATAAGCCTTCACACTCAAGGCTTATTATAATGCATTATAGCATACAATTTGACATTGTCACTGCTCATAATTTGCAGTTCTTCGTCGCTCTGCCATCAATGGTACTGTAATTTACTTTTTGATCACTTTGCACTGGAGATATTTAGAGAAATATACAAAAATATAATTTAGGATTAGAGATGTCATTTAACTTTTTAAATCCATAACTAAAACTACAAGTTTAAAGGTGGACAATGACAACTCCATGTTCTATCATACTGAACACATATATCAAATACTGTCTTAAAAAATGTTGTACTGGAAAAGTCAAGATTTGGTTAAAAAATTTGAATCACAAAAAACCAAGAAAACCTCAAATGAATCATAGAAAGTCTCGACAATACAGGACGAGGTGAACATAATCAAATTACATGAGAATTTTTACAAAGATGACAAAAAGAAAGTATAAGTCTTTTAAGTTTGCAAAGAAATTTAACTGGTTATTGTTACCAACAGGACAGTTTTTTCCTCAAAATTTGATAGCAAGAATGTTATACTATGATACATAGAGACTTACAGGATGACGAGGATCTGCCAGCATAGGAAATAAGCCTCGAACTACAAGAGATTGCCTTGCCTGCTCAATTTGATTGATGAAAAAAGGAGCAAAATTAGGATAATTCACATTAACAGGAAAGGACAAATTTCAACACAAGTTATCAGTGTAATAGCCCAATCTAAATTAAGATGAGGGCCAAAGCAAGTCTTATAAATTTGAAAACTACACCAAAGGTCAAAGCAACCCCTCTTGGATATATGCGCTAGAGCATAATCCTAAAATAAAGTTTACTCAAGACACTTCGCCAGATTGGACTTGCTTCCATCGTAGATTACAAACAGAAAAGCACTTTCTACCCAAAAAAGAATGTACCAAGAAAAAACTATACCATAAATAAACATGGATAACAAGTCAGAGAAGCAAAACCAACGATATGGATGATCCCTTAAATGTTGGCGATTATGGATTGAACAAATTACATCCAACTAAACCTATTCAAGAGAAATCAGTAGCCTGGAAAAACAATGCTAGAAGCAGAACTAATAGCATGAATGTAACCAACCCCGCAAACCCTATTGCACCTGTTGGAGATTGGTTATACAATCACAGTAAGCATGCTGCATTACTCAAACATAAAATAATTTTAAATATCAAGACGAATAATGTGGCATTATTATTGTCTTTCTTAGGTCCCCAAAACATCACTTTTGGAATGAAAGGACTTTAGTCCATTCAGACTGCATTGAAATGCATATGCAAACTACACATCAAGCAATACTTTCCAAATGGATTGATATTAAGATGGTCTTCTAAATAGGAAAAAAAAAGGTTTATTTGAAGAATTAAGGAAGAAAAAGAGGAAATTTATTAGGCAATTGGATTGGGGAAAAAATTGTTTAGGATTTTGATTAGAAAAGATATTTTATTTCAACTAGGATTTCAGATTACATTTGAAAATATATATGGTCTTCCACCAATTAGACTGGTCCATGAGGTGGTTGGAACTTGGGAGGGTTACTTTACTGCCATAATGGACACTAATTTTTACATCCTCATGGAAAATGGAGGGATATGTGCCAGCAGCATCACAAAATGATGTCCGCACCACATTTTGGTCAATTTGGGTCACCATACTAACTATGAAAGTGATGTTTCCTTGGAATAGTGTCAAGCTTTTCATTAGGTTGGAACCTCTGAATGTACAGAGTCAGAACTAGAACGAGTCCCAATTCATCACAATATGAAATGGGACATGGACTTTCACTTCTACAAAATCATCCTTTTTCATTTTCCTCTATGATTCTTGTCTTGGCAGATCCCAGTGGGATTGAGATGCATTGATTGTTGTTTGTCATTATGATTTTCATCTCTTGTAAATCCAGGGCTGTGTGGCATACACCTTTTTATATTTCTTTGTAAGTTGTGATAACAATCAATACCCCTTTATGATCAGAAGACAAAGGCAGAGTTCACACTGTTACGAAGCATTTGTCTGACAACTTATTTATCAAATATGGATATCAAGTATATTGAAATGAAAATCAAATGAAATGCATCTCATCAGAAGGAATAATTTACCTCAAATGCACCAGTGAAACTCCAATGAAGTTGATTCGTTTTAAGCCGAGGAATTACAACAGACAAAACAGGCATTGTAGGCCTATATTTTGCAATCAACCTGAACAAAACATGCCCATCATCCCCACAAACAAGGGAAAAACGTTTGACACACTAAGGGAAAAAAAAAATCTGCACTAGGTTATTCATCAAGGTACCTTGCTGCCCTTCCAGAAGAAGTAAATACAATTATGACAGAAGCTTTGACCTTGATTGCAGCTCGGACCTATCATATTTATATTCAATTTAGCAAATATATAATATCACCTGAATATATGAACCTTGGAAATTTAACAGATGATACATACTGCAGAAGAAGCTATTGATTCCAAATGTGACATAGGTTCACCAACAAATTTTACTGTCCTTTTGAAGTACAGGTCATGATTGAAAACTTTCTCAGCCTGCACAAGATTTCATTCGATAATATAAAAGCATAAGTAACCAAATTCAGCATTCCAAAAAAATACAAGTTAAAGAAATTGAGGCACAATTTCAAGAGCAGGATCTTTAAATTCAAGACTACATGCCCGCCATGATGCACCCACATTTGGTAGAAGCAATTTCCAAGAAATGAGATGAATCAGACAAGTTTCTTTGATTGTGAAGAATCAAACTCAAAGGTACTATCAATTGTGGTAGATGAGAATATAATGTAAGAAAATGTGAATATTTATTCATAAGAGATTGGGTTAGTACAACTATTAGAATTCACAGATGTCATAGATCCAAATAGTTCAGATACCAATACTTCTTCTCATCTTAGACTTTTCCCCTTCCCCTCAATCTTCACTCTGTTCTCCTCACACTTCTTACTTTATTTTTGTTCTCTTTTCTATTCCCCTTTCTCGTCCTTTTGGCAAAGATCAAGTGCAGATAAAGACACCATATGTTCTCACAGATGTTTTCATTTTAAAAAAACTCCAGGAATAAATGTGCTTTAGTAATATGTTAATGTTAATAACAATCATCATATGCTACCATTTTAAAATAACTTTAGACTGCAATAAAGTTATTGATGATTTTCCCAATCAACTTTCTACCAAGGAGTATGGTATTGTTTTTTGGACTTTTTACTTGCATGGCATCAAAAAATTTCATGATTACTTGTATGTCATTCAAATTTTATATTTACTTACATCCAATAGATCAAAAATTCCCATTTTACTTTGAAAATCCTATGATTGTCCTCAATATATTAACCTCATAGCTATTATAGTAAACATCATAATTTTTAATTATGTACAAGTAAACATGAAATTTTGAATATTTTTGAGATCACACGAGCTTTGAAGTCAACCAATGGGAGGAAAAACAAGCAAATCTAGCCAATGCAAAGGATCTTAGACAATAGAAAAACTAAAACTACAACATAGTAAGTGAAATGGAACCTAATTTTAGAAAAGTGCCTCCAAAGATTTATTTCCACATGCCTTAAAGAAATAAAGGTCAAACACAATGTAGTACTAGTCGTATCATCAAAACACTGGCCAAATAAACTACGTCAAAACACCAAGCAAATGAACCATGTAATATGCACTATTCAAGTCACTAACTTTTATGGATTCCAAAAATCAAGGGGAATCACGATTATTAGGACTTGGAGCAAGGAACTTCATGAGCAGAATACAAAATCATACCTCAGCACAAATTTTCCCCACAGTCGAAATAGTTTCCACTGGATACAACCCCCGAAGAGTTTCTGCCCCTAGAAGAATTGCATCACTTCCTGAACCCAAACAAAGAAGATGAGAAGTACGGATAAAAATCATGGCTGATTAATACAAGTAAAAAAAAATCCCTTCCTTATCTTTTCATACAAATCCTAAATAGTGATGAGTGATGTCAATTGAGCCATTGTTTTATATTTATTGAACAAACTAACCTGCTTCTTGTAATCTTATTACTGTTTCAGAAAAAATACCATACAATAGCAAGTGATAATAGTGGAAGGACTTGGACGGTAATAAAACTATTATCTCTTTCAATATGTTAAACCTTGATCAACATTATGATTAAAAAATTGAAGATCAAACTAGCAACCACTTTTTTCTTTGAGTTATTCATAAAAACTAGATTTAGCATTAGCCAACTAGCAAACAAGTAACATTAAAGAGATGAAAACAGCAAAAAATGTAAGCATTTATCTTTTTTACAGTGGTAACATATATAATTTTTTGTACTTGTAAATCTAAAGGAAAGAACATCTAGTTTATGCATTGTAAAATAAATCTAGAAAAATTCTCCAATTAAAGACAACTTTTTGAAGAACAATAACAATGCCTTCATGGTTTATGTAAGGCCAGAAACATGGATCTTATTTATACTTTTCTGGCAACTTAATTTCTGATACTTATCCACTTTGATATTGTTAAGAATAAAATATTTCATGCCAAGAATTTTCAAAAAATTATTTTTTTTTAACAAAATCTCATTAAATGCAGAGTCAAAACATCAATATTTCACATAGTTTATATCCAAATCATAGTGATCAGCTTATGATTAGTCAAAGTGACAGACAAATACACAAATATGTAGTACATAACATAACTTAAAAATGTTTTGTATTTACAAAAAAAGAAAATATTAAAAAATAGTGTTTGAATTGTCACTATTGCAGTCATGAGACTTATGATATTACCATCAAGCACTGCATTCGCTACATCAGTTGCCTCAGCACGAGTTGGTCGAAGGTTGCCTACCATGCTGTCCACAACACGAGTAACAATTGCAGGCTTTCCAGCCATGTTGCACTTACAGAGAGCAACCTTTTGAAACAAGAACACCTACAAAATTTTTGGAGAATAAGGAACAACACCAGAAGGATTTCTAATTGAAAACCCATAATTCAAATTATCAATGTTTGTTAATAGGAATAGAAAATCCAGCATAATTTTGACAACAAACACAGTAGAATCACGTAAGAACTCAAAGCCAGCTGAAAGTGCAAACTGTTGCAATAACTTCCAAATTATATAACTGTATAAAGATTAAAGACCATACACAAGAATATGTTTGTCTAATACCTTATATTACTCACATGCAAGTATTTTATTTTGCTACAATAGGAAAATTGATTTACATCATACACAAATCCTTTCCTTTATCATGGTCCTGATGAGTGATTGATAATTATTGCACACATCCAATGATCATCCTTAATCTCTGGTTTTAAGCTTACATAGAGAATTTAGAAGTATAAATATTTGGCACAGCTCCCAGTTAGATCACTAACTAATAACAGGCAAACATATGCCATTGTCAACAGCATGGATTTCATATTCTTCCAAAACTCAATGCTGCTCAATTGTTTGTAATGTTAGAAACTGTTTGCAAAAATTACAATCAACAACAGCAAGTAAAAGCAATAAAAAATCACCATGTGTACTACATGCTTTTCCTAATAATTCCACACTTCAAAATTGCCAGAAAAATGTCAATGGTACTACACCTTCTCTGGTGGGAGATCAAGCCCTAAATTTCCTCGCGAAAACATTATACCATCTGCCTCTTTTAAGATCTCATCAAAGTGAGCCAAACCCTGCAGATCATTGCAATTTGTAAGCCTGTGATGTCAAAATAAATGTATATCATGCATGTTACCTCAGCATTTTCAATTTTTGCAAAGATCTGTGTCTGGTGAAGATCACCCAGCTTAGAAAGAAAATCCCTTGCCTACATTTAGCAAGATTTAATATTATTAAAATATAAAAAGAGATGTTTATTTTGGATTTTTACAATATTAAAGCAGACACGAGAATAAAGTCCAAGGAGCATTAACTTTTTACGAAATATCATAGCATCCACAAGCTAAAAATAACCTAAAAACAGGGACTGAATTTTATGTAGCACAGAAATTCAGGTAAAGTCATCATACATGTCTGACATCTTCTGCATGCCTCGTATAAGACAGTGAGAGAAAGTCAATATTGTTGCGAGCACCCCATTTAGTGATTATCTGAAAAAATTAAGAGCATGTTGAAGCCAACAAAAATACACAACATCAGAAAGATATAAAGCCAAACTGCAAGAAGAGTTGATATTGATATATAAACCTTAACACCATTCAGATAAACTTCAAAAGTGACATTCTTGGAACTGAAGACTGAAAATTGAAACCCACATAAATTTGTCTCTCACAAGGAACAAGTGTCTCATCTATGTCACCACACACAAAAATCTTAAAAAAAAAAACTTTCAGAAACCTAAACTTTCCACTTCTCTCTTCTTCGTCATGTAATAAATGTTACAACCAGCAGAGATCTATGCATAGGAGAAGAGTTTTTGTATGAAAGAAACAAGCAACTTGGCAGGAACACCTTTAAAATTGCAAACCAAGGTTTACGAGCTTTTCACTAGCTTCAAGATGCATAATATGCCTACATTCATGACTTTCATTGGAAAATAATGAACTCAATAGGAAGTCATTGGGACAAATCTCAGAAATTGGATGCAAATGCACAGCAAAAGAAGACACATCCCTTGTATGTGTTTTGCATCTTGGCTGGCAAGCAGAATACAATAGAAGTCAGCCACTTACTTTTCTTTCCCTTGTGCTCTCAGCTTAGCGATCACTTTTCATCTCTATTCATCTGATTTACATCTGGTCATCTCTATTCAGATTAGTTATCACTGTTCAATGTCTGGTCATCGATATTCGGCTTAGTGATCACCATGAGCATTGAATCATTAAGAAGAAATGAAAGTGTAACTAATTTTGATTCACACTTGACATCTATGACATGTGATTGGTTAGATTCTTTAAGACTGATAATGTCTTCCTATTCCCTGAAAAGTTGTATGCCCTAATTATAGTATAGCTACTTTACTAGGTCAAAAAATCAATCTATTATGTGGGGTTGGCCACATGAATCTTTTTCTTCCCTGTATTTCTATTTATGGTCAAATCTTCAATTAAATTACATAAATTTCAATATTTTTCATAACACCTAACCAAGTAATTTTAGATCTTTCTCTAGTTCTTTTAACTTCTTTTACACTAATTAATTCTCCTTTTCTAATTGGAACATTTTTTAGCCTCTTAAGGATATGACCAAACCACCTAAGCTGATTTTCTCTTATTTTATTTTCAACTGATGCAACTCTTACTTTATTCTTAATATAATCTTTTTTTTAACTTATACCTTACAATATTACCACTCATACATCTAAGCATACACATTTTAGAAACACTAATTTTTAATATATGATCATACTTTATAGTCTAGTATTCTAAGTTATAAAATATAATTGAACAAATAACAGTTTTATAAAATTTTCCTTTTAATTTTAAGGACATCCTCTTATAACATAATACTTCAAAAACATTTCCCTACTTCATCCATCTAACTTTAATCTTACAAAAGGCATCCTCTATAATTTTATCATTACTACTTATTATAGATCTTAAGTATTTAGAAGTCTTTTATGAATCCCATGGCCATCTAAATTATACCTTCATCCTTATTCCTATTTCTACTTTTATGAAATTTATTTTAAAATAATAATTTGGAAATTATTTTGTAATTAAAGTATTGAGATTATTTTGTAACAAAAATTTTGGATGATCTTATATTTATGTGGAGACAAGTTATAATGAGGGGTGTTGTGCTAGGGAAGATAGAGACAAGTCTAGAATGCTACTAGTTTGTGTGACAATGCTTTGGGCAAGAATGACAAGCACAAAAGTTGATGTGGTCATCCATCATTCATGGTTTGAGAAAATTGTAGGTACACCCCTACATCTTTTCCACCTATTGCTCAATTGTAACTAATCTAGCCTATAATTGTTGAAAATAAAATCCACTTTCTTTGTATGTTATGACACTATTAATTATGAATAGTTGCATTAAAAAAAATGATAATTAATTCATTGATTCCACACCAATCTTATAAGAAAATTCTTCCAATCCGATGTATTGTTCAAAATATAGCATGTTTCAGGACCAAAAACTGTATCGGTGATTTTCACTAATATGAATTGATATTTGAATCCCTAGTTATATCTTACTTTATCTTAATCTAAAAATTCCAGCCAGAATGAAAGATTTTTGACAATTCTTACAGTTTTACCATGTTTTAACTAATATTTACACCATACTAAATAGATTTACATTTTCAAAGGACCAAAACTCAGTAATTAATACGATATATATACTAAAAACCTAGTATGTCTATCATGAAAAGGTCATAACTTTATAACCAAATTAATCTCCCACATGTTCAAAGCCAAGTATGACAGCTAATGATTAAAATTGTAAAATCCTTATCATAACAAGGGAAAAAAATCATAACAAGATTACCCTCCAACATTTTCAAGGTAAGTATCAAACCACTAAAATTCATAAGCATTGAGATGATAAGTGTGAAGTATACACTTAAGATGAGAAACCAACTTAATGGTGTAATACTCAATTCACATGAAAATATAATGATGATAATATTATGCCTTTTAGAAACATTGGGGTAATCAATGTATATTGCCAAACAGGGTGCTAAAACATGAAGATTTGAAAACATCAAGGTTACAATGAAAGTGTTATTTCACCAAACACAAAACCCATGCAAAAGACATTACCATTCAAAAAAGAATGAATGTTCAATTATTACATCTTTCTATCAAGTAGTGTAACCACAATAAGAGTCAACATCAGCATGATTGATTTCAATAACAAACTTAATTGGTTTCAATCCAATTCCAGCAACAAATTCAATTATGTAGAAAAATTAAATTTAACATGCATATAAATGAAAGTTATCTCAGAAATTTGCAACAAATTTTATCTATGACAAACAAACTGAATTTGAAATATATAATATAAATAATATTTACATTGCTAATTTAATTGAAAAAAATAAAAATTGCAACAAAAAGAAACACATTTATCACCTTAAAGATTGTGATGAGCAACCATAGACTAATACCAAAACTTCTTAATTACCTCTTTGTCAGGATCTGTGAGTGTGGGCAAGTTCATGAGCATTTCAGAGATGTGCAATGTGAATAAGGAACCAGACAGGGTAGCAGTATTTTTAATCATGCAAACCACATCATCATCTTTGAGTTCAGAAACCTGTTCATGATTGGATGACAGCACTCAGTGACACAATGAATGCAAGGTCCCCATTTTCTGCTTGCATGCCTAAGTAGTATCCTAAGGCAATGCAAATTTGCAGGAGATGAATTTAGACATCTTCTTTCTAGGAACATCGAAAACAGTGATTTTTTTTTTAAAAGGAAAATTCAGTAAATATTTCAATTATGAGTAAGAGACAAAAAAAGCAAAAATTATACCTCCAGCCAAACAGAAGTGCTCTCACTTCCAGTGGACAGGTACTGACCAATAAATATGGTCTGTCCAGGTTTCACAACCTGCATTGTACGGTGATTAAAAAAATGTCAGTAAATTGATGATATGCAATTTACTAGAGCAATCAACATTTTTTTCTTTCTTATTCTTATATTTTTACATGTGTGTGTGATATAATATTCCTCTAATCACAGGGTGTCTTTTATGACCCAAGCCTAACCCACGAAAACCGAAGGTCTGGCCGGTACAGGACCACCAGTCTCGGTCGGGTTAATTTTGAGGACCTGAACTCGAGGTTCGAAAAATGTGGCTCTCCGCCAAAAACAGATCCGTTGCCAACTTTACTCGGAATGACACCACCACCACAGAAAGATGTCTCTTTACCTTTGATAACCCAGTAAAATTTATTGGTAGCAACTGAGAGGAAGCTTCTTTATTTTTATCAGGTGTGAGCACAACAGAAGAATTGGCTTCCAGCAAAATTGCATGCTCGCTTTTGTTGACGACCTGCAACTCCGGGCCTTCTGTGTCTAACATGACCTGAAAATAACAAAAATAGAGGCAGACCAAAAACGAGTCAGTCCTAGAAGAAAAAGGAGGCAAAGCATGAAAGTCGTCGAAAACATATATGAAAAATTTTAACTTCCAAGTGAAAATCAATCAGAACAAGAGAAAAAAAAAAAATTCAAAATACGCAACATCCAAGCACGGTAGGAACTGAACTTACAGCGCAGAGCTTCTTGGTGGTCTTAACAGCGAGCTTAAGGTTGTCCAAAGTTTCTTGGTGATAATCGATATCTCCCCACGAGAAATCAAAGCGGGCAACTGCAACACAAAATACAATAAGAAAACAAAATGAATCAACACGACGAGAGAATCACAAAATGAGCAGAGAACGTTCCGCATGTCCCGGTTCGTTCAGTTACCAGACATCCCAGCCCTGAGGCAGGCCGCAATGACCTCGACCGACCTCGACTTCGGTCCGAGCGTCCCGATGAGCTTGGTCATGGCGGGGAAGAACGACTGCGGAAATCGCGCACACACACGACAGAAACAGTAAGCCAATCAGCAACGACAGACATCAGAGTCGGTAAGAAGGAGATGGAGCAGAGATCACGCACCGGCTTGGACGGCTCCAAAATGGAGGCCATCCGGATCGGTTCTTCGAGGAGGAGGTGGTTGGCCTGCATCTTCGCTCCGCCGGCTGAAAACAGAAAACCCTTCTGGTGCTGCTGGCGTACTAGAAATGCGAACAGGACTCAAAGGGGAAGAGACAAGAAGGCGGCAAAGGTGAAATAAATATGGATTATATATATCAATGGAAACAAATTTTAATTTTCTTTTTTTTACTTTTCTGTTATAAAAACATTTTAATAACTATTTATATGCTATTCATATTTCAGATTTACCAATATTTTAATAAAACCCAAAAACTTTCAATAATTCGTGAGTGAAAAAAACTTATTTTAAAAAATAGAACGGTGATGGAATTGAGAATACGTGCGTCAGATGCCGCTGATCGGCACGCGTTTGTCGGTCCTCTTTTCGTCGTCAACCTTCCACTGACGGCGATCGCCGATTGGTCCTCGTGGTCTGCTAATTTTGATCTATGTGCTCAATACTTACACCCAAGAATCCAACGTGCCGCTTCCTCCGCCCCTTGGTTGGTTTAAAAAACGGCACTTACCATTGCCTTCCTGCCCAAGAGACGAGACATCTTTTTCTACTCTGGAAAGCGCTGTGTTGATTAGTGCTTGGTTAGTGGCTCGTTCTGGATTCATAAAATAGATATATTTATCGATTAATTGTGTACTCTTTTACATGTATAACCATATACCCCAGCAGAATTAATACTTCGTAAAACCCAATCGATTTTGCCACATTGCAAGCGCCGGAGCAAATACGATGATGCAGCGTGGCTTCCTGATTCTCTCTCCACTGATTGACAAGAGTAAACGACGAATATTTGAATAAAAACATGGAATTTTCCTTTTCTAGTATTATAAGATCAGATACCTTCTAAAAAAAAAAAGGTTTAACAATTATGCAAATAAAGTGGCAATCACGATTAAAATAATCCGGGATGAGGTCACCTACCTCTAACCATTAAGCACAAATTCACAATTTCGTCACAAATCCATGACAAAAATTCAGATCCATCAAAATATCATAAACATCTTCAAATGTGTACATTTATATTTACAAATCGTACAAAAAGTATGGGTGGTCACCACAACCTGATAGTACACAAACGAATTTTCTCTCGCCCATGTTCGATCTGAGAAACCTGATCGTACTTAAAGATTACAAAACTACGTTAAGTGAGATACAATTCAATAAGTAAATTTACTAATAATCTATAAATAAACAGAAACGTGCAATACATAACATGAAAAAACTAATAAGTCAATGTAAATGTACAAAAATGTAATAATTAACATATACGTGCCATGCCATGCATACCACATGACAAGTTGCATATTACAATCATTTTATATATTTCGATAATTACAGAATCTACGTAAAACCGCATTTAACTTCTTACAACAATAATAAAGTCTTGTTATAACTTATTATTAATTTATGCACACCCTTAAACTCTAAACATTAAATTCTAATTGATATCTAAGTCTTTGAGGTATTATCATCCACATAATGACGTTGGAAGAATAGACGGAAGATGTTTTCTTCCGTGATACACGTCTGATAGCGGAGGTAGCAATTCGCTCATCTTGACTCTTGTCGGCCGAATGTTATGAATATATTCCAAAAGAGTCTGTGAAATCCTTTTGTGGAGTATGGGATTTGTTGACCATAAATGGAAGAATTAATGAGATCCTCACCAATTACCGTGGTTTTCCACACAGGGGAGGTTCTAATCCCTTTTCTTTGAAAATACAGCAACCACATTCATTTAGCAAGCAATATGGAATTAACAAGGGTTGTAAGCTTAACTTTCGAGAATTTTCTAGCAAATAGAGCCAAATCAATACCATACAGCTCCTAAATGTTTATTGCACCAATCTTTTTCTGTGTAAGGTGGATAAAAATTGGATAATCTCATCACACACACAAGCGAGAAATTCTACAGTATCCAAAAGAAAAAAAAATCATGGTACCCTTGAAGGTACTGTAGATTCTCCATACATCCAAGACGTAGAAATACCTTGATATTGTAGTAGAGATACATTGGCCAATATTTCACCAGAAGTCACCACAGGAACATGATCCACGCTCAAACCGATGGAATCGCTTCACGTCCCTCACAAAGATCACTCTGTTGGTAATCTTGGACACGATCTTTGTCCAGTTATGACAATCTCCACAGATTCGAAGATTCTTGGTGACACGGATGGGGCAATTTGCACTGCTAGCGTTGATCAAGCCGAATGCGATGGCAAGCCTCTCGCTGTGATATGACAATGCAGCTTCCTTTGCCTCTTCCTCTATATCATGAAGAACAAACTCTGTCAACGGAACATAACCCAGATGCCTGAGTGGCGCTTCCAATCCCTTGAGGAAGGCATAGATTTGGTCTGTCTGAGCATGGGACTTGTCGGCCACACCGAAATTGTAGATTTCGGTTCTCAATTCGATGGAGCTAAAACCTTGGTTTTTACTCACGCTCCTCCTCTGCATCAACTCTCTCACGTGTTCCACATCCCTCCATCTGGATTTGGCGGCATATATGTTTGAGAGGAGCACGTAGTATCCGGAATGAGTAGGGTCCAAACGGAAGATCTGGTCTGCAGCCCTCTCTCCAATGTGGTCATCACCGTGAATCCGACATGCTCCGAGTAGAGACCCCCAAAGACTCGAGTCTGGAGCCATTGGCATGCTGTGTATGAGTTTCTCTGCTTCCGGCAACTTCCCAGCGCGACCAAGAAGGTCAACCATGCATGCGTAGTGACCCAGATTGGGAGATAGACCATAAATGCCACTCATGGAATCAAAATACCTCTGGCCTTCGTCTAGAAGGCCGGAATGGCTACAGGCAGAGAGGACGCCGGTGAAAGTTGCATGGTTCGGCCTTGCGCACGATTTCATCATCAACTCGAAGACGCCAATGGCATCTTTGCCAAGCCCATACAGGCCGTAGCAGGAAATCATCGCACTCCAGCAAACCACATCCTTGACCTTGACGGAGTCGAACACCAACCTCGCCAGCTCCAAACTTCCGCACTTGCCGTATGTGTCCAACAAAGCAGTGGCCGCAAGCACGTCGGACTCGAACCCCGCCCGAATCGCAAATCCATGAAACAACTCTCCAATCATCAATGCCCCGAGCTGCCCAGCGGCCAGAAGTGCGCTAAGCAACGCAACGCGGTTGGGCCGGGCGCCACCGGGATCCTTCTGCATAAGCCCGAACAACTCCAAGGTCTCGGCGGCGTGGCCGTTGTGGGCGTACCCAGAAATCATGGAAGTCCAACAAACCAGATCTTTAACACACATATCATCGAACACACGACGTGCGAGATCAACCGCCCCGCATTTGGCATACATGTCGACCAAGGCGGCCCCAACGTAGACGTCGTCCCCGGCGCAGCCGAAGCAAAGGCATTGCTGGTGGACGATCTTACCCGCGGCGAGGTCGGAGAGGCCGGCGCAGGAGTTGAGGACGAAGGGGAAGGTGTACTTGTCTGGAGAGGCGACACCGCGGGGGGAGAGCAGCATGGCCGAGTACAGGTGGAGGGACAGGCGGAAGCGGTTGGCGGTGGTGGAGGAGCGGATGATGGCATTGTACAGGTAGGAGGAGGGATTTGGAATGGAGAGGAAAAGGCGGTGGGCAGGGGGAAGGAGGTTGAAGGAGAGGTAGCGGAGGAAGAGGAGCGGGGTGGTGCTGCAGACGCCGTCGATGATGGTCCGAGCGTGGACTAGTCGGAGGGAATCGGGGCTGGTGCACGAGTGTTGCAGGAAGGAGTGCAGTTTGGTGGCGTGGGAGAGGCGGGGTCGCATGCGATCTGGTGAGAATGCACCGTCAAGGATGGAGCCGTCGACATGCAACAAAATCGACGTCGTTCTCACCTCAGATTTCTTCCTGTCTGTGAGTGCAGTTCTATTTCCAATACTCAAATGTTGAGTAATTGAAAATTTAAATCGAGGTTAACTTTTTAAAACTTTATTGCTTTTTAATGTTACGATTCTAATTAAGTCGATTCTATTACAAAAAAGAAAAGAAAAAAGGATTCAAGTAACATCTGTAATGTCACACCAATATACTTTTGCAGGTTTGGAAAAGGACGACGAGAGACCCAACAATCGGTCTTCTGAAATTTTACCCTTCAAAAAAGAAAATCCAACTTTTATATCCAAGCAAAAAAAATACAAAAGAAACAAGTCAACGACAATTGGTAAAAAATAAATATGATGCATTTTGATTTCATCAAAAGAAAAAGACAAACTAAAAAAAATCCTGTTGAACCCGTTACCGGCGACCAGACATCCGAAATCATCAAGAAAGAGGGAAACACTAATTCTCCCTTTGAATTGAACCCGGTTCAGACCGGGTCGGCTGTTGGAAAAAAACACCTGCTTGCTGCTGCTGATCGGGCACCACCATCACCGGCGCGTGATTCCCCGTCCCGCCGCCGTTGGCCACTGGCCCGAAGGTGAGATCGAGCTCCTTCTGCCGTAGCAGCAGCAACATTCGCTCGCTGTCGAGACGAAGCCGCTCGTTCCTTATCTTCGTCTTCTCCATCTCCCTCTCTTTGTTCCCGCTAAACCTCTGCCACTTGAACTTTTGCCTCTCCAACGCCAATGCCCTCCGCTGGTACTCCACCTTCGACTCTTCCAGCTCCGTCACCCGCCGCCGCAGCCACTGCCTCTGCTGCTCTACCGGCCCCGTAAGGCTCATCAGCTCGCACCTCAGCTGCTGCGACGCCGGCGGGGTCGCTGGGGGCGAGGCGGAGTGTCGCCATGACGATCTTCTCTGTCTCTTCGTGCCGGAAGAGGTCGTCGTCGTCGTAGTCTCCGTTTCCAGCATGAATGCCTTGCTACCTTCCTCTTCTTCTCCGTCGTCACCTGGGCGCCGGCCATGGTGGTTGGTGACGCCGCCGTCCTCTTCGTCGTCATGGTCGTCGTCGTCGTCGTCGTCGTCGTAATCGTCTTCCTCGTTATCCTCGTCTCCCTCCTCTTCCTTTGGCATGCTCGTTCGACGGACGGCCATCTTCTGTTGCATAATAAAACGGAGAACGTGATCATCATCTACACTTTCTTTGGGCAATTTGTTTACTGTGCTTTTATTAATTAAGAGAGAACCGGATAATAAACTTCAGATTTTATGTTAATTTTACTGGTTTTGAGTTTAGAAAAACATATACGAGTTTCGAAAAAGAACAAAGAAAACATATACATGGAACGCACCGCTGGGTGGAAACATTGCTGTTGGCCGGACGGTTCCGTTGACTCGGCAGGTTGATGCAGCGCCGACGTTATCGTGAACGCCGCCGACACGGCGTTGGGAGGACCACCTCCTGGTGGTGCCCCCCCGGCGGCGGCGGCGGTACAGCTACTATGATAAGCGCACATCTCCTTGTAGAAGAGATGCTTGGAATTGAGGAGCTTCCTGGCCTCCTCCTTGGCCTTGGGGGACAGATGATCCATGGCGTCGAGCAACACCTGGTTCTCCACCACCCGGCAAGCCGTGCCCCTCCCGAGGATGTCGTTGACACGCTTGTACCTCTTGTTGAGGTCGTTGAACTTGTCCTCGCACTGCTGCGGCGACACGCTGTAGCCCCTATCCATCATGGCCTTGGAGACCGACTTCCACTTCCCTTTCTTCTGCTGCTGCTGCTGGGGTAGGGACTGGTTGCCGGTCTTCTTGCCGACCCCTACCTTGGAGACTCCCCCGGCTTCGCTCGATGAGGAAGGGTGGTCGGCGCCCGCCTCGTCGCCGACGCAATAGACGATCGTGATGAGAAGCTTCACCATGCTGTCCGTCCACTTCATTCTCTGCCAAGGCGATGCCGGTGCTGCTGCTGCAGCTGCCGGGTGCCGGGTGTCGTGCTCTTGGTGATCTTCCGGGCTCGTCTGTTGATGTTGGTGCTGTTGCTTCGGTTGTTTGGTGGACGACGGGAGCGCGTAAAGCGTGTGCTGTTTCTGGGTTTGTGGCTGAGATGGGAACGGAAGCAGTTGCTGCGGCGGCGGCGGTTGTTGGCGGTGGCGCTGCTGCTGGTGGATTTGCTGTTGCTGCTGTTGTTGGTGCATATCGAGGCCAAGCATTCCCTGCAACATGTTTCGTTGCAGCCCGCCGCCGGACATGCCGCCTCCTTCCATCCACCAACCAACCGTGTACACTGCGGAGGTCGATTACAGAATGAAACCAATGTGATCGACGATCAACACTACCTTCGAACTCAGATGAGAAGATTCATGGCGGTTGGGGAGGACAGATCTAGAGGTGGCAGGGTCGTCGACGAGCATATGAACAGGGACGTGCAGGGTAAGAAGATGGTGGTGGTGGCGGTCTTCGGAGTTGATCGATCGTGTTGGCATCATCTACCGATCCCTCTCCCTTTTCCTTTCCTTTAAATTCTGCTGGCTCCTCTACATATTTTATTCCGAAAAATGGAATTGTGGGTAATTTGATTAACAATTTTGTATTCGTTTATTTTTAAATTTAAATATGTTAATTTCACCGTTATACAGTTAAAATAAATATTTATTTTCTATTTTAAAGTAAATCTTAAATTAATATATTAATCACTGCAACCAATTTATTTATTTATTTTCCCCGTTTTCTTCGGGTTTCTAAGGTGATGGTTTTGTTTGTTGGTTTTACATGTACCTCCCACCTGCAGCGGTACATTTCTCTAAATGTTTTTCAAGTACAATTAGCTTTATTAATCCCCGTGTCAACGGTGTGTCGTCACAATTAATATTCCAAATCCGCCGGTAATTAATCAATCATCTTCTCTCTAAACATTTTACCTTAGTTGACTTCCGAAATAATTACAATACATTATTGAATCCTACCCTTCACGACCACATTGGCTGGCATGAAAACGTCTGTCACAAAGGGGAATGTTTTTCCTGAATCGATTATATGTTTTAGTTGCATTTGATTTTTTTGCTATTTAATATTATTTTATCGATATGTTGGAGGAGTTTTCTGTGATGCAAAATTTGTTTTTTTTTCTTTTTCTTCCACCTGCAAGCGGCTACCCAAACAAGGCATCCATTCCAAATCCGTAAGTGAAAAAATGGAAGTCAGGTTCATTTACCAAATACATGATATGATATTTTTGTTCAACTTAAAAAAACAAAAAAAAAACTTGACCAATGATTTTTGGGAAAAAAGTTCAAAACGCGTAGGCAAAGAATAATAATAAAGGTTTTGTTTTGTGAAGATCTCGTACTATTTTTTTTAGTAGAAGGATAAAATAAATCAAAACAAAAACTTCCAGTTGTGCAGCCAAAAAGTAGAGGAGTCGTGTGCAATGTTTAGAAATAGTCAAAAAGTAGTATAAAACAAGCGAAAGTAAACTACAAAGAATGGGAAAAGGACGTAAAAGATTGAGAATAATTAGTCGAGATCAGTACTACTTTAATAGCATTCGTTTATTTCTTGAGAGTGAAGACAACTGGATCAGTATTAGTACCACCCAAATTAACTTTATCGGAATTGTTACTCAATTTTGTTACATTTATATCTTAGTTTTCATCACGTCTACGATAACAATAGTTGCCAATTTTTCTAATAAAATAAGAAAAACTCGTAGTATTATTAAATATCAATAACCTATTCTGGTAGAGTGATAAAAATATTATGATTTTTATTAATCCACATGTTTCAAAAGTTTAATAGCCCGAGTGTATTTTCCGTACATTTTTAATAACATTAGTCTATGCGTGTATTAAAATTTAAATTTTAGTAGAAATATATAATTAATTCCAATGGTTCGCATCAACGTGACATTGTCATGCACCCTAAAGCGTGCGATGATATCACTGCATAATATCAAATCAACTAAATAATTCAATCGATTAAAAATAATAATATTCGTAAAGTTGAGAATAGGTCAGCAGCTCCGGTAAATCGTAACCGTCACAGGGGAAAAAAAGGGAAAAATGCGTGACAAACAAAAAGCATGTGACGTGGACTGACGATGATTTAAAATTAAACTTCATTTCCCTCTGTTATTTGTTTTTTTTTTTCTCAGGCGTATTAAAATTTGAGACCGATGGGTTTGTGGTCCGTAGTGGAGGAAAGCCCATGGTTTCTGGGCTTTGCCCTGGTTTTTGAGTGAACCGAAACCGCAGGTTTCGGGCAATCACCCACGGGATTCCCAGGAAGAAAATTTCCTGTACGAGTACTTAAAATTTGTTTTTGGTATATTACCATTGTATTACTGTAAATATATGATAGAATTTTTATTCAAATTGAATAAATGTTAATTTTTTTTTGGTATATTATCATCCTATTACTGCAAATATATGCTAGAACTTTTTTTCAAAGTGAATAAATATATGATAGCGAAAATAGACGGTTTTTTACTATAATAGATGGATAACAGATGACACGTCCATCTGACCAAACATTAAACCCCCTACAGCTGTAAAATCCACGTAAGAGAGAGAGAGATGGTTTAAAGTTTAAAAGTGTACGATAATATTATACATGTGAACGCGTGGAGAACCAAAGAACGAATATTATAAAAGGTAGGAAAAAACTTTAGTGGTGCAAATATAAAAACAGCTGTAGCCTCGCTCAGAGGGAACGAAGATGAAACCCAACCGTGTAGAATATGATACCATCGGCATGGGTGGAGAATGGACTGGTGCTGAATCACATTGCGCGGGTCCTACTCAAATCTAATGTTTGAAATAGATAGAAAAACATTTTGGTTAGAAAAAAAAATTGAAAAACATCACTTCATTTTCATTCTATAATTTATATATATCAAATATTGTAGTGAAAAGGAACAATAAATAATTCAAAGAATACAATTATTCCATTCCTTCTGTAATTCTACTTAAAGCTGATTCTTTCTCAACGTAATTGTACCAATCACAACATAAGATCAAGCCCTAAAATTTAAAAATACCTTTTTTTTCAGAATATCATGAATTTTTTTTTTCAAAAATATATTTGCATTAAGTTAGAATTTTCCATCATAGCAAATGCTAACTAAATTTTCATAAACGCAATTGATTCAGCCATTCATTAAATGACTCTATTGCACAGTAATTATAACAAATAATCTCAGCATAATTTACGTTAACTTGTACAACTACAATCAATTTGATCATTCAAACAGCAAACCTTTTGTAATTCAAATTGAATGCAAAAGTGCAATTATATATTTTTGAAGAAAAAAATAATTACACATTTTATTAACTAATTTAAGTTTTCAAAATTTATTTTTAAAATTATATTAAGTACTTGTACATTTTCACCCGTAACTATTAAATCAGCTTTCTTTTCAAAAAAAAAAAAAAAACTATTAAATCAGCCTTCGAAACGGATATCTGACATCTGCTTCAGAACATCTCTCGGCTTCATTTTATGGCCAGAGAAAAAAAGGAAATGGTATCATACCTTCGATAAGAAAAGAAATGCGGCAACACAAAGCAGTGAATAAAATAGAACCAAGCTTACGAGGACATTGGCCATGACGTCATGGCTTTCGCAGCTCCGTTTTTAGCTGATACATGTGATAAAGATCATAGGGGACAAAAGAGAGGGAAGTGAAAGAATATGACACAATGCACGTAAAAATGTACGACATCAAATGAATTGGATTCCCAAGCATCACTAGTATAATAAAGAACTACGGTCGTTTGGCATCACGACATCACCGGCAGCACGTCTAACTGGTTGGAACTGGCTTGGGTATTGCCCGTTTAACAGCTTCTGAATATGTTCTGTGCTGGTATGTGAGTGTCGAATCCAACAAATCCCAAAGTGAGGTTTTTGGGTTCCAACCTGCAACAATACGATAATAACCCATTTATAATCTTAAAACCGATTTGAGGCTATGACCAAAGACCGAGAAGGCATCGAAACAATCGTGCAATAGTACAAACTTACTATTATTTCAAAATTAAAAAGGTACAAGAGTTCCAGAAGATATACCTAATTGTTTGTTGATTATGGTCATGTCTGGGATTCGTTTATCACTATCATCATAGCCTTCACCGTAGAACTCCTTCGAGCTTACATCGACAGTTGGCGTGTCAAGAATCTTTTCCCCAGATACTTTGCAGTAAACCTGGGTGACGAAAGTTTACAGTCAGAGATGAAGGAAGAGGAACAAAAGCTGCACAATATTTCAATGCTTGGTTATTAAATTTGTAACCTCTGTCATCATTTCTGCAAGCTCTTGCACGGTAACTTCATTGTTAGGATTACCCACATTGAAGATTTGTCCATTTGCCCGATCGGGATTTTCCTAACAGAAATGATCAACGGCTTTTAAGATACGAGACAAAGAAGAAATGGAACAATGAAGTGCAGATCAGCTTTTGCTCACATACAATCATCAATAAAACAGCTTCGATGGCATCCTTGATATATATGAAAGTTCTTTGAGATTTCCCACCATCCACGAGCTTCAGAGGCTCTCCTCTTAAGAGGCACTGCCGAAAGGAATAAATAAGAAAAGATTGACTAGTAATTTACAATTGATGTTCCAAACAATGACTTACATTACTGAAGCAGGCCAAGACCCTTGGGACACCTTCACTAGGACCGTCAATTCCAGGAATAAAATCCATCCTTGGTCCAATCCAGTTGAAAGGTCTTACAATAGTGAACTCAAGGTCATTTTCAGCACCCTCAGCTGAAGTTTGAAGGAAATTAAAACATCAATAGTCATTTCGTGAGCATAAAAAAGTTTAACACCAAGAACCTGAGATCTCATACCATAGATGAGCCTTTCTATCAGCTGCTTTGCACAAGCATAGGACCACCTCTGCTTCTCAATAGGGCCAAATATGCATGGTGAGGCATCTTCTTTCAAGACATAAAAGTCGGGGTCCTAGGTTGCAGAAGCAAATAAATAAATATAAATATGCAATAATAATAATAACAAGAAGAAGAAGATAGAAAAACCAACACAGCTAAAACAGCACAATACCAACACGAAGCATTGATCAAAATGCGGTGAGAAATATCATAAGGCCAAGAAATCAATGTGTGTGTAGGAACTAGTCCCACATTGGAAATTTTAAAAATGAAAGATTAATATATAAATGAGTTTGTAGACCAATTGTATGAGTTTGTGGCCGTATAACTCTCTTGAAGCATATTCTCAATTGCATCCAAATCTTCCACATGTCGATATGCAGGTTAACTGTAAAGATGGTGAAGGCATTGAAAAGGAAGTGCAAGGATTAGTTATGGAAGGGCTTTAACAAATTGATATACACCTCTTGAGCTTGGGGGAGGTATATAGAGAGAAATTTGGCAGCCTAGGATTTCAATCATTGACAAATGTTAATAGCCTTATTGCGTAAATGGTGGTGGCAATGGAACACCAATGAAAACAGCTTTTTGGTGACAATGCTGAATAGAAAATATGATGACTCTACTCCCAATAGAGGACTAGCAATGCCAAAGCAATCTGATTCATGATTCTGCAACAGGCTACTACCTTTATAGATGTTTATGAGTACACTAATATCTCTGTTACAAGAACCATGTTTTGACAGGATAGGTGGCTTAACAACATTACCTTGAGTGAAGTTTTCCAAGAATTTTCACTCTGGCTAAGATCCTAGGCAATGGTGGTTGAAGCGGTGAGGAATAAAAGATGACATTATCAACAGGGACTTGCAGCAAAGAAGAAATGTCAACACAATTGGTTGCCTCATGGCCGTTAATGCTATGTTCTGGAGCATTTGGTTGCCTCATGCCAACACAACTTCAAAAGTATTTGGGGGGGGTGCATTCTTTACAGGGCATTAACATTGCATAACTTGTGGGATGCAACTCTTGTGTGACTTTTGATTTATCTTTTTGAACAATCTATGTACCTTACTTGAAACTTGTTTTAGTAAGATTCAACTCTATCGTCTTTAAAACAACAGATTATGTTGTGTAATAAGTTTTCTAAACGCCAAAAGATAGTTTTTTCTGATTAATGACATCATTATTTTCAAGTTAAGATAAGTTATGAGTATAATTCCAACCCAAGTATAACTTAAACACAAACCAAAACCCAACAATATGTACTGTCACTCCTTGTTACGTATCATTCGATCACCTATCAAAACAAGGATTGGAGCACCCAAGACTAAACATTGCCAATCTTGCAAAATGAAGAGACCAAAAGATTGCACTAATAGTTGTAACAAACCATACTGTGAACTTACCGATCAATAAAACATCAGTTTCAGTGAAACATAACAAGTACAATTTTTATTCTAAAACATCTGTAACTGTTATTAATGCTTACCAATGTTGTAAAAGGAAAACAAACATTATATAGATTGTAATTTAAATCATTTTAAACGAGGATTTAAATAAGAGATTTCTCAAAAATGGTATAAATTAAAAATAA
Organism: Cymodocea nodosa; assembly: GCA_036874045.1. NCBI lineage: Eukaryota > Viridiplantae > Streptophyta > Magnoliopsida > Alismatales > Cymodoceaceae > Cymodocea > Cymodocea nodosa. The sequence continues at coordinate 12,584,074 of JAZBRI010000011.1, forward strand.
ATAAATATAAATATACTTGCATGTTTATAATCATTGCTGTTATCAAATTATTTATAAAGAATAAATTTTAATTCAATTACAAAAACAATCTGAGCCATAATCCTACATAAATTCTTTTCTTCTAAATAATTTTATTTATAGCTAAATCTTTAATTAAATTATATAAATTTAAACTTTTCTTATAATTCCTAATCAAATCCTTGGTGAAGATTATATGCATTCAATTTTAATTCAACTATATATAACATAATTCAAAACATATTTTGAATGTTTTTATTTATTGGTTAAAAAAAAATACTACAACATGGCTACCGAAATAGAAAGAACAATTAATATTTTAAACACCAAATTATCAAAATAATAAAATCATGTCAATGATAATAACTCAAAAAGTAAAATCCAGAAAATAAAAAATGGTCATTTAAATGGAAAAATGAACATTTTTCAAACCCTTTTTCCCTGTTTTTCAGAAAAACTAATAGGTTTGGGTTAAAAACAATCAAATGGTATTCAAACTTCCAGTTTTTGTTTTTTACAACTATGATGTTTACAAATTTCTATGGAATGATTTGGAATTATACATTATAAATTTATAAAAGAACTCAAAGAATAAAATTAAAATGGAATTATCACCATAATACATTTATGAATGTTTGAAAGAAAGATCAGAGGCTAGAATATATTCCAGCCCATAGTCGTTTATCTCCTATTAGTTGAACTGATATTGCCTAATGCTATATTGTTGGTTTCCCTAGTCAAGGAGATGACACAAAGGCAGGTATACAAATCACTAGTAGATTGTTTAATTTTGAACTCAAATATCTATGATCTTTCTTAGTTGCCAATGAGCAGGAGAAATGAATCATGATATAAAGAATTAAAAAAAAAACACTAATACAAGTTAAATGTCCTACTGATTGACATATATATTTTTATCAATAAAAATAATGTGCTTGGGGTAAAAATATCCAAGCCTGTTTAAAATTTAAATAAAGGGGAAATTTATACAATAATCATATATATAGAGATTGTATTAAAACTGTCGACCAATATTAATAAAGGTGGCCAATTAACACTGGAAAAGGTGGAGATTGACAGGTCATGAGAAAAGATGACAGATCTTATGTAGGCAAAAATACTAAACAACCTGCAGATCTAAAGTCAATAATGACAATTGAAGACGAATTGCATTGACTTATATATTTTTATCTATAAATAATATATTATTTGGGTAAAAAAATCAAAGGCTGCATAAAATTTGTATATAATCATCTTATCAATAGATATCAGAATAAAACTTATTAACAAAGCCAAAGGTGGAAATATTCAGATTATGAGAAAAGATGACAAACCTCACCTAGAAAAAAATCTAAACAACTGGCAGATCTAAATTTAATAATTACACTTCAAGATCAAGCCTGAAAAATAATAAAGCTACGGATACGAGGGCAAAGGATAAAAATTTTCAAATATCACATTCAACAAATAAGAAATCATTAACTGAGATAAAGATAAGAAAATACGTTTTATGATGTATATAATACTACCCACTACCTTTTTAGCAAATGTTAAAGATTTCATTAATTAAGAGATCCAATCCTGGTTGTGCAAATACACTGCCAGGATATATAATCCACAGAACAAGACTGTAGAAAAAAACTGCAGAAAAGAAACCTGAATCACACCCTATTATGCAACTAACATAGATAACGACGGCTAGGAAAATAAAATAGAAAGCATCGATTATTCAACATTCAGAGGCGTGATAAATGGAAAAACATTTTCACCTGTCTCAGGGGATGATCATTGGGAAGGAAGCTCCCGATTGTCTTTCCATACACCTCGCAAGTGGAGAAGTGAATCAGACGCTTTGCATTCTCCGAGCAATATTTGACCTGCATTGCAGGAATACACCACACGGGAATTCGCAAAAACAAAACAAAAGAAACCAAAAAAGTTAACTGAAGATCAACAAGAACCGTTCGTAACATCTAGATCCAATCCTTTCTCACCACAGGGAGGGCGTCGATGAAGTTGCTGTAGATCGTGTCGAGCGGGCGCGTGTTGTAGTCCGCAGGCGTGCAGATCGCCGCCAGATTGATCGTCTACACAACACAAATCACGTCCCCGATATGAACACCGACATCCAAAAAACAGCGAAAACCAATGCCACATCAGACACGACGAAATTCGAATTTCGCTCACCAGATCCGACATCTTGATGAGGCCTTCGAGGCGGGAGTCGTGCTTGATGTTGAGGCGGTGGAACTGGATCCGGCCAGACCAGGGCTGTCCCGTCTCCGGTTCGAGGAGGTGGCGGATCTTGTCATTGTAGACGTCGACGGCAAAGACGGTATGGGCGGTCTCTGTCATCAGCTTCTCGCAGAGATGAGAACCGATGAAGCCTCCGGCTCCGATCATGCAGATTGTCAGGGGCTTGATCGGCCTCCCATCCAGATCCACTCTCCCCGACATTTTGCCGCTCGCTTGTCTGATTCCGCTTCTCCTCCGATCCAACGCGGTATTTGGCAACGACCAGACACGGGGGATGTGGGAGGAGGAGGTGACCGCTCTTTATGGTGTGGAGTGAACGCAAGTGGCACGAATGGACGGAGAAAAGGCCTGTGCGCCCCAACGAGTCGAGGCCTCAAATAAATGATAATTGCAATTATTCAAGTCTGTGGCGGTGGAGGTGAGACTATTTCAAGCAGTGGAGGCTTTGCAAGGTGTGCCGTTTTGTGGTGGTGTGGAGAGAACGCAAGTGGCCCGCCTATGATGCGACGCTTTTCCTCAATAATGTAGTCAAAACACGCATTTGAACATGGATTTTGAAATCTTACTCGTTCCCCCCCCCCAATGAACAGTGTTAATTTACGAGAAAGGGTTTGCATGCCATTGACATTGAACCCTGCCACACCATTAACCTTCCTTTTGCTACCCGAAAGAATCATCCACCCCCGGCAAAGTATTAGCTGGCCGGGAGTAGAGTTTCTGCAAGCAAATGACGTATCTCTGATTTGAATCTTTTCATTGTAATAGCTGCCGCCGCCGCCGCCGCCGCCGTAATAGACTGAATGGGAGGTCGGGCCGCAATCTTGTGCAGCAAATGAGTTTTGTTTGGAAAGCATGGTTTCTTATTTGGTTGCAGCCAACGATTTTCTTTAAGATGCTAACTTTACCCTTTCTTTCTACGGAAATAACGAGATGATGACAACGTATATGTGCGGAATACATGTATATTTTTCATAAGAATCGTTCAATTGGAGACGAGTCCAAACATTTTGGCACGTATGCAACACCGACACATAATGCTTGACATGTGCGTCTCAACAACCGTATTACTCCAACACCTGCTAAGGGAACTAATTAATGGTAAATGTTACTTCACTGGAAAGCAACATGGTACAGGTGGACCTTAACGGTGGGACCGCTACTAATTGATAAACATATACTTGTGGACTTCGTTCGTCCGTCGCACTAAATTAAATTTAAATTTCCCAAAAAATATTATTTTAATTTTAATTTACAAATTATTATTATTTAAAAACTACGTGTGGTAAATGGGCACATGCAAGCCTATGATTTAAAAATGACATAATTTCAATTATTTGTGATATGATTCAACTTATATGATAGCGATGTTTTATTCTAGCATGTGATCCTCTGTAAACATTATATATTATATGTCAATGTGTAACATGATCTGGTCAATAAACATTACGTATTATAATTAATATTGATCCACGAAGTAATTACTATGATTGATATTGTTTAATATTAACATAAAACTATTAGAATTATAAATATACTAAATAAGTAATATTAATCAATGAAATAACAAAGGTGTTATTGTAAAAAAGGTAAATGTCCCAAAATGGATTTTGAGAGCATTGACACTTTTTTTCCAGTTTCTAGGATTATGTAAAAATGAGAAACCAATGTTCACAATCTTCGCCAAAATCTGTAGTATCAAGATTGTTTGTATCCAATTTTGATCAAAATCAAAAAATCGTAAAATCAACCATTCCAAAATCTTATGAAAACAATACGTTGGTTGCATTCTTGCAAACCTTTATCAACGTTTAAGTTAGAAGGAGATATTGCATAAACATGTATACCTCACATGGGTTACCTTTGCTTGACCAATTGATACAATACCATTCTCTCTACACTTTTTCGCCAAGCCTAAAATCTATTCTATCGTTTCCCCTTCAACAGACCCATCAAATTGCGCTCACTTTATGATTAGAAAACTACACTCGACAGAAGAAGGCTATTTATTTAGGGAAATATATCTTATTTTTGGGAATAATATAATAAACACAAGAAGGCACACATTTGATAACAATATTTATCAACAATGCTGTCTAATAAGGAAGTTTTGATACATCTAACCTAGTAAATGTCTTCTCTACTCACAATTGTTGTGATGCTCCGGTCCGGTCTCAATTCTGAGATTGATGCCTAAGGTGCCTGCTGCTTCTTCCACCCTGTGAATGCTCAGCATTGATGGCTGTCTGTGCTTGACAAAGCTATCATCGTCTGAATGGTTAGAATGATGCCTATGGTGGTGGCCTTCTAGTCCTAGAACTGTTGTCCCCTGAATGCTCAGAATGATGCCCATGGTGTCTCCTGGAGCAATCATCCCCTGATTGGTCTGAATGGTGCCTACGTTGTCTCTTGGAACCATCATCCTCTGAATGCTCAGCATCATACCTACAGTGCCACCCAGAACTATCTTCCCCTGGAAGCTCAGAATGATGCCTATGGTGTCTCCTAGAGCCATCATCCCCTGATTGATCTGAATGGTGCCTACGTTGTCTCTTGGAACCACCATCCCTTGAATGTTCAGCATCATACCTATGGTGCCTTCCAGAACCATCGTCCCCTGAATGTTCTGAACGACGTCTATGATGGCTGCTGGGGGTAGCATCCCTGTCAGTTGAGCCCTTCCTTTTCCTAGATGAAAGCTCTTCCTCATGGTTGAATCGCTTTTTCTTTGGGGACACCTCCGTGTGCTCTATCCTTGATCTCTTTAGAGGCAGATCTTCCTGATTATGGGACCTTCGTTGCCATGGTGGTGAAGGAATCTGAACTCACACGGTTAAACCAAAATGAGAATTCACAAAGAATTGCATACATATTCATGTTGATATGGAATAACTCAGTGTAACTGAAAAGATCACAAAAATCACAATTGCAGGCCGTGATTTTTCACCCCATCCAAAATAAAGCACAAGAGAAGACAAAATTGAAATCCCATTTAAGAATGAATAGACTCCTGAATTTTAAACACTGAAGGTGGAATTACATACCTGATTGCGTTTCATATAATGTCCAGGAGGTGGTGGAATGCCAAGCCTTTTCAATTCATCCAATGGGATCGGACGTCTGCATACGGAGGAATCCCAGCATATTGTAGAATAAGGATGGTTTCATTGAGTATAATGAGTGAATTTTTTTTTGATGTTTCATAAAAGTCAAGTGGAGTATGGATCTAGTCCTAATGGACAGAGTTTACCCATCAGACAAAGGAGCACGAAATGGTCTATCTCTGCCTCCAAAACGAAGTTGACCAGACTCCTTCCTGCCACCAAGGCCTCCCCCTGAAAATTAGAAAAAGGATGTATCAAGAAAACTGAAGGATTCTCAAAAAAAGAAGTGAAGGGAAATGTTTGGGGGAAAAAAGAGCATGATTTTTAAACTGACCTAACCTTCTAGGGATCCACCCAGGCATCAGTTGCTGCCTATTATATTCAACAATTATTTTACTGTCATTTATAAAGGAATGGTATGCACCCTACATAAAAGAGAAATAATTGTGCATGTTAAAAACATGAGGTTAAATGCTATTTCTCTTGCTCAAAAAAGTATGACTTCTGTTTTTGGTTGAAAGATGCACATTGAATAAGGTACATCACAGCTGATTGTCAATATTTATTGTTTCAATTTAAGCTACGGAGAGAAAATGATGTTTATATGGAAGGACTAGATCCTTTTCAATGAGTAGGGGTGTAAATGGATTGGTCGGTATCCAAGTCCATATTCATACAATATTAAGGTATTTAGAATCCATCCAATTATTTGGATGACTATTTGAACATCCAAAGCTTTAGCTGAATTCTGATAATATGCAAATCTGTAAAACAAATTGAATCCAAATAATCCAAATCACAACCTATTTTATATATTTTATATCATAGATTCTATTCAAATTATAATTTATTTGAAACTAAACTAATATAAAGCAACCACATAACATCAAAAATTATTAAGTTCTCTTGTATACCAAACATGTTCAATTTAGCATTTTAGCTTAGGTTAGGACATTTAAAATATAATACTTAGTTGATGAGAGGATGCTTTATATGCATTTTAGTTTTGGAACTTTTGAAAATTTTAGAATGCAATTATGGAACTTTTATTTAGTAATTTTATTTTAAATTGTTAGATGTAATGAATGTAATTAAGTATGACTGGCATTACTATGTATTAATGTGATCTTTGATGTTCCTCATGTGTGACTCTTAGTGTTTCTCATGTATGACACTTGGCATTCTCCATGTGTTAGAGTTATTGTGTTGTATCTTTTCTTTTAGTTTCTAAATGAGGCCTTCTATATTAGCTCAATAAACAATCTTTTTCACCATATCTTTTGTTTCAACATGGTATCAAAACATTAGGTTTGAGGGTCCATTAAGAAATGCTCTAAGTAGGGAAGAGGGAAAACTCTAGCTGTCCCTCTCCTCTCTTCCCACCACACAACTTTCAACAACCTTCTGTCTGTTACCACTCCTTACCTCTATTCTCTCATCTTCAATCCTCCTCCTATGAGCTCTGCCTTCTCTTCCTCCCTCCTGACTATCACCAAGATGATAACAGTGCACCCTATGAGGTTGTTGAGAGCCAAAATCAACAAGCTAAAGGGGCCAACTCCATCAGGAGCAAAATCATCAAGAACCACTCTCCCCCCCCCCCTTTAGGTGCCAAGTTTCTATTGCTTGATGTAATGTCCTCCTTCGCATGCAATCTAAAAGGGTGTACTAATGTTGTGAAAACTTCTCTACAACCCACGATAGGGCCATTTCTCTTTGTAGTCTACGTTAAGACTACTATGATGCCATGCTAGGGCACACATGTAGGCTGTTTGCTGCCACCACTGTCAGTGTCACACATGGTTGCTCTCTACATGTCTTCATCAATGTGTCCTCTTTGTGTGTTAGAAGTTGTTGTCTGTTGCATGTGTTCATCTTCTTTCAGCCTATTGCCGTTGCTTGCACCCATTAGGATTGTAGATGGATGAACGCAAGAGTTTTTTGGTGACTTGGTTGGGGGAGGAGAAAACAGTAGGGAAGAAAAAGTAAAAAAACAAAAGGAAAGAGGAAAAGAAAAGAGAGGGAAAAAAATGAAGAAAGGGGAGGAAGATAGAGAGAAAGAGAATATATATATTATGAAACAAGGGGAGAGAGAAAATACAAAAAAAAATGGTGGAAGTAAAAAGAGAGAGAAAAAAAGGGGGGAAAAGAACAAGGACAAAAATAATGGACAAAAACTCTCTAATACTTTATCAATCTCCAAGTAATCTCTTGTGTCCCTTGATGTTGTAGTGTCTTAGCTTCATAAGGTTTTTGGAGTTTGTAGATACCTCAAGTTAACAATCTACATTATTTAGGGATTTGTGGATGCCTTAAAGATTAACAATTTACATCTCTTTTGGATGATTGATAATAAGTATTTATGTGCAAGGTTTCTTGTAAGGTCAACTAGGGTTTGACCATTTCTCTTACTTACACTTCTATTTGTCCATTATGTATCTCTTTGTAACCCTTTCCTTATTTTGTTCTAGTTTTTACTCTTGTATGAGTTTAGTTCAAGTTGGATGCTCCAACTTAAGGGAAAGTGTTAGATATAATGAATATAATTAATATGGGTGACACTACTATATATTAATGTAACCATTAGTATTCCCTATATGCAACCTTTGGTGTTCTCTCTGTGTTAAAGTTATTAGGTATTTTGTAAGCTGTGTTGTAGTCTTCTTTGTAACCTCTATATAAGAGGTCTTATGTATTGGTTTAATACACAATTTTTTCTACCATATCTTTTGTTTCAACAAAAATATAGTATTTTATATGCATTTTAGTTTTGCACTGATTTAGATGATGACAGGATTCTCTGCCACACTCCTGCTCTCACCAAGTGTGACAAGCACTGACTCTGGTAAGGAGATAGATCACCAAGAGAGCAATGATGTTTCTGACTCAGCGTGGGAAGTCATAGAATCTTTGATGCTTAAGTTAGAGAGAGATAGGTTGGAGTAGCAATAAAATCTAAGTTTGTAGGGTGTGAAATGTTTTACCTTGCTGATTACCTAGCTATTTATAAGGCACAAAATCTTAAAAGAAGGGACCACATCTAGGGTTTCTAGGATTCTTTGGATCATGCTCTTTATCATGGGGTAGCAAGCTTTCTTTCTTTTCATTAGTAGTCTACAGGGTCAACCACTTTTCCATGTAGCTATCGTCAACTTAAGGGCCAATGGGTCAATTGACATCTTTTGCTACATGTGGTGGGAAAGTTTCTTAGCATGATGTTGACCTATTGGGCTTGCACTACTTGGGTTGACTTATGCTTTCAAAGGTGATCTTGAGGAAGGTGGCTTGGGAAGGTCACTGGGAGTTCATAGGATTAACTCTTGATAGGTTATAGCTTGGATTTATCAATAGCTCAACCTTCCAAGGTAACTTTGACCCTCCATCATGACTCAAAGAAAGAAAAAGGATAAATAGAGTTTTCATGTAATCTAATTCTAAAAGTAAACTAGAAATAATCTAATTCTAAAAGTAAACTAGAAAAAATCTATATACATGCAAGTAAAAGTGAAAAAACTAACTCCTAATCCACTAAGTAAATACAATGTGGCCCAAGCAAACCAAAAGTGTAGATAAACACTTTGGGTATGCACAAAGAAGGTGTTAGGCACCTTGTATGGGTGATTGGCTTGACCCCTCATGTTATCTCAATTTAGCATATGGGTTCTAGGTGTAGGCAATTTGAATGGTAATGTTGTGATCTAATGTGTAAACTAGAAGAGATGAGATGGAGGGGATCATTTGGATCACTTGGGATGAGTTTAAGATGAGAAAATTTGAAGTGGATTCACCTAGCCTATAAGGATGAGAGGGAAGATAAACATGAGGAGATTGGAATCACCTAATCTAAGGAAGAAAAGGAGAGATGGAGGAAAGGTTTTGTGCTCTACTTAGATCCATGTGGAGTGTGGGCCTATGTAGATGATCTAGTATCAAGTGGTGTATCTTTTGACTGTGGTATTGGGTGAGGTTAATTAGCTGAATAAAACATCTACGAAAACAAAACATGCATGCACTTGTTTTATTAAGGTTGAGGCAATTTTGAAATTGTTTTGAATAATTAGGTGTTCTAATTTGTGGACAGTTGGTGGTAAATTTTACTGTTTAGGTTAATTAGATCTAACTTATTAAAGGCTTGTGGTGAATTAGGTTTGATTGTTGTATTAAGGTACATTATTATGGGGTTGAACAGTGCCAGATGATAGAAGGAAAAGGAGGCCTATTAAGCCTTTGGATGAAGATGGGAGAATGATAGGTTCTTTGGCCAAGGGAAGTGAAGTTGAGAGGAGTGAGCCTAATGGGCTTGAGAGGAGGGAGAAGAAGGGACGTGTGTACCTAGTTTATAGTAACTTAAAGAAGGGAAGGGGTTGAGAAACACCTATTTATTTTTAGAAGAAAGGATGGATGAGTGAGCTAATTTAGCCCAAGAAGAGATGAGGGCATAAAAGGAGAAAAAGGGTGATGAAGGAGAGATGTCCTAAACTTCTCTTACTAGGTTTAAGTTTTGTTCGCATTTTATCAAGATGAAATTAAGCAATGTCAAAAATGAACCAGTAACTAATTAGATTTGTAATAATGAAGGTGATATTCTTTAAGCAATTCAACAACACATGGAGCAAGAAAATTGTGCATGCATCAAATAGAGCAAGAGCCATAAACTGGAACATTCATTACAATGAAAATTTGACATTCCTTTACACAATTAGACAAAACCTGATGCAAGAATTCACCAAAAAGTCACATCACACCAAGAGAACCATTCTTATGCAATTTGACAAGGCTAGCATAGCGATAAAAAACGAGGAAAATTAACTAGAATACAGCCTAACAGATGTGACATTTTCATGCCATTAAGCAAAGCAAACAATAAGAAGTGAAGGGCAAGGAAATAGCTATTAACAGGGTATACTTCTTAGTAGATGGTTTCTGTGCAAAGAAATGAGAAAGATGCTGTCATGAACTGTATTTACAAATGATTGACAGTTTCTTGAGGCTTTTGTGTCTACCTACACTTTAATGGCTGTAGCGCCTATTGTGGTAAAATTTAACAAGCTTCTTGACTCATAAATCTACTTTTAAAAGAGTGACCTGAAGTTCGACTCTAAGGTACACGGTCAAAAAATTCTTTGAAAATTCTAAATTCATATCCATCAGTAATATGCTTGGCTTTATACAGAAACATGTAGACTCATAAATGGAAAACAAAGTATGTAACTCAATGCTATCAACTAGTATGATTATGGCCAACTCTATGACTAAATGACACCACAAAGGCACCAAGTAAAAACCATTAGAAAACATGTAAAATAAGACAAAGATGATAACAGAAACTCAAAATGCAGATATAAGTACAGAACCTCGTATGCATGCCTCATCTCCCTTTCAGTTTCATACTCAACAAATGCATAACCACGTGAGGCACCAGTTACTGCAAATGGAAGGTCAAATTCATGTTAACAAAACTGAGAACACAGTTTTCTTTTGTTTACCATCAGGGAAGGAAAGCTAAACAGAGTATGAAGGGGAAAGTGAGACACCACAATGAGATGTTGCACAAATATTAATAAACAAAACAATTGCATTGTAAGAATCATAGTCGGGCAAGGAAGAACAGATTCTTCCAAACATACACCACATTCACACCCAACACGTCAAATATGAGAAGCTAGGATTCTCTAACATTCTTTTTGAACAAACTACATGGAATGTTTATAGAAAAATGAAATTCACTTCAAATGCAACACAAACTCATTAAGAACACAGCATGGATTTGACGGGATATATATTTGTTACTTACATGTTATTAAAATAACATAACTCTTTTGATAGTTTGTATGCATGTCTTATTGATTATAGTATTATGTCATGTATGAATTATATGCTTGTTTTGTAACATTTGAATGCGTTATTTTAAATCTTTAAATATTTATATTTAAATATATTATTTATTTAATGTCATACCTAAGATGAGTCCTATCCTAAATTTTAGAAAATTATAGAATTCCCAAATCCGAATCATGCCATATCTGAATACCAAATCATAATGGTGCTTCCTGGAAGTTGGGTGATGATACAGGATCACACAATTGAAGAAGCTAACTTCAGGTTCCTTTTTGGTATATTGCTTGTCCAAGTGCAAGAGACTACTGCAACACAATGTCTAGGGAGATCATTTGCATGCACCCTTATCTCCAGGCTATTTTTAGGGTGTTGCTTTGATAAATATGGTTTTGCCTCGAAAAGAAATATCAACTAATTGCTACAAATGTACAATTCCAGTTTAAAAATCTCACAGACCATCTTTTTAAATTGATGGTCAAAAATTGGAAGTTTTAATATCCATCAAAATTTTCGGTACCATAGACTTCCCCTTAAAAAGTACAAAAAATCAAGCATAAAAACAGCTTCCATCGAGAAAGAACAAAGTACTCTAATGCAAAAAGGGAAATCGCTCCCTCACCAATATGCCTAACAAGCCGCAATTGCTTCACTCTTCCATACTTGCTCATTGCCTGAAAAGGAAAGAAGAAAAGACAATGAAACAAAGCACAAAACTCTTCAAAGAAACCGACTTTCAATAAGCTAGAAAAAGAAGGCACATTTCTGAGAGATTCCTCATCGGTGAGGTGTGAAAGGCGGCCCACGAACAATATGCAGTGGGGATCTCCGATAACCTTGGGATCGCCACACGGATCGTCTGCAGAATGCAATATGGGAGTCAAATTTCCTGACGTAGGTTTAGCGAACGGAGTACAGGAATAGAAGAAGCATGCGTACACAGGCCAGCTAAGGAGCAGAGGTGAGCTCGGTAGACGGCGTTGTCGTGGGGGAGGACGTCGGTGCCGTCAATGCTCCCGGACTGGATTGGGTGGTAAGTCTTGGCGTAGAACACCAAGTTCGCGCTGCCGCCGACCATCCCCCCCCCGCTCTGCGGAGCAAACTTCGTCGAGATCGAACTGTAGACGCCCGACTCTTGTTCCAGGGTTTTTAAAAATATTCTTAATATTTTATATTTTTTATAAAATATCATATTTCACAATCTATAATTCAACCCTAATATATATTTTAAAAAATAAAACCATCGCAGCAGATAACGTAAACTTATCTCTCACCAAGAACATTGACCATTTAAAAAAATGTAACTGATGACGGTTTTAATGAGAAATTGAAATTGACTTTTATTTATTTATTACTAATTATATAGTAATTGCCATATTAAGATTTTCTATATGATTTTATCATCTAAATTTTGGCATGTTCTTAAATTTAATAATTATCGCAAGTTTTCTAGAAATGTTTAAGATATACAGCTTAATGAATAAGATATTTTTGTTTAATGATAGATAAAACTCAACTTGTTTGACCCACTGCTCGTTAAACAAAAGTGAATGTGAATAAAGGTACGCTTTTTTATCCATCCCAGCTTACAACCCTTAAGACAATCATCACACACCCTTCATGACATGTTAGCTGATCAATTCCCAAGATAACATTACAACCCAACATTTCCATGATAATCACAGGCTTACATTTAAAGGACTTTCTCTCTGGCACTATTGTTAGATTCTTCAAGTATTCCCCAAGCCAAGGTGTAACCTCACATCCAATTGGAAAAGCCAGCTTGTATGGCTTAATCATTACTTTCTTTGAAAAAAATTTAGAATTGATTTTGATAGGATCAAACAAGATTTTTGCCATGTGCACACTAACAAAAAAAAGATCAGTGTAAAATACCAATTTTATCCGCATCTGAAATGGGAGATTGGACAACCCTTTCCATCTGATTTCCTACCGCCCAATATTTTAGCTGTGCGGTAGGATGGCTTCGACAAAGTTGCAGAGGCCATATAAGTGGAAGGATTGATTTTCCTCACACAAGATGGAACATAGGTTCTTCTCTAACTCCATTATCATCATTTGGAGAATAGGTATTGAAGGTTCTCAATTCATGATAAGGTTAGTGTTACATTTTTAATCGAGACTTGGAGTTGGAAGGCTTGGCGAGTGGCATAATTAGGTGGCCCATGGGAGGTTGCTAGAAAGGGTTGTGGGAGATAGGCTAGATGTGTAAGAGGTGTTGGATATGAGGGTGATGGAGTGGCAAACGCATGTCCCACGGGAGAGTAACACCAATTCCATTAAAATAGGGTCTCGTAGACATAGTTTAATGCCCTGGCATCCAAACAGATGGTGTTCTCTCAGCAAGGGAGCAAAGATGACGTTGCTTGGGGAAATGCAGATGAGGAGGTATGGGATGCACGCACCTGTTGAGAAGGAAAAGAAGAGTTCCATGGAATTGGAAGCTGCTTTGGTTGGTCAGAGAGAGAGAGAGAGAGAGAGAGAGAGAGAGAGGTAGAAGAATCTCAAGGTTAGGGATGAGGGAAACACTACGAGACCTTGCATCGATCATACCAAAGCAAGGTAATTTTGGGCCTAACACCGTCAAGCCTCAACAAAAAGGTTAGCTGCGTGGCAAAAGTTGTGGTGGACACATATAGAAGCAAACCGTAAAAGGGGAACGGTAGGGTTGGTACGGTCGCAAGGGAAATAAAGACGGGTTCTCAAACTCAACGAGAATACAGTGTTGGTTCGACAGTGGGGTCTAAAAATTAGTTGTGAAAACACCCCTCATTGACAATAGGATAGGCGAAGGTAGTGATGGAGCCAATGGAAGGTAGGATGTCAATCATGTAGACTTCCACAGGGATCATGCAGTACAAAATGAAAAGCAATGCAGATGGTAGGAGAGAGGAGACGACTGAAAAGTCTCTTCAGTGTAGGTAGGTGGAAATAGCATGACAGGCTCCCAGGTAATCTTCTTTAAGGGTGGACTATACCAACAACAAAGCCATAGGTCCGAGTCATCAATCATGCACTGTCCATTACTCGATGTCCAGGCAAGGATTTATTATGGACTTCATTCATGTAATCAATGAAAACAAATCAACCATCTACACACTTCTACATTGTTGCTGGGGTATGACAAACCGGTATCCATTTAAATGTGTGCCATGATTCAGATATGACGTTCACAACAAGGATAATTCGTGCCTTAGAATACTTTCCATTTACATTTCAAAGAATGCTATGGACAAAGCTTGTGACTGGTAATTACATGAAATTGCGTCCCATTTAGATATGTGTCCTTGATGGGAAATGGAATATCAATTGAACCATAAATATATAATGGTGTAAAAGTAAAAAATACCACCATCACTGATACAAAGTAAAGGTCATTGAATGCTCAGGCCACTGCAGGTTTTAGAGAAAGGAGATCTGATAGTTGGCCTGTGTAGTAATCTGGTTGTATAGAGTTGCTGGGGCTTTGAAGCGTTTCAATATTAGTAACACCTGAAAAAGTAAAATGAAATTAAAACAACAGTACATGCTGAATTAGATGGATAAACAAAGACACAGAAGTCAAACATGGTAGAGCTTAGAAACCTGAGAGGACAAGAAGAGTTTTGCAGCCACCATTTTGGCCAAAAAGTATGTCAGTATCTAATCTGTCTCCCACCATGCATATCTGTGATTTAAGGATCCCGAAGCTGACAATAATGTAGAATTTGTATTATATTTAAACCATCCGTAGTATTTTCAAACAAGAAAGATGAAGAAAATAAGAATCACTTGCTTCCTAATTTATTGCTAAAACAAAATATTGCTTCCCCACAACTGCCCTACCCATGACTCACAAGCCTAAGAACTATTTTTCTAGGTAGTTACTACTTTCCAAGTAAGCAAAAAAAAGGAAATCTTGTGGTTTTCTTTGTGCTTAAGAAACTCAAACAAACACCTGCTCTCAAAGTTGCAAAGGAAAAAAAAAACCCAGCATCATGGCAACGAAAGATGAAAGTTGATGAATGTTACTTAGTTGATAAATAGTCCATCATGAAAGTTGAGGGCTTCCCCACAACTACAGGCTCCCTTTGAGTTGATCCTAGAAGTGCGCCAACCATGGATCCACCACCTGAGGTTTATAAATACACTTTTAAAGGCCGTGCAATAAAATATGCATATAATTGTGAAATGATCAAGCGGTTGAAGAAAATGTAAGCTATTAAACAACTATATGACTACAGTAGTTCAGCACTGTTGAGAAATACAGAGCTATCCATGGGTCTTTAAAATTATTATTGTCTTTATTTTACCACTGAAGATGTATAATAGTTTTATTCATTTAAGGTTTCAGTTGTAGTATTTCAGTGACAGTTGTATTGAAAGTAATTCAGTAAAAAGATTAAACCACTGCTACAGTATTTCACTGTTTCGTAGTGCCATGCAAACAAAAGTATGTCACACCCCGGGGGTCCAACTTTGACATATGATAGCAAAATTTCTTCTTAAATTCAAGGACATGACATGCAAGTGAATTAAGGAATGTAGGTATTTTAATGGAAATGCTCAAATGTCGTACCTTTATGTAGGTTGACATGTAGAGATTTTTAAAGCTTATATAGGCTATGCTGATTGTTGGAATAGTTTTTGATGCAAAGATTGTACTTGATCTTATATAATGAAGTATAATGATGAATCCCTTCACTCATTGTTAATTTGTTTTAAGTTAAAATTTTATATGATATTAGAATAGGTTTATGTATATTCACATTATTTAAGTAAAAGACACTTGTAAGCTTAACATACACTATAAGTGAAGAAAAATGTTGAAATAGTCTTACTCCAAAAGTTGTAGAGACTGAACCTAAATTTATAAAATAATAGATTTTTTCACTCCTTGTTTATTAATTTTGAATTAGATTTTTACACTGATTGACATGTTCATATGTTGGTCTAGAATGCAGTACTTTTGACTAGGTCAGTCTTTCTTCCTTTCTTCTCTTCGTTCCTCCCTTTTCACTCTCTTGCATCAAAATGTACTGAAAATCCATCTGACCCCCATTTCTAACAACTGCCTCCCCACATTCCAGCCACTAACACCACTTAAGAATCTACTAAGAAAGAGAGACTCTTTATCCTCCCTTCTTCAATAATAAATAATTACTGATTTTTAATGAATCCCAAGATTTTATAAGCAGAAAACTCATGAAAATCAGGAACAGATAACAAATATTTTTTTTATATTTTTGATGACTTTTTAAAATTTTTCTCTATTATTAAAGATAATTAGTCGTTATTGCTTATATTCTGCCATGTACTTAAATATAAAGGTATTGAACTTCCATATTGTTAGTATTATGATATTTACTTATTTTAATAATGATTGTCTATTTCTAAAACTTATATTCCAACACATCGGCTTCAATTTCATGTGGCACTTTTAATGTCAGAAGCGTTTGACAATTTATAATTAGTCTTAATGTAATGGACGTTAGCTTTTCCTAAAGGTTCAAACCAAAAGTCATAGCTTTTAGCTATTTCAGTAGAAATTTTTTTTTGTAGTGAAATGTATTTTTACTGGACTGGATTTGCACTGAAGTCCAATATATTTCCTACTTTGTCGAAGTTTAATAAATTCCAGAGCAATATGGAAATATTGCAATTGTATTGTAGTGATAAATATCATAAAAATTTATTGGTCATGACATAAATAGTATTGTTACTTCTCATTCTCTTCGAATTCCTGTTATAGTTAAGGGAAATAAACATATAAAAATAACAACTGAGATGGAAGGCATGATAGTATTGGAAATAACCTGCCCATTCTTGTGCATCTGTGAGATGAGTTACTGCATCACGATTTGTTGCAATGAAAAGACAACCAGGATTTTCACGGATACATAGTGTTCCATACCTTCCACCAGAAACAAATATTATTTAAAAAAGGTGTGTCATGACTCATGTCAACTATAAAAGGCATGCCCATCCTTTTGCAGACAACCATCTCCATGCCCATCACTTCGAAATTTGTTACATAGATAAAATGTTTAGAAACTGTACAAATCAACAATCCTTCACGTAGAATGGCAACAGTGAGGTGTGAGACAGAAAGTAAAGGCATTTGTAAAAAAAAAATCGTTTGTTGATATTGTGATGTAAAAAGTACATGTACAATGACAATGCAAATTCACAGTTGATGAGATCACAAAGCAATAGGAAAGAGAAAATACTGGAAGAATCATGCAAGATGCAATGCATAATTCACTAATATTAAATTATTACACCTGTATACAAACATTCACTTAGCATGCCACATTTTATACTGATATAGATGCAACCTATGTTTAGTTGCTCACACGCCACCATCTCATGGGAACACATAAGAAAGTATCTTTGATTTTTTTAGTATTTTTACGAAATAATGTAAATTTATCATAAAAAATCAACTCATGCAATGCATGGAACAATCACTAGCATTAAAATATTATGAAGGCATCTAAAAAATTAATCAGGATTTTTTGCTTTTTCAATGACTAAACAGGGTAGTTACAATCATATAATTGTTCATGTATAATACAACCAAAGTTTAAACATTGCATAAAAATTGTAAGGAGGTTGACAAAAATATCATCACTTGGACACAAAATTGGAAATGCATTTGGTATAATTCATATGGAAGTGCTGCAGTGAACAAATTGAAAAGGCAATACCAAGACTTACTGGATTTTGTAGTAATTTATATAACGATCAAAGCCAACTACAACAGCGCCAACCTAGGTAGTGAAAGCAGAGATATTAGAATAATATTCTTTTAACTTTTGATAAAGTTAGGATGAAGATAAGAACTAGTGCAGCAGCTTTACTTCCATGTTGTCAATGTAAAAAATCAAAAGAACAATAGGAGACTCAGGATGTATGAACTCACATCCTCATCATGCTCCATTAGGTAACCTGGTTTTAGTTCTATGACTTTCTTGCCATCTTCCTGAAATTAAGATATTCACATTTATGTGCAGAAAATCTTGCACAATAATAGAAAATTAAAAAAAGCATAAATAAGCAGTCACAGTAATAATATTTCCACTATAAGTATTGTCATATATAGGCTTTATCATGTATTTCTTATAGGATTGAGAAATATTATCTGTAGAAGATGCTATGGTTATATTATAGATTCCCTCTCTTTATTTTAATTACTACATTTATGGAAATCTAGGTGCATCTGGTTACTGGTTCCAGAGGGATAGTAACAGGAAGATATGTTCATTATGGCTGTCCATGGGCGAGCAACGGTTACACATGCATTGAAAATTGAGTTCAATTTGGTCTCAGAAACCCTCAAAACTAATGGACATTCAAAAATTCAGTTAAAATAAAAAATTGTTGTGTGTCTTTAACACTGCATCATATATAGCTTAATTGATAGCATTGCACAATTAAAATCTAAATGTGTCAAGTCAATAAGTTTGTAACTCTTTTCTGTCAAAGACATCACAACAGCATAGCTGAATGTACCGGACCACCAAGATGTTGAAAACCAGCAAGCTCAAGCTCCTTCAAAATACCATCCTCTCCAATTACATAGACCTGATGTTTCAAGATAAAATGATAGATCAAAATCATTATGAGGGTCTAAAGAATGTAATAGCCCATATATGTTAATAAATAATGTAGGTGATCATGTACTAAAAAAATGTATTGATAATAATTCTAGATAGTAGATACAAAACATATAATGGAAATTCGTTCATAGAATATAACTTTTAATATAATCATATCTCATAACTAGTAAATATCATCATTTGAAAAAGTTCAACTTAAGAGTTTGAACTTGTACTATGTAGGAGTCTTATGGTTCATCTAGATCCATATGCAGGAAGACAAAGACCATTTCAGAAAATCCCAAAAGGCTTATATTTTGTTTCATACTAGAAGGGCTAACAATTTGTCAATATAGAATCATAGTCTGACAAACTGCTAACAAACGATTGAGCTGGAGATTAACCATAAGTGAATTGAATGAAAAATAACATTTAAATAATCATGTAATCCATGGCTTAAGTTACAATTTTTATAGCATGTTCACTAGATCTGAAATTGACTAACTGTTAATGATGCATCAGGCTGGAGATTGGATGAAGGTCATCACCTGTTTCAAGTATATTTAGGGCATTCTAAAATAGCCAAGAGATTTCAAGCAAATGAATTCATGAATCAATAAATATATCTATAAAGGGCATCATACATTTAGAACAATAAGAAAAGCAATTAACTTCCAATTGTCCAAATATATAACATACTAATACAAGAATCAGGAAGCTAAGAACATGGGATGGGAGGTGCAAACCACCAACTTGCAGAATGATAATCACTTTTGGTTCTTTGTTTACATGAAAAGTAAAAAATTCATGGGGCATGACATGGATATGCATGGCTTATTCTAAAGATTGACAGGGCATGATATGACTGCACATTGTTTGTTTTGTTTACTTTTAAGCATATATAGAGAAACAAAAATATAGACTTTTATCCCATTCTCTCTTAGTTTCAAGTACACTGAAGAGTGAAGACCTAGGTTTCTTATTGTGATATCCTTGTTATTACAGCTATTGCATACATGTCACAGAGTCGCATAATTGGTTTCTTGTCCATGCTTGTTCCGAAGAAGCATGTATGCTAAGAGAGATTTCAGAAACATGTATAATAAACCAAATGTTGCAACAAACCAATACTGGGTTTAGAAGTTCAGGATCATGACATACCTTTTTGTCTTTAGGAAAATCAATGGACTTCAAGTATGCCGCCGCAGCAAAAGATGATGCAAAAATTTCCTCCTGGATCACAAAACAAGGAGATAGCGAAATGAGCAGCATAAGGAACTGCAACAAAAGTAGGCATCACAGAGACGGATTATCGTGCCTCGCCGACGCTTAAACCAAGCGTCTCAAACTTCTTTCCATACTGCTTCCTCGATTTGGTGGAGTTGTTTGTGACAAAAACCAACCTCTTTCCCTAAAATTGAAACACCAAGAACACAACAAATTCGGCATAAGGGACTACAGCCAACACACATCACAAAAAACTTCGGTTCCTTATCGAAGACAATACCAAAATAAAGGAACATCGACAGAAAAGGATTACACTTTTTTCTGGTTTACCTTAGACCTCAACATATCCAACGTCTCAGGCACCCCATCGATCAGACTGTCCCCCTTCCATATAACTCCTGCAAAATCCCATGAAAAAGGACAAGAAACGAAGAACTTGTTCTTCAATGCTCTGACATTCGAATTATTGTAACAAAATTCCAATGGTCATCGTACCGTCGCAGTCGAAGATGAATGTCTCGACGGAATCGATGAGTTCCACGGCGTTTTCGAGCTTCGGCGCCACAGCACGTACACCAACGGAACCGGAGCCAGTCATCTTCGCGCAACGCCGGGAGAAGAGAGACGTCAGCCTGGGGCTGGCCCCCCCCCTTCTTCCTCTACCGAGGACGAAGGAAGAGGTGAGGGTTACGGCGGCTCTGGCAGTGGTGGGAGCAGCGGAGAAGAGCGCGAGCATTGTACTGGAACCGGCACTGGTGGTGTCAAGCAGATTCATCGTCCTTTTTTCCCGTTTATCTCGTCTGTAATAAAAAGAAAAATATTAAAAAAGAGTTGTTTCCTTTGCTTTGGTGGCGGGGATCAGGTGGCAGTTTGTGTGGTGTGGGCTGATTTGGTGTTTATTCCTTTATCTGATGTCTTATAATAGATATTTTATCTAATAATAATCAATCAAAATAATCAAATTGATTAAAAACAACGACATACAAATAGAAATAGGATTCAATATCACTGTAGTTCTCATCTTACACTGTTTGGAAATTAGAAGCATCCTTCTCTCCTTGCACCGTGGGATCAACCAGCGAGCCTTTCAGGGGCTCGAGGACAAGACTTTCTCTTCATGGAGCTAGGGCACCCTCTCCCTCCTCGACCCCTCCACGCACCACCGAGACTACTTCTCCCAGCTCAAGTCCATGCTGTCCAACGACCACGACGCAGAGCGCCTCGGCGTGCTCCACCTCCTGCAGGTCCGGCGACCAAGAGGTATCGCTCTACCGTCGACGGCCCATCGACGGCGAGCTGTACGAGGAATTTCTGTTCTGAGGCTGGGAGAGGTGGTGTGGTCGCTGCATCTCGACGGCGGTCCCAGCGTCGACACATTTCGAGGCAAGGGGTGGGGTGGGCCGTCGAGTTGGAATTGGATGGATGGGCTGGGTCGTGAGCTTTTGGGTTGGGTTTGGGCTTTGGGTTTCAGCTAGGCCATGAATCTCTGGGCTCTCATGTCCAGTTTGTGTGATGTTTTCACGTTAGAAGAATCGAAGGTGATTTTTGCGGTTCGCCACCTTAATTTTTTATATCATCATCATTATTATTATTAAAATTGCTTTTAAATTTTTGATACAAATTTTGTATTTATTTATTTTTTATATCGTATGTAACGCGTAGTCTTGATATTATTAAATAATATTTAGTATCGTTAAGAGGTTTTGGTTTATAATCTTTTTAATTGTTGATTTAGTTTTATAAACACAATCTAACTACAATAGTTTAGTTAATTAAGAATAGTTACACTTGTAACTTTTATCAAAATTTAAATTCTGGTGAACGTAAAATCAAATGCAATCTGAATCTACGCTACCTGAAAATACCTCAATAAATAAAATAATAATAATAATTGATAACTTTCTTAATCAGATAAAGTAGATATGAATAACATGTTTGATTTAAGTTATTCTCTACCTTTTTTTTTTAAAAAAATCGCCAAATCCGGAAATAATGTCATTTTTGTCACAGAGAATCCTCCGTAAACATAACTCGCTAGTTCAGTCGTTCACCGCAGCCCTCCGGCCGAGCGTGGTAACCAGAAAGCTTGGGGCCTTTCCGAGGAAAATATAGGGTGAAGATGGTGCTCTCGTTTAGATCAGCCGGCACTTTACTGTCACGAAGCTGTGCGCCGGCGAACCTCAAGCTGATGTCGAACTTCTTCTCCACCTCTGCAGCCGCTGCGTCCGCAGCTGGGCTGCAGGCGGAGAAGGCAATAAGGGAGGGGCCGAGGAACGACTGGAGTAGGGAAGAGATCAAGGCCATCTATGACTCACCAACGCTCGACCTTATCTTCCATGGAGTGAGTACCATAGTTAACTTTTGTTTATTTGTTGCATGGTTTGCTAATTACACAATCTGCTACCTGATTTTAA
Organism: Cymodocea nodosa; assembly: GCA_036874045.1. Lineage (NCBI taxonomy): Eukaryota > Viridiplantae > Streptophyta > Magnoliopsida > Alismatales > Cymodoceaceae > Cymodocea > Cymodocea nodosa. The sequence goes on from JAZBRI010000011.1 coordinate 12,606,526, forward strand.
AACACAGCAGACTTATTTTGCGAAATCTATTAAATTCTTGATGACTTATTGAATCCAAGACATTCTTATATTGTAGATTTTAACGTTATCCGTTGTTTCCATTTCTTCTCTAATTTTTATTTTTACAGTGCCTTCTCATAATATTCTTAAAATATTTTAATTTGATACTAGAAAGTAAGCTTGTCTTTAATTAATGGAATGAACTCTCTAATAGAATTCCATTAGACATGCTATGAAATAATTTTTTTTGTGAGAAGCAGTAAGGATAGTGATCCGTTTATGCTCCACATATATTTATTTGTAACCACCCATCATTAGTGAATAATCTAATTTTTCCTTCCTCTCTAATTCCACATGGTATTAGAACATTAACTCTAATCCAACCCTAATCCTAATCGCCACTGCCCTCCACCTACTGCCATTGTTGCTCACCATTGCTTGTCAATGCATGTCTTTGTCACAAATGTTGCATCTGCACATTTGCTTGCGCCTCTTCACTGTCAATGCGTCATCGTTGTCCATCTGTGCACAATGTAGGTATGTGTCTACTTAGGTATCGCTATCGTTGATGCATTGTCACCGCCCATCATGTGTTATCATTGCCTGTTTGTGTGTATTGTAGGTGTGCATCTGCTTGCATTGTCCTTGTGAGTTGTCTACATGCAAGATTAGGACTATTGTGTGCATTTGTGCATCATTCTTGTTGATGCATATTTCGGAGCTACAACCCATGGTAGGGTCGTTGATGTCTGTAGCCTACATTAGGGCTACCTTATGATGTCAGTTAATAGTAGCTAAAACTAAAATGGAACTACCCACGTTAGGGCTTTGAAATTGCCCACATTAGGGTTTTGTGTTGCTGCCTCCTATGTTTATTCATGGTCTATAAGGAGTCTGTAATTCACTTGCTGACAGATACCACAAAGAAATTGAATGAATAGAACTACCTATTGTGGTTGAAAAGCTTTGAGATGTTTGTTGCAGTATAGTAAAAGGTTCAGCACATTTCAAAGCCCCCATTGGACATCAAGGATGCTACATGTGATAATCAATCTGGAGACAATTTTGTAGTTTTTACATGGTTGAAAAATAATATGGTGACCAGTATAACTCACGGGGTTATGGTGTTGTGTCTAGCTAAAGCTATCTGAGACACTCTTTGTTAGATGTATGGACATGAAAAGAACATGGCTCAGGTGCATGAAGTCCATGAATAGATTTTCACCCTATGCATGGTCAAATAGTTTGTAGAGGAATACCATGGCACACCAAGGTTGTTGTCTAAAGAGTTAGACATGTATCAGTTGATTACCTCGGATGTCACCATTATGAGTTTCTAGACAAGGTACTGTATATGCTTATTTTAGAATTTGACTTGATCAAACCATTTATTTCCCTAATTTTCTTGTGAACCTTCTAGCTATTAGTGTCATAATTGTTCAACCTTCATATTTAGTAACCTTTAACCCTTTTTATTGTGCTTGTTAGAGTTTGCAGATAGTAACGAGAATCGGTTTGAACTGTAAATAGAGTGATGGTATGTACATCCTTGTTTATGATACTCCACTATGTGGTTTGGTTGCACTACTATTTATTATGGAGTCTTTAGCTTTATGACATTTTAAGTTTGGTCACCTTTCCTTGAGAAACTTAAACAAGCTCTACCTTGAATTTTCACTTGTCTTTTGAGTGTAAGTCATGTTAGTTAGGAAAAATATAGTTGTACTACTTTTAGTTGCCTTTAGCTCTTGTCCAACAATAGTTTATTTGATTTAATCTATGGTGATGTTTAGGTTCTTAGTCATGTTGTGTTTGTGTTTGGTTATTAACACTATATTGTGTTTGTTGATGATCATTTTAGTGTATCGTGAGTCTAGTTGTTAAAAGACTATTAGAGTATTTTAAATGTTGTTTAAAATTTTATTTTAGAAATAAAACTTAATTTTCCATTACTTCAAAATATTTGCACACTAATAATATCTTAGAATTTGTTAGCAATGTCTTTCAAAAGTTTTATATATCTCTTGGCATTATTCACCAAGCTATTTGCCTTTACACCTCTTAGTAGAATGGAGTTGTAGAACAAAAGCATCACCATCTTTTAGATGTGGTTAGAACTTTATTTTAGATAAAAGTCTTAAAATATCTTTAGTTTGACGCTACTCTTACTACCTCATATCTTATAAATTATATATTGTTTACACCCCTTGATGGAAAAATTTCTCTATCATTTATCTCCTAAAGTTGATCTTTTTTCTTTACCTTCTTGTGTGTTTGGTTGTATTGGTTTTATTCAAGATCTTTTTATTGGTATGGATAAACCCTTACCCTAATCCATAAAATGTATCTTTATTGAGTATTCTTGGACTCAAAAGGGATTTCAATGTTATCATTTTCTTACGAGGAGATATTATGTTTCTATTGATATTACCTTTTCTTAAGTCACAACCTTACTTTACTAAGGTTCTTGAGATTCCTGACAATGTCCTTTTACTAATGCATGTTCCTCTAAGCATTGAGCCTAACAGTGTTAGCAATGCATGCTCCTCTAAGCATTGAGCCTAACAGTGTTAGCAATGCATGTTCCTCTGAGTTGAAATTTTCTATGCTGAACCAATTTGAGTTGTTCATTTGGTGTTGTCAATGCATTTTATTGTTGTTAACTGTTGAACACTTTATTAAATTGAATATAAGTGCAGATTTCAATAGTACCAATTTGTGTGAATGTGCGGATGTTTGTGAATGTGAATGTCATTTAATGCTTTTTGAATAGGAATGAATGTGTATATGTGGTGTTTGATGCTTAAAAGTGGACTGCACAGTACATCTATTTGTGTATTTTCTGAACTAGTTCATTCAATTTCAGTGGATTCTTGCATTTAATAAGTGAGTAGTAAGTTATGTAGGATGGACGTGACTTTTAAATCATTTATACGTAACTTTGTGTTATTGTTATTGTTTAGAATGAAAAAGTACATATTATTAACGATTAAATGATGGTTAATTGCATAATATTTAGCTTATCATATAAGAATTAAGCCATTATGTTATAATTGCACTGTTATATGCTTTAATTGAAAAATCTGCTTAATTTTGGGGAATTAATGTTAATTTAGTATATTTCTGAACTGTCGGTAAGTTGTAGGTTGTGAAATTCTTAAGTATCCGAATTTTCTGATAATTCGGACAATTATGTTTAACAGACCGATCATGTCGGATAGCTATGTTTAAATTGTCGAGCAGTTATGTTTTGAAAGTTTCCTGAAGTTATCAACTAGTCGTTTCGTTGTATTAATTTCTCATTTAGCTAAACGTTAAGTTAACGTGTGTTTTTATTGAAAAACATGATATGTTTTAAAGTTATATCTTCTGTATCATGAACAGTGCACGTTTTAATAACTCGTTAAGTTAATGAGTAAAAGAAGAGACGAACTCATTAAGTTAACATAACTAAACACGTTGAGTTACTATATTGAACACTAAGGCAACGCGTTAGGTTAACGTTATAAACTTAAGTTGTTATTTTTGCACGTGGTAAAATTCTTATTATAAAAAAATTTGTTTATTACTGAATCGGTGAGTTATTTATAACTATCCGAAATTACAGCTGGATATTGGACAGTTATATGTATAACTCTCCGAAATCTCTTTTTATTTATAAAATAGCTGAGGACATGTGTCATGTTCTGGTAAAGTGACTTAAGTGGATTTTCGACGAGTTAGCTGTAAGTATCCGAAATACACCTGAGCATCGGATAGTTAAATTTATGCACGTGTTGAATTTAAATGCTTTAGTATATCACGTGAGATGCACATGTTTAACTCGTTACGTTAGCATAACTATACGCATTGAGTTACATGAATATACACTAAGGCAACACGTTATGTTAGCAGCTTATTTCTTTATATTTTCTAATATGCCATTGTAGTGGTTGCAGAAATAGGACAGTTGGAAGGAAAACCACGATCGCACGTATCACGCAGGAATTCAATCATCGAAGGGAAAAGAAATCATCGCCGTTGATATGAATGAAGGAAATCCAACCGACCAATCAAGCAGAAGCAGTTACTACTGAAGAAATATAAAAGAAAAGAAGAAAAAGAAGTAAATGGTGTGTGTGTGATCGATGGACGACCAGTGTATACAGATGAGCACCGAGCTTTCTACAGACAGTATCGGTGATTCTCCAAAGTATCACACCAATCATCGTTACCACCACCACAATCACCAACCATCGGAGGTCTGTGAGAATACTTTCTTGATGTCGGGTCGATTTCGAGCTAAACACAGTACCTAACAACCATTGTGAGGAGTGATCGCGTCGCGGGAAGGGAAGCCATTTTCACCAAGCGTCGACTCATATTTTAGGAGATCGTAAAGCTTTTAGCCTTGGCTTCAGGTTGATGCCTGTATGCTGAAGAGAAGATTATTTTGCAATTCTAAACTCGCGATTCTATAGGGAGAGGAGACAGAATTGTAAGTGGTTTAATTTTTAGTGGTATAATCGTGTTGCAAGTAGTGTCGGAAGTATTTACTGTCAAGTGAGATTATTTTACATTTCACCTTTCACCTATTTCTATGTTTATATTAAAACAAAAATACCAAAAACAATTTATCTATGTTAGTATGTTGTATTTGAGTATTGTATTGTTTGTGTTGTATCGTGATTAATGTTATCTTTGTCAGTGTTGTGATTGTTTTATGTTTATTTTAGTTTTACAGTTTATTGGAATTGGTTCGTTCAAAAGACTTAAAGATTTTAATAGTTACTGTTTGAATTATCTGAATATTAGTATTGCTTAATGATAAATCTAATGTTAACTAACATTAAAGAGCTTAATTGATGTTATTTACAATCTGTGGAATCGCCTAATGGTTGACCGAATTCCTCTGTAAATAGCAGTATTAAAAAGAAAAGACAGGTTCGTGGAGTTAACTTAAGTCCATGAGGTTAGTTCGTTAAATTAGCTATAACTCAACGAACTTTGTCCGTTGAATTAACTGTAATTCAACGGAAAGCTTATTGAATATATAAATTTGATTGTTAAGAAACGAACAATTCTCAAATTCTTCAGTAATTCCCTGTGGGATCGACCTGTACTTGTACACTGATACAATAGACACTGTGCACTTGCAGTTAAAGTACAAATTGGACTTAATATCTAAATTGTATTAAAAGTTATTTGTTTACTTCTAAAAGAAAGAATAGACATAAAGATAAATTAACTAAGTAAAAACAGAAGTAACAAATCCAAGTTTTTCTAGTGTAATGTTGGGAAAACACAAACAGTTATATTACAATTTTTGAACAATTGTATTTTGAGAATTTATATTTATATTACAAACTTTATTTATATGTTGGATGTTAGTTTTAATTTTGAAATATAATGGTTTGTGATATGTTATATTCAAATAGGTAACAGACAAGACAACTTTTTTTCAATTTATTTATGACATTATTAATAAATAAATAAGTTCACTTAATAATAAAAATAAATAGAATTGATAACTTTTCTTAAAATATAAGTATTATGAAGTAAAGAAATAGAGTAAATAAAAATTAAATAAAAAATAATTATTGGAGTACTTTGATTAAAAAAATGTACTACTATATCAATAATTATTACAATTATTGAAATAGAATTGCATTAACTTATGTTACATGGTAGATGTAAATAAGAATTTAATTATGTATATGATTCATTTGATTTACCATATAAGACATTTATTATGGATGCTTTTTATAGATGAAATTCTTTGTATTTAATATTAAAAAATTGTTTACTTTATAAAGAACCTATAAAAACTTATTATAATAGTAGAATTGATAATAATACAACACCTTTAGATGAAAATGATTTTGCAATTATTTATTATTTTGTTGAATTTTTAAAATCATTTTATAATGTTACTGAGCATTTATCTGGAATATATTATTCCATTTTTGTTTATGCATTACATCATTTATATAATATTGTAATTTTTTTTAATAATTATGGTAATTATCCATTTTTTACACCAATAATTATACAAATGAAAGAAAATTTTTAAAGTATTGGAATGAGATACCTCTTTTATGTACATTAACTACTTATTTAGATTCTAAGGCTAAAATAAAAGTTATTAGAAAAATATTAATAGTGATACAAAATTATTTAAATATAGAACTTAATGTAAGTATTGAAAATATAAAAAAAAATTAAATCATATGTTTGATTTATATACTATAAGGTATGAAACACAATAAATACAATAACATTTATCTTATTTAACAGAACTATCATCATCATCATTATCATAGGATTTAGATTTATTTATTGAAAATTATAATGAAATTTCTATCTTAATAACTAGGCAAGAATTAGTTAATTTTAATAATACCAATCACACTTATTTAGTAAGAGAAAATCCTAATTTCATGGATTTTGTTATAATTGATTAATGAAAATCTCAAAAGAATGTATTTTCTATTTGTCTTTAATAGTTAAAGATTTATTAACAATTTCAGTTTCTGTAGTATGTGAATAAATTTTTAGTATTAATGGAAATATACTAGTTAACAAAAGAATTAGTTTAAAAGATGACATTTTGGAGTATTTAATGTATGTCAAAGGTTGAGAGTTTATTTGACCTTGTGGACAACAACAATAAGATAATTTTACAAATAAATTTGAAAAATAGAATATTTGAATGTAAATTACATGTAAAAATATTTAATGTAATAACTGTTTCATTACAATTGATAATGTATTTTTAATTTTATTTTATTAAATAAAATAAATTATTTTAACTTTATGAGTTTGTGTTTGAATGTTTCTCTTTTCTGTAGTTGAATGTTTAATTAAAATAATTTATCTAATATTTCTCTCTTTTATCCAAAAGGGTTTTGTTAAAAAAAAAGTATAACTATAGGTGCATAATGTGATTAGGCTTTGTTAAAAAAAAAAAAAATGAAAAAAAAAATGTCCGATTGTATTTGTCTGGTCATGCAATGCAACTACACAATGTTCAAATTGAATGTTGTGTGGGTTGGCCCATTTGGGTCAGGTATAGGGGCTTGGTCCATTTGGGTCAGGTATAGAGGCTTGGCCCGTACAGGTTAGGTTGGACCCAATTTTACAATATTTTGTATATTGTACGTCAGGCTGGCCTGTAGCCCGTACAAGCCCATCCATTCTGAGTTAGGTCGATTTGACCCAACCCATTGACACGTTTACTCCTTTAGTTTCTCATGTATGTATGTATTTTAGCTTTAGTTTCTTATATTGATTATTATGTGGTGTTGTGGTATTATATGGGATAAATGGATATGTACTTATCATTCATCCTTACAAATATGTGATTCGTCATTAGTCATAATACACCTTTGGTTTTTTCCCACTAGAGTAAAGGGGTGAAAACTAAAGAAACCCTTGCTATTGCCTATCACCATTGTGTGGAGAAAAACAAAAGGTGTGTTATTGTTAATGACTCATTATATATTTGTAGAGATTAACCATCTCATCCTCCTATTAACAATTCTTCCTATCTGTAGAAGTCTTAGTGCTCATAACAACCTCAACAAAAAATTCTTTAATTATTCAAATTTTAATTGAGTTCAACAATGATTTCCTAACGCAATGTTCTCTTAACAATTTTCCTCCATATTGAAAGTTTCAAGCAAGCCTTATCCTTAAGGCTTAAACTCCAGAAAAGTAGTGAATAGTGACAAAATAAGGGTGGTCCTCACAAGTAGTATCCACACTAGGCTTTTGTTTCCATTGAATTAGCAATTAAGTCACCTATGCATCTCCTTTCTACAGAAAATGTTCCAAAACAGGTTTTGGCACACGAAAAGGCTAATCTTTGATGACATCTAATGTTGGAAGATTACCTTCCATCATTCCTCCATGGTGGCATTTGCTTGAGATAACATCTTGTATCCAAGATTATTCAGATTGTCATAATTAATAGGCAATCATCCCAAATCTTTACATAACTAGAAAAGGTCTATAATATTTGTTACCAAGCTTCTGGAAAAGTGGTGACAAACTATGGGTAGTCCTCCCAAGGTTTTGCTTTCCATTTAATTAATAATCAAGTCACGTATGTTTCTCCTTTCTACAACAAATGTTCCAAAACAAGTTTTGGCACACGAATAGGCTAATCTCTGTTGACATCTGATGTTGGAAATTCACTTTCCATCATTCCTCGATGGCATCTGAGTTCAGATACATGGATATTTTGTATTCATGATTATTTAAGTAGTAATAATTGATAAGCAATCATCCCAATTCTTTACATAATTAGATAAGGTTTATAATTTTTTTTACTAAGGTGTATAGCACACAAAGTCACTAGGATTTGTTGATATTCTTGAAGCTTGAGGAAGACCGAATCACCCATTACAAACTCTTTTTACTTCCTATGCTCACCAATGTGTGTTTTCATCCTCTCCTAAGCCATCTCCAACCTTTCTTTTAACTGGATTAATAATTTGTCTCATATTTGATCGAGGCTTATCCACAATAGCCTGCAACTTTGTTGTTTTAGGAATATAAGTAGTGTGAGAGATTGCTTACTATAGATTACTTCAGAAAGGGTGATGCCAAAGGAAGAATGTCAATTAGTAATATGTGAGTATTCTGCCTAATGTAACCACCTGCCTCATCAATTCTGATGTTGAAAGCAAAAACATCTAAGATATGTCTCAAAGCATCTATTGGCTATCCCTATTTGTGCATCATTTTGAAGATGCTAAGCACTACTCATGAATAGTCTTGTACCATTCATCTGAAAGAGTTCTTTCTAGAACAAGCTACTAAAAATTGGATCCTTTTCTATAATATTGTCTTATATATACCATGTAGTTTCACAACATTTGTCACAAGTTTTGAGCAACCAGTGTTCCTATGTAAGGGTGTCCATGGCAATAGGATGCCTGTATTTAGAATATCTTTCAAAAACCATCATTGTTTTTTACCTTTATAAGTTGACAATGAATCAATAAAATACATCAAAACATCTTCCCGAATAGGCTCTAGTATTTTTTCTCTATAGAGTTTGTTGCTTTCATACAAATGCTATGACCTGAAATTGAATGTTGTGACCTTGGAAATCTTGGTTACTTTTTTGGGTTCAAGGTTACTCCACGGCAAGATTTGCTATTGTTGACTAGGGAATTATTCCAAATTTGGCATGCCAAATTGTTCCATAGTGCGACTCTTCTTAAATTGGGAGTTCATCACACAGCACTTGATGATGTTCTAATATATGATCTGACTCTACCACTGGATGGTGGGTGTGCTGTAGTATCTTACCTTATCTTGAACAATCCTAGCATTCACTGTGAATCAAGATTCTAAATTTTTGCAGTAGCTGAGCTGCAGAGTACTTTGGTGCATCAAAGGGAAAAATGAGCATGGACTTGATTTTTTGTCTATCTAATATTTATCTTTTTGCACTCACAAGTGCTGACTGGGAAGGGGATCCCGGTTTTCTCAAGGGAAACCTCATTTCGCGTATGGCTTGGAAACAAAGTGTCATTGCTTGGTCAAGTTTTGAGTATGAATACATGGCTCTTGCATCTATGACTGTAGATGTCCACTGGTTCTGCTATTTTCCTCGTGAACTTGGCGTCTATGTCAAGGTTGCTCTTACAAATAATGAAATTATACAATGTGTTGGTTGGAGGAAAGGAAGAGAGAGAGAGAGAGATGAAATAAAAAGATCACAGGTGATGGGTGATTATTGACAAGCTAAGTTACATTTTTGTACTATCATAAAGATTTTTTGAGTTTTCATCATGGACAATCTTAAATATTAGACCCAAATGTCAGTCTATTTTATTTATCTTTCTTCTTGCCTTAATAGTAGTATATATATGCACACTGTCTGTTATGAATACACAATAATTCTTTCTCTCTCCAGTTCATCCACTCTATCAGCTTTCTGTCTATTGTGCAAATACGCATAAGGCACACAGAAATTTTTTAATAATAGTAGTGTTTTTGTTTGGATTTAAATGAAAACCTCTTGTCAATGGAGTAGAATACCAACTGCACTACTCTGCTGTTGGCATAAGGTGCACAGAATCAGAAGGATATTTTGTAGTGGGATTAATGAATAATTACTTTTGGTGATTGGTGTGTTGTACCCCATCTTCAGTGCACAATTAATTTAGGACTTGCCACCACTTGTTACTTGTTTAATTACTTAATTGCCTCCTTACCTTTTTCTCTCACAGGCTCGGGTTCACAGGCACACACACAAGCTTGGGGAGGTGCAGCAATGCACTCTTCTGTCCATAAAAACTGGCGGTTGTAGTGAAGATTGCTCGTATTGTCCACAGTCATCTAGATACGACACTGGTGTCAAAGGTCAGAAGATGCTGAAGAAAGATGCTGTTCTGGAGGCTGCCCGGAAGGTTTTCTTTTTCCATTCTCATCTTTCTTTAGTTTCTCAATCAAATTATTTTTCCAGTCACAAATGTGTGTGTTTCTTTCATTGCAGGCCAGAGAAGCTGGCAGCACGCGCTTCTGCATGGGAGCTGCGTGGAGGGATACTGTGGGTAAAAACACAAACTTCAAACAGATCCTCGACTATGTCAAGGAAATAAGGTACTTCAATTAATTTCTGAACCCCACAACATATACCATAAACCAAAGAGTAGTAATTTGATGTAGAAATTGGACATGTTTACAGGGGCATGGGCATGGAGGTGTGTTGCACACTGGGCATGCTGGAGAAGCATCAAGCTGCCGAGCTCAAGAAGGCAGGACTAACTGCATACAATCACAACCTTGACACTTCAAGGGAGTACTACCCCAAAATAATAACCACAAGGGCCTATGACGAGAGGTTGAAGACTATCGAGTTTGCTCGTGAAGCAGGAATAAGTGTTTGCTCAGGTCACCATATACTCTGCTACACCTACTGCATGTATCATTCATCATGCTCTTATAATAATTTTATGCATATATATATATGTATATATAGCTCCTGAAATTAGAGTTTTGAGTCATTTATGATGAGCTTATTACTTTTCTGTTGTTTTTAGTTAATTTGGAACTCTATGGATGAAAGAGGAAACTTAATGACATTTTGTAACTAAAATATGATTACAGAAAAATGCAAGCAGTAGATGAAATAATACATCTAATGGTTATCATAAGTAATTAAATAATAAGAACCTAATGAAGCAATACAACCCTAGACCCATCATTTTTTTAACGAAGTAATTAAAATTAGATCCATCATTAGATGATAGAAAACAATATATGGCAAATAAGAGGAAAAAACATACGGCAAATATCAAGCAAGAACAATTACAATGTGGTAGACCTTGGTTTTCATATTTACTGGATGGTGATTACAAATTTACAATTGCTGGAGTATAATTAAACGCACCAAGCCAAAACTTTAGACCTCCATCAAGTCAGTTTTGTCTTGCTAAAATGCTCCCTATGAATGGCATGATCTTTGTAGGTTGTAGTTCAAATACATTATAGCATGCTAAATACTAGTTATATTCTGATTCATATATATCAGTGCATCATAATGGATACAAAACATTTCTGTTGGGTAAAAAGAGAGCAAAATTTGTCCGACTGTGGTTGAAATTTGGTAGCCAAGTTAATACTCTTGCAAAAGCCACTGGTAGGAACAGAGAAATTTATGTTGTCCTAGCATGGCTAGAGTTGGACTTCACACCCTCAACCTGAGTCATGCTGACTGACTTAAGCTGAATTTCCTTTTTCTTTTTATTACGTATATGAATGGAGTTTATATCAACTATTATTATTAGAGAGGTGCATGGATTACAATTTCTTGTAAATATAAATAGATAGATTTTCAAAACATAAAGGTATTAAAAAACTAAAATCAATAACAAAATATATCCTAAGCACATGAAATAAGTTATTTTTTCTTGTAAGGTTGTGTATGGAATCACATTTCACCATAGCTTTTTTAGACAAGGTCTTCTTCTTCTTTTTTTCTTTCAAAAACGTGTTTCTAAACACGTCCAAGGATTGCAGCCTTTTTTGGAAACATAGCTTCTGCATTTTAGTTGAAATTCATTATTTTTAAAAAAATTGATAGAAGTCAGCTTATGCATACAGCTGAAGACAATATTCGATTCTGTGGTTGTCGACGATGGGGGCGTTTCTCCCCCCATTGGAGTAAATAAGATGGTGTGAATTGATTTAATAATTGGACCTCTGAAATTGGGGAAAAATGGAGAGGATCAGTATCAACCTCCACCTCTACCTCCTACATTGTCAAAAAAAAAACGTCAAAAGAAATGTGAATGCTTGTGTTCGTCTTCCAATTCTCTTATTTAGTAGATGATATATAATGAAGTAAAACAATATCTCTGAATATGATCAGGAGGAATCATTGGACTTGGGGAAGGTGAAGAGGATCGTGTAGGTCTATTGCATACGTTGGCCACCCTACCGACACACCCTGAAAGCGTCCCAATAAATGCACTTCTAGCTGTCGAGGGAACGCCACTGCAAGATCAGAAGGTAAGATATATATACATATCTCTTTTTTATGTATCATGTTATGAATTGGTTTTTCGTTGTCATGAATCATCTTTCTGGGTATCTCTCTGTATATGTTTAGCACAGCTCGTTGAGCCTAAGCACCAGAACCGATTAGAAGAATATTTGACCGTGATACCATACAATCTGCTTAAGCTCGTGCAGTAGTCCAGACTATAATTATTCATTAGTAGCTGACTGACCACAACATTCCTTGACTTTCTTTTTTTTTTAATTTCTTTTTTAATTTTTTTTTTCTGAATGTAATACTCTTCTTAATTATTAGAATGTCTTTAACATAACTTTGGAAATATATATCTGACGTGAATGTTTTTTTCCCATCGATAAGCCTGTGGAGATATGGGAGATGGTTAGAATGATCGCAACGGCTCGAATAGTGATGCCCAAGGCAATGGTGAGGCTGTCAGCCGGTCGGGTGCGATTCTCTGTCGCTGAGCAAGCCCTATGCTTCATGGCTGGTGCCAACTCCATCTTCACCGGAGAGAAGCTGCTGACAACTCCCAACAACGATATCGACGCGGACCAGCAGATGTTCAAGGTTCTTGGTTTGACACCAAAGCCTCCAAGCGACTACGATGATGTGGACAATTTACCGGTAGCATCCGGGTCTGGATGAATTTTGGTCGCTTGACCGCAACGTCTTCACTTATTTACATGAATGATTGTGTTCGAAAACTTCTGTCTTAATTGACATTTTCCTCTAAATTAATAGAACCAATATGCATGTAGGGAAAGTATGATTTAAATTCTCTTTATTGTCGCATGTACTTAATGGATAAACAACTAACTCAACTTCTAGTAGAGCTTGCTGAGATTTCGATCATAACCCGCACCGTCTTTTACTCTGAAGACCACATCAGTGGTTCACATATCAACAGTGGAGCATGTTAACTACATATTCGGCCAGTTTGGGATGATAGAATCTGCTGCTCCTATTCCAGAGTTGGCGCGGCGTCTCGTTCCAAACCGTAATGGATGGAGTTGATCCACGCGAAGAGTCGGCGAAAACCTGGAGAGAAATGTACGTGTTTTCTATCGCTGGAAAAATTCCGCTTCACCATAGAATCGTCGCCCGAGGGAAGGAAGTCGGTGGATGAAGTACACGACGAGAAGTGTTATTGAGGAATACCAGCTTCTAGTTATGTGAATGCGACTCCTTATGAAAACATCCACCAACCTATCTCATTAGGGAAAAAATCGAACGCTGGTCCTCCAGAGACCTCCCTTCCTGACGGTGCCGGTTCGTGCTTTTGGTGAAGGCGGAATGGGGAAGGCAGCTCGTTAGGAGGCAACTCGTCATCGATGTAGTTGCGGGAAAAGGGTCAGGGCAGTCACGATTGCAACAGGAGGTTTGTCTTACAAGGATATTAATACTATTTTTTTAATTTAATTTATTTCACAAAGATCTTAAATGATTAAATTTACTTTTAAAATTCACCCTTTAGGCCTAGAAATCCAACGTTACCTTTGTTATTTGAGATTAAATCCAGTCAAGTGTTGGAAGAAAACAACTCAAGTCGCGTTAGTCGTTATTTCAACATGGATCAGGTCATAATACTCGCTTACGCCCCCCACCATGGCATATCAATTGCACTCGCATCATCAACATGAAAAGGAAGATGCCGGCCGATCCACCGCATATATTTTGTAAGGCATACTCGAGAAATAAATGTACACCACGATAACCCTTTCCGGTGACTACATAATGGAATAGGATTAGTCGAATAAATGTAATGCACAATTACACAAGAAGAAAAACATTACTGAAAGCTGAACAAGAGCGCCGAATTGAATCCAAATCCTTTCAAGGGTTCGGAGGACGCAGGAGGCACGGCCATAATACTTGACCATATGATTGATTTGCTCGATGGAAACTAATCAAATACCACAATTATCCTCATCAAACTGCAAGGTCCTTTGCAGGTGCAGGAGCAGGAGCAGCGGCTGGTGGAAACTTCTGAGCAAGAAGCGGCTGCAGTGCTTTAACAACGATGCTCATGTTTGGCCTGAACTCTGACTCGTATTGAACGCAAAGGGCTGCCACAGCGGCAAGCTGCATGAATAATAAATATACATGTTAACACTGGAAGAATAAATAAATCAGGTCATGCAGAACATACAATCAAATATATTATGACATCAATACTGCAATACCGACAGCACAATTGATCTTCCACTTCAAAAGAATAAGTCTAAAGTTTAAACCCAAAAAAAAAAAAATAATAATTATTAAATATATAATATATATTAAAATTAAAAAATAAGTATATAAATGGACGCCCAAGCCATCCAGGCTTATTGCCTAGGCACTTAGCGACTTAAAAAGTATGGTATATAGAATGATTTTCTCCGATGCTTAGTCCTGAAGATCCCAACCAATTTCCTAAATTTAAAAACTAATCATACCAACAAAAACTTTCTATTGCATGCAAAGATTTAAATAACTGTGACAGATAAAACAGCTACAACTCCTAATTCGTAACAAAATTACAACACACATCGATGGAAGGTAAGGGATAGAAAATTAGTTGAATACTTGAATATACCTTAGCAACACCTTTTGGTGGGTATTCTCCATTTAATCTTGGATCCACACATTGCTTTACCTTATCCTCACTCAATCTGGGAGTAGCCTGCAGAAGTTAGTAAAAATTAGAAATCAGCTAAATTTTATGGCATAGCTAGTAACATATAATCATGCCATGCAATGAGGGGTAATTCATATGAAATACTTGGGTCTTTACAGACTCACCCACGTAACCAGGCTCTGTTGTCCTCTAGGCATTGTGTGGTCCACAGGCTTCCTGCCAGTAAGAAGCTCCAAGAGTACAACACCAAAACTATAAACGTCACTTTTCTGGGTCAGCTGACCAGTCATAGCATACCTGCAATCAGATTTTGAACTTAAGACAAGATATACAAATGTGTGTGCAGGATTTTATCAAATGCCGTTAGAATGCAAATGAACAGTAAAAATCTTCGCTCACGGAGGAGCAAACTGCCTAAAAATACCAACTAGTTTGTATGCAGTTTTTAATGTAACTGACATTTTCTAATGCTCCTTCTTGTGACTACCAACTAGTTCCTATGCATTTATGTCTTAATCTATAAAAGAAAAGCTTAAAAAAATAGAACATGTAGGTCCGAGAAAATTACTCTGGTGCATGATAACCAAAGGTTCCCAAAACACGAGTGGAATGAAGACGAGCAGCCATATCAGGTGCTTGATTTGAAAGATTGAAGTCTGCAATTTTAGCTTTGAAGCCCTCAAATAGAAGAACATTGCTTGATCTGATATCTCTATGAATAATGGAAGGTTGAACCTTCTCATGTAAGTACTCTAATCCTCTTGCAGCATCAACAGCAATTCTCACTCGCTGCATCCAGTCAAGAACAGGACCAGGCTGTGAGCCCTGAACTCCCTTTCGTCCTGCATTAAAAGTTTTGTGCTTATAATAAAATTCTAATAAAATCAAAACATTACAAGTGAAAAAAATGTGTTTAATGCACACTATACCATGCAGCACATCATGCAGAGAACCCATTGTGGCAAACTCATATGCCAATAGCCGATTCTCTTCCTCAACACAATACCCCAATAACTCAACAAAATTATCATGCTTTAACCTTGAAACCAATGCAACCTGATTACACAGATCCAAACATGTTTTAGTACCAATGATATTATTGCATGAGTAACACCATATAGTTTTATTACAAAGTTGGTGACAAGAATGTTTTTCTTCCAACCAGGGACTCATAACCTTACCTGGGTTAGAAAATCATTATTTGATTCATGCTCAGATGAAGTGTCGAACTTTTTTATGGCCAGCTGTTTCCCATCATCCATAACTGCAAAATATACTCTTCCATAGGATCCTTCCCCAATCAAAGATTTCGAGTCAAAGTTGCTGGTTTTCTCTTCAAGTTCAGTTAGAGAGATGCAAGGTACTTCGATTGGGGGTGGTTCACTCTGAGTTTCAGGTTTTGCAGCATTTGAAAATTTTGAGTCCATCAGGTTTCCTAGAACCAGTGGAAAGAGAACATCTGTGAGTTTGGTTGTCTAAAATACAAAAACGAATATGCCTGGCTAGAATTGAGCACAGCATTCTTCTAAAATTAAATGCTGAAAATGCATACCAGAAGCTACAATACATATAAAATGGGGGTAAACTTGGTGAATGTCGTAATGTACAAGGTAATGGACATGAAAATAACTTCAAATTCTATACTTTTAACATATTATTCCTATTTTGATTTCCAAGTTAGGACTACAGATGCATCCTTTGGCATAAAACTTTGATGCCGGAGGATCAAGCAAACAGGTGTCAAACAGCATATCAAAGCTCCTATATCGTGTACCAACATGGGAAGCAGAAAACGTGCATTATAGACCAAAATGATTTAGGATAACAAAGATAACATGCATAAAAGTATATAATCATATAAAAAAACAAATAATATATGCATCATTTTTGCAGAATATATTTGAATTTTCTCTATATTAACACGCAAAACTACTAGCAATTAGTGATTAAAATGGAAATACCATCTGCATGATTTGCTGATGCCTTGAGATAGTCTGGCTCACTTGTCTCATGGGGCATGTCAATGTATTTTGCGCAACACAACCAGCGACGCATCTTATTTTTTTTCTAGATTCACTTCCAGAAAGACCCTGCAGATAGAAAGAAAATTAGATTTGTGCCTAAATATGCATTGAAATCGTTATAGGGAAGCTTGCTACACAAGTACGAACAGTAACATTTATGAGAAACCTTACCACAATATATAATGTACATCAGAAAATCAAAATACTTCGAAATTGTCATATGATATTAATCTTCCACACTGGAAATATATGACGTTCTATATGAAAGGTGGCAATGCAAACGAGCAAATTGGATTCCAACTTAACGAAAATTAAAACCTACACAAGTAACGTGGTAGTTCTAAGGTATTACTACGTGTTCCATAAGTGATAGGAAGAGAATTACACTTCATAATAAAAAACTGAAATTTCAAGAACCAAGAAATAAAAAATAACAATAATTTCAAAGGAAAAAATCTCGAAATCACAGAATCAGTGTCTCCATAACCAAAATCTTCAACTGAATTCCCTCGTCAGTAGAAAGATTTCAACTGAAATATTCGCATGAAACCACCAGCTTGTAAGATTATTGGAGGTGAAAGTCGGTCCTTCAACAAGATTTGGAACCCGAAATCCAGAACACAGCGAACAGACTGCAGGACACCTATTTGAATCATTAGAAGCCAAAACATTCTGATACAAAAACCTCTCCTAGCGTAGAATGACAACAGAGAACCAAACCCACATCGAGTACACGCAACTCCAAATCGAAACATCGATGAAAAGAAGAACCCGGAATCTCAAAATTCCTGATGAAAATGACCTATACCCGTCCCCATCCCCATCCCCATCCCCACCCCCAGTGATCTTCATCTACAACCCATGCACACGAATGGCCACATCCATCAAGTCCAAAGCAAAGGAAAAGCTCGCGCGAAAAGAAAACCATAATTCGCATCGATTTTTGTCGAAAGGTGGGGAATAAAGTACCAGGACAAGGCAAGAAGCACCAGGAGAGGGGTGGGGGAGATCGGGAAGAGGGAAATCTTGTGGTAGAAATAAGGAGAAACCCGGGGGAGTATTTGTCAGTCTGATCGTACCTAGAGGGGGAGAAGGAAAAGGGAAAATCCTCGTTGTCGCTGCTGCGTTTGAGGGCTATCGCTTCGGTGGAGGATCGGCGACGGTGGTGGTGTGGTATCGTTGGCATGAGCTGTAGGAGGGGTAGATGGAAATGGCAACACGGAAAAGGCAAGAATCGTGAACGGGAGGTCGATGCTCCTTCGCTCCGGGTCGGTTCCTGGTAAGATTTCGTTATATCTCGTCTTCTGCCGTGTCGCTTCGCTTGACCGTCCTTTTTATTTTTGTATTCTCCCCATCTTGTCCTTCTGCGGGGTGGGCGGTGCGATGCCGCGGATGCGGGCCGGCGCGCACGTGTGTGTGGGGCGGGGGTCAGTTAGCCTGCTGAATAAGGCGAGTTTTTAAAAATGTTCATTTTAAAAAAATTGTAAAGCTGGCTTTCGTTAAGAATATGTATAAAAGTTGGCTTATTACTCTCTTTTTTCCAGAATTTTTTAGACTTGACCATCTACACGTTGATTAATCAATTTGACTACTTGGTTGCGCGGTTCTAAGAACTTTCCATTTCAAATTTTACTAATAAAAAAATCAAGCGTAGAGTGCTCCAATAATGTATTGAAAGATACGTGTGGATTACTTCGTTAACTCCTATGACACATCTACTATGATAAAAAAAATTAAAAAAAAAAAAACTAAAAATGCGTCGCCTGACATTTTAGGGGAAAATTTTAAGAATGGAAGTGGAGAGAGAGGGGGAACAAGAAAGGAGTACGACGTAAGTACTACGTGAAGTGGAGAAGAAGAAGAGGAGATTTTAAGAAAATTTTTGGTTTATTATTTTTGTAACTTTTTAAATTTATTAATTTAAAATTTATATTTTAGTGATCGTTGTACTTTTTTTGTTAATTAATTTACGAATTTTATTTTGATCATTATCAAAACAAAGTATGTATATTATATACCAACAAGAATAGATTAGTTAATGCATCATATATATATAGTGACTTAATGTTTTTTTTTATATATTTTGAATGTCCCAACATTTATCAGATGCATTTTCGCATTTATGTTATGTTATAACGTGCATATTATTAGAAAGTACATGCATGCTTATTTGAGATTATAGTGAACATGCATATAGATGTTGAATGATATATGTATAACTTAACTTGTAAGGGTTGTATTGTTTGATGTTATATATCTATTAATTGACATAAGATATGTGATTGGAGTTTTTGCATAATTAGACAATTATAATATGATGGTCAATTTATAATATTATACATATAATTATGATTTTAGAAGTCGACTTTTAAATTTAAGAAAAATTTGTATACAATGAAAAGTAACAGAAAGAAATAAAAGGAAAATATAAGGTGAAAGTAAAGAAAAACTTGATCTACTTTAACTTTCTTTGGAAAGACTTTTCTTCGTATATTCTTTTTAACTTTTGAAAGATAGGAAAGTTAGGACTTGTCTCTGCTATATTTTGAACAAAAGTTTTTTTTAATTTTTTTATAAAACATATATTATCATTATAAAAATTATAAAAATTATATTTTATCATCTTTTACAATAAAAATCATATTTTATCATAAAAAACATATTTTATTATATAAATCATATTTTATCATCATAAATCATATTTTATCTTAAAAATCATATTTTCTCATTTTTATCTTTAAAATCATATTTTATCATTATAAATCATAAAAGACATTTTATCATCATAAATCATGACAATCATATTTTATCATAAAAATTATATTTTATCATCTTCTATCTTAAAAATCATATTTTACTATTATAAATCATAAAAATCATATTTTATAATAAAAATTGTATTTTATCATCATAAATCATAAAAATCATATTTCATTATATTTTATTCTAAAAATTATATTTTTCCTATAAACTTGTCACGAACGTTGAAAAGTTATATTTTATTAAATACATATTTGGTTACACACTTATAATTTTACTAATTTTCTATAACTTTCTTTTTTATTACTTTTTTGAATCTTTCTTTCTGTTCATTTTTATTATTTTTTAAGTACACAAACAAACCTTTAATTGAAAACTATAATTATCAATGTAAATATTATTATAGATATTATGGCATAACATTTATTTGTAACACATTGTTATTGTATTAATTTGAGGTTATGATTTTTTGCACCTTTTTTATGTTATGCATATTTTTTGTTGTATATTTGGGATTAATGGTTGAATACTTACTAAATTGTAACTCATAAAAACCTTTTGGTATTTTTTTTCGATCTTAAAGCATAAATGGGTAAATGGTTTTGTAGGAAGACTATTTCTTGAGGTAGAGTCTAAAGTCCATGGTTTTCTTTTGTTTTTGGTTATAATTTGTATTTAGTGAACTTGTGGATGTGAGACAAACTTAAGTTATCTTATAAAAGTTCAGTTATATTTTTGTGTTAGAATTATTAAACATCTTTAGCAAATAGCTTAGTTTTATAATATTATGAGAAGATTTTTCATGTGCTTTTTAACAAATGTGAATTTCCTTTTTAATATCATGGTAACAGTCATATTCCAAATTTACAGGGTATAACAATTATTTTGGAAATAGAGTGAAGTTTAATCAAAGAAGGATGATACTAAGAGAGGTGAAAATCTCTTACTGTGTAGAATAATAATTATTAGTCAAATATTTAACTAGTGTTGGGATTTTGCATTGCAGGAGAATGGATTACGACAATAATGGGTGCTCAAGCATAGAATAGAATCCCCCCACTCAAAGGAGGATAAGACATAAGAAATGGTTAAGCAATTGAAAAGCTTAGTTATTGAGTGGGTGGTCATTGAAGACCACTGGAAATGAAAATGTGGGAGGAAACGGTCAGCTATTTCCTTCTCGGTGATAATGGTCGAATTAAATGACCAGCAGATACCGAAACGGGGAAGGAGCCGTTTAGGGGCGGAGGGAGGTGGAAGGTCTTGACTCTACTATAAACGGAGGTAGAGATGGAGAGGAAAATGTATCAAAAAGGGCTTACCGTACCTTCTCTATCATTGTCGGAGGCCCCAAATCTCGCTAGAAAACTTTCTCTCTCCAACGTCGAACCACCTGCAGTGGTATCGGAGCGACGGTGATTCCTGACCGTGCCGCTCCTTCGTTCTCCATATCACCCATTCGCTCCACGGTGACTGCCCAATTGCACGCACATCTGCTTGTATGAGGTTGTTCCTCGGGCACGCTGCTCCTCTGTTCGCGTAACACCCCACCGTGTAGATCCACTGCTCGAACGCCCGAATCGTTGCCCCCGTTTCGTACGACTCATCGTCACCTCCATACAGTGTCCCCCGATCGCGTATGTGTCGGCTCCTCTCCATGCGACTCGACCACTGCACCTTCGCCTCTGCTCATGTGATCTCCCACCTCCACCCACCACCCTCGCCAGCTCACCGCGAGTCGCCCCCCACTCGAGCCGCCATCACCCGCATCACCGCAGTTGCGTGTGCGCAACTTCGACCTTCCCTCTACGTGTTCTCGCCCTGCAACTTCGCCGCTTCCGTGCGATTCCCCCCTTTGCACCTCGTCGTTGCTGATTCGCCTCGTGCATAACCGGCAAAAGTCGCTCCGTCCACGAATCGTCGATCGATCGAGTGATCTCCTGTCGTGCCCTAAATTCCGTGGAGGTTAGATTAAATTTCTTTAAAAGGGGAAAATTATATTACCTTGATTAAATAGACATAAGTTTGAAAAAAAGTGGGTTATTGCATGCTTATTAAATCTTTAAGAAAATAATTGCATATTGTTGATTTCTTTTTAATTGCATGCTAAGTTAACATTTAGAGATTATCATTCTTGAAAGGAATTTATTTTAATATTACCATGCATGTTTGATTAAAAGAAATTTTAATATTGCATAATCTTTATTGATATAGCAACTTATTGAAACTTGAATTAGAAATTAGAACTTTGCATGTTACTAAAAGTTGGAAATTGGAATATTATATGATTTCTAGAATAATACATTAATTGGAAGTTTATTCATGAAATATTAAAATTTTGTTGAATTTTTTTTTGAATATTGTTCAAAAGGTGGAAATTATATGAGAATTTCTGAAATTAAATATTTGAAATTTAAATATTGTTAGATAATAATTTTTACAATTTTGATAATTTATTATTTATTCTAGATTTGAAAATGGTTAGTAAATTATTCTCAACTAAAATGACAAAGATTAAGAAATTGAATGAGATTAACTATGAGGTGTGGCATAGGAAAGTAAAATATGCATTGAAATATGATAATCTAGAATATGTTTTAGAAGCTAATCTTCCATAAATAAATGATAATATTTTTGAAATGGAAATCAAGAAATGGAAAATAGAAGATAAGAAAGCTAAAAGTCTTATGTTTACAAAGAATAACTTACTAAAATGTTTTGAAAATTACACTACTACTTACACATTATGGAATATTTTGAAAGAAAATACAATAAAACAACTGTGATGAATATTTAACTTCTTTTTCAAAAGTACAACTCATACAAAATGCTTAAGGAACAAAATGTAGGGGAATTTATTAATAATATGATTGTTATGATAAAAGATTTAGTTATTGTAGAAACATTACCTAAAAGACTACAAATAATTATAATATTAAATAGTTTGCCACATAACTTTTATATGTTAACTACATCTCTTTGGTCAACCCCACTTTAACTTTCTAAATTGTCAACTAGGTTGAGAATAGAATAGGAAATTATGGTCAACTTATGAATCCAATTTAGAAGAAGCAAATGCTACATTTTAGAAGTTTAGATTTGACAAAAACAAAAGGAGAAATAGACTAAATAAGAACCAATATAAGCTAAATCAAACACTAGGAAAGAAAACATGAGGTTCTTGTCTTGCTTATGCCTAATTTAGTCACTATAGGATAAATTGTCCAAATAAGGATAAAAATAAATGCAAGAACTTGGAACAAAATACAAAGAATAAGAGAGTTTTTGTTAGCGTGGTAGAATCTAATAACATTGTAATCACTAGTTCTAATGATTGACAAGTGAATTCTAGTGCTACGAGGCACATTGTAAAAACTAAGAAGGGACTAGAATCCTTTAAGGAATTCAATCTTAAGGAACAACATATCTATATAGGTAATACCACCTATTTGGATGTAGAAAGAATTTACACCTATCAGTTGGATCTAAAAGATAATATTATGGTTTTAATAGGCGTCTTTTATGCACTTAGTATGAGGCAGAATCTCATATCCGTTGGTACACTTATAGGAAATGATTTGGAAGTTAGGTTCTACAATAAGTGTGTGTTCATTGGAAAAGACATGATTATTTTTGCTTTGGGTACATATCTATTGGAACATGACTTATTTTACATTTTTGTAATTGATAATGAAATAAATGATATTAATGTGACCTATGGTTATACTTGATGTTATATGTTTGAATGTGAATTATGACATTTGAGATTGGTTCATACAAATGAGAATAAGATGAAACAAATGGTAAAAATGAACATGTTGCTTCGTACTAAGGACATGGAATTGGACAAATGTAAACACTACTTAGTTGGAAAAATAATTAAGAAATCCTTTAGAAAGAGGCATAGATCAAATGAATTATTGAACTTAATTCATTCTGATGTGTGTGATCTACTTAGTATTAAAACATATAAAATGTAGAAAATGTGAATGAACCCATGGAAATTATGAGGAAAAACCAAAATAGACCTATAAATAGAAATGATGAAACTATTAGGAACAAGGAGAACTAGGTGTGCCTGCTAAGATATTTCTAAAAATTGTATTTCTAAATGATGATTTATAAAAAGAAATTTATATGTCACAACCTAAGAGATTTCAAGTAGAAAGATATGAAGAAAAAAAAATGTAAATTAAATAAGTCAATATATAGTTTGAAATAAACTTTAAGATAATACTATAAGAAATTTTATGATATGATCATCTAAATGAAATTTATTTTAAATAGATTAGATAATTGTATATATGTCAAGAAAAATAAGAACATAAATCGTAACAATAACCAAACCCACGGTGATGCCTCTTATGAGTTTGGAGGAATTATTTTCGAGAATGAAAAATGAAATTGAAGGAATAAATAGTACTAACATCGAGTGAATTGATCACCAACGTCTCTTTAAGTGAATTGTTCTAGTGGAAGAATATGTCAAGTTTTTAAATGAGATCATGACAAACACTATAAAAATTAAAGATATGAAAAAACTCACTTCTTATTTTTAAAAGGCAACACATGACACTCAGGGATAAACTAGATATGACAAAAAACTCAAGCTCAAATAGCAGAAAACCAATGGATTACTTTTCAAAAACTCACAAAACACTTGATTTCATAATTTAAACTTCACATGGCACCACTACTATTGTCACCACCCCAATTTATACATCATATATTCATAACAAAATTTACATCTATTAATTCTCAATAAGAGTTCAACAACATATCAAAACACACTATTGTATTCTCTCCAACTCACGTCCCACATGTTAATCAATTGGATAACCTAAAAAAGCAACCACAAGGATGAACTAACACCTGGTAAGCAATTCAACCTCTAAATAAAGTAATAATAATAATGTAAGAAAAGTACTCGTACATGGAAAGCTATTAAGTCATAATATGCATATGAGACAAAATATAATTAACAATTCATCATTCATACAAAATAGACAAAAGAAACTAGACGAACAAATACATCATTTATTTAATTAATTATAACTATATATTCTTTCTTACAACAAAGTCAAGTAGTCACATACTATCTTGTAACCAAACTTTGGATATTTTGGATTGACTTGAGATGAGGTCAAGCATATCTTATATCAAATTATGTACACAATACTGTAATAGCCTATATAATTAGGTTTTGTAGCTAATATAGTTGATTCATTAGTCATTTATAACTATAAATGATAAATTGATCACTAGTCAAAACAAATACACATGTCAATAATATTACGTAATAATCCTTAATAATAGGCATCAATAATAAATATACAATGATCAACATGACATAGTGCATAAATCAACTATATTATGCATTAACAACTATATGTAATCATAATGATCTACAATAATTAACACCACTATATGATAATCATCAATATCATGTCATGCTCACCAATAAATACGCATTAATAGTTAGAACAATGGATTAATGCATTCACGCATGTCTCAATTGCAAATCCTAATAGAATATGAGTTGATTATGCTTCCATCACTAATAATCATTATAATAAGCACTAACTCCCATGATAAATGCATAGTTGTTTACATTAAGCAATATTCAAGACTAATACGATGATAATTAGTATTAACATGTCATAATCAAACATGTTATGCAATAGTCAATGGCAATATGTAATCATTACCAATAATTATGCAATAATCCTTAAAAAGTTTCTATTTAAAACTAAATAGTAAAAATACTTACTAAAGTCAAGGATCATGCAAGTGGTTGATCTAACATGTTGGTCTACGTGAAGCTAATTTAACCAAATATGGTTAAACTTCCGTTAAGGCATAATTTACCTCTCTAAATTTTCGATTAACACGATAATGTATAAATAAAGGATGCATTTTCTTAAGTATATACCAAACAGTAATGACATGCCATAATGGTAAATAACTATACGCACGATTGCAATAACAACAAATTATTTAGCTAAACAACCAAAGTTTTTCAACTGCAAGTATTAGTATACATGCACAAATAATACATTTTATTTAACTATCAAAGAGAAAAGATTAACCAAGGGAGACGCATGCAACACCCGTAGACGCCAAAACCACCGAAGTCCTGCGCATGCGCCGGACGTTGAACAACTGGTACAGCGCCGCCCGCGCCAGAGAACGCCCTAACCCTTTGCGCGCGAGTCAGTGCAAAGGAAGTCCTCCGAGCGCTCACCGCATCACTGAACAATCAGAAACTCGCCGGAACTCCACGCCGCGTGCTCGCCTGCCGGAGTGCTGAAGCCGACGAATCTCACGCTCCAGCCGTCGTCGCTAGGTCACCGGACGTGAGTTGCATGAGGAGGTGCTGGAGTATCGGCGAGTCAGAGAAAAAGGTCGATTGTTTTCCCCCCTTTTCGTAACTAAATGGTGAAAAGACTTAAATACCCTCCACCAAAAAGAAAAATTTCGTCGGGCCCTTAGAGAATACCCGCGAGCACTAGTTGAAGTGGAGATGCCACTGTCTGCTCTGTCCTCGCCAAAGGTAGTTAGTTGTCAACCATCAAAACCAATCATTGGAAATAACTTCTAATTAACCCCTGAAAATAAGAAGAACTTTAACTATTTGTGTACTTTCATTGTAAAGTTTAGAAACGAGGGAAATAGAAAATTTTAATTATTTGTGTCTAATAAAATGATTAGAATTAGATTTTATTATTATTTTAAATTAAAGTATTTTAATAATTATTTTTTATATATTTCTTATTTACTTTTATTTCTTTACCTTATAATAATTATATTTTTTTTAAAAGGTATTTATTCTATTTATTTTTACTATTAATTAAATTTATATGTTTATTAATAATGTCATAAACAATAATGATTTAAATAAAGTTCTCAACATATAATATTTACCATAATCGAGTTGAACATAATATATCACAAACCATTACATTTCTAAATTAAAATTAACATTCAACATATGAAATGGTTTAAAACTAACATTCATCGTATATAGTTGTCTTGATATTGTTACACATTTGGTCTACAATTTATTTTCTTTATTTTTAATGTAATTTCTAAAGTACTATTTATTTGTAAAAACTTATTTTTAGCAATTCCAATATCTTCATTTTCAACATCAAATTCAACTAGTTCATATTCTAATAAATCTATTTTGTTAGGTCTACGTATAAAACTGTAAAATAAGAAACAAGCAATGACAATCTACATTTATGTTTTAAATGAACATAGACATGTGTATAGATCCCATTGAGCATAAAAAAACATTTTTTTATCTCAAAGCAAAACAAGAAATAGTGAATTGCATGACACAAATTCACCATGGGATGGCATTTCAAACAATCATGTAGATGGCACAAAATCACCATTTGTCAATAATCGGTATTGCATAGTACCACAAATGATAGTCACTACCCTTGGAGAGGACAATGTTAAGGATATAACTAAGACATCTCAACTGAATAATCTACAAGAAAAAAGTAATAATGTAGGCAAATTTTTTTACATCCTCCCTAGACGCATTCGCAACTAATAATGCATGCAGTGGTTTATTGAAAGTTGTCATGGAGTGGGCTGTCGAATGTTTTGACTGCCCAGGAGCTCGACGGAGGCCTTCGTAAGTGCCCTCGCCGGAAAACGACAAAGGCGTCCAGTGAGGCTTCTAATGCATCCGACAAGCTTGTAGGGCGACGTAGTCAGGTCTCGTAGAAGGCTCGACGGAGGAGCAACACTGCAGGGTCAAAGGCCAGAAATGCAGAGATTTGACTGGTGGTTCATCGATGAGGCCGCATGTTCGAAAAGGTCGACAGGGTTGCAGGGCGTACGGAAAGCAATTTTTAGATGACAACAAGAAGACGAGGAAGATTCGTTTTGCCCTTTTGTAGCTGTACAGTGACGAATCAAACGGGGGGGGAATGCTCGTCGGATGCAGGGAAGAAGATATGACCCCCGTTCACGATGCACGTGAGCTAAGGTCCGAATCTAGATCCAGGTGCGGGCGTGGGCTGCAAGGAGCAGGTTGGTCAGATCCAAGCTAAAATAAAGGAAAAAAGGGAGAGGAGAAAAAATTTTAAAAAAATGATGGTGAAGGGAGGTGATTAATTACGAATTTTGATTGACTTAGACAAGTGTTCTAAAGCAATTTAATTAAGTGTTTTTAGTGATTTAATTGAATTTGAGATAATTAAGTACTTTGGTAAGTTTAACTTGGTATTTTTTTAGATGATTTAATTAAGTATTTTTAGTGATTTAATTAAATGTGAGTTGATTAAGTATTTTGGTAATTTTAACCAAGTGTTTTCAGATGATTTGATTTAAGTGTGACTTAATTTTGGTAATTCTAACTAGGTATTTTCATATGATTTAACTAAGTGTTTTAGTAAAGTGTGACTTAATCTTGGTAATTTTAGCTAGGTATTTTCAAAAGGTTTAATTAAGTGTTTTTAGTGATTTAGTTAGATATGAGTTGATTAAGTATTTTGTTAATTTTAACTAAGTATTTTTCAGACAATTTAATTAAGTTCTTTTCTTGATTTAATTAGATGTGAGTTGATTAAGTATTTTAAATTAAATGGTTTAATAGTTAAATTGGATGTTTTAAGTGTTTTCAATGATTTTATTTTGATACTTCGATTAAGTATTTTATGTGATTAAATTAATAAAGTATTTTAGGTGAGAGGCAAATGATAAAAGAGAGAGAGAGAGAGGACATGACAAATACGACGAATGAGAAGGACAATCCAACATCCAATAATCTTAGCTAATTATTAAGACCAGAGTGAGGTGTCAATAGTTGTAAAGTAGGGTAGTGGCATATTCTTTTAAATAGTTAAAGTCGAAAAATACTCCACTCATGATTTATAAAGCTAGGAGTAATGATTTTTAGCTTCAAGATTTAGAAGCATTATTTATATGAAATGCATTATAAAATCTTTACGGATTATAAAAATTTTAAATATAACTTTAAATAAAAGAATTAAAGCTGAGGCAAAGGAAGATGATTAGAATTGTTATATGGTGTATTTGTTCGATATCATCTTAAAAAAGCTAATGTTGTGGCAAGTACTTTGAGTAGGAAATCTTATAAGTCGTTGCTACTTTGCTGATACAACAAAAACATATTTTGGAAGACTTTGGATTGGTAGAAGATAGAGATTTTTCTATAAGTTCAACAGACTGTAAATTAATATATGTGTAGGCCTCACATTATTGCAAAAAATCAATGAAAGACAGCTAGCAAACATTAGACTACAGAAAATTAGGTAAGAAGTCAAAAAAGGTCTTTAGATAGATATGAAGCATCTTTCATGAAATTAGTTGCTAATCTTTGAGAGGTTCCTTAATATGTATATCAAGATACACCATAAGAATACATATATCATGAGACACATTTCTCGTTTTGAGGGATGTCAAGAATCAAGAAAAACCTACCTTAAACATATACATATAATTATAATTTTAGTAATCAACTTTTGGGTCTAGTCATAAGACAGATATGTGATCCTAAGATTATATGATAAATCACCTTTTTAATGATTAGACTAAGTAACATTCGTGAAGGAATATTATATGCTAAGTTGCTTTATAAGGACTGACTTATAAAGTTAAAATGCAGTCTTAACCAGAAACTATAATTATCAATGTAAATATTATTATAGGTATCATGGCATAGCATGTGTTTGTATCACGTTATAATTATTACGTTAATTTGAGGTTATGGTCTTTTACACTTTCTCACGTTATGCATATCTTTTGTTGTACATTTAGAACTGATGTTTTGAATATTTATTGAGTTGTGACTCATAAAAACCTTTTAGTATTTTTTTAGATCTTGAAGCATAGATAGGTAATTGGTTTTAAAGGGATATTACTTTGACCATCTAAACTGAAATAGTCTTCCTTTTATTCTTTTATCATAATTTATATGTAGTAAACTTGTAGATGTGAGATGAAGTTAAATTATTTTATAAAAGTTCAGTTATATTTTTACGTTAGAATTGCTAAACCTTTTTGGTAGGCAATATTAGAAAGATATTCTTTATTTGTCTTCTTGTAAATGTAAATTTTCTTTTTAAAGTTGCAAATGACGATCATATTCCGAATTCAGGAGTCAAGTGTTAACGTCGTGTGACATCTACGGCTAACATTTGCCTGCCATTAAGCTTTGCTCCCCCATGATCTACGCAACATCATTGCTACAGCGATGACGCGTTCAAGTGCTGCTGCTTGATATTTTGCGAGGCGTTGGGTTTGTTGGACCCCAAACTTGGAGTGTTGAAGGAACACACATGTGAATTCCAGGCCTTGTCTCCCAACCAACATGCAGGACGGGAGCGGCGCATCACTGCAATCGAGACGAATGGGTAATTTCAAAGTTTGCGACACAGCTCTCACATAAGAGAGTAGCGCCTACACATACATTGCTCTCCATCTGTTCCGTCTTGTAAGGGGGGGGGGGGGGGGGGAGGGGGGGTTGTGCACTTGGAGACCTTGAGAAATCAAAAGAAAAGAAATGAAGGGAAAATGTTTCCCAAGATCTCCAAGTACTTGTGCATGTTAACATCTCGCAACAGCCGTCGATGTTTTTGCTCGATCTACCTCCTTCGTTGCAGGGAGCAAAATATGTTTACAAGAGAGAGAGAGAGAGAGAGAGCGATGAACGAGTGTCTTGTGTGTTACGCGAAATAAGTAAATCTACGAGGAAACTAACGCTGCGCAGGCCTCAAAAGGATTTTGAGGCTGCCAATGCCATTTGCACCCATCATTCAAGAGATAATAATTAGAGGGGGGGGGGGGGGGGTTTGTGTATATCTGAAAACTTGGGAAAGTTTTTTTTTGTCCCGAGTATAAGAAAGAAGAGTTTCCTTGGATAACTTCTTTTCTGAAATCTTGGAAATTTTCCTTTGCATCTTGTTTGACTTTCGTTCAACTTTTGTCGATCTTATTTGAACTTTGTAGATCATTATTAAAGTACTTTGATTAAAAAAATATATTCTAATTTTAAATATTTCTTCTAGCACAAATTTTCTTTTAGAAATCTTGACTTTTTTTGAGACATGCATAAATACCTCAGGTTTTTTCAAAAATTTAAATTTTAAACTTTTTGACGTATACAAAGACCTCTTTAAAAAATAAGTACAAAAGAAAAGATACTCGCGTACCAAGGCATATAATTAATAGCGTGCTTATCTAGTCACCTAGATAACTAAATGAGGGGTACTTGTTTGGAGTGAATAGCATGTGTAGTTATTGCTACATATCCATGGAGAAGCACACTTTTCAAACTTAATTCCCTCCTTCTCGTATGTTATCGGGGATGGGTTTAAATCGTTGTTAGGCAGATCATGCGTGATTAATTGTCTATGCCACTTTCGTTCTAGCTGGTTAAGTACATACTTGCGCTCAGATGCTTATCTGTGATCTGACCCATGCTTGCACTTGTTTAAATTCTGATAAGCCACCTTATTAAAAATCTCTATCCTCTCCCCTTTCCTACACTGCAAGGTCCAATTAATTAAGAGGCCTGTCCTAATTCCCCATTCCCTTCCTTGGTAGGAAGAAGGTTCACATCTTTGACACTCTTTAAGGCCATAAATCTCATTTAAAGAGTTGACTAACCTCGTCACAAACGCCCCCCACAGACGCAACCCGATGGCTTCACATCGTTGATCAAAGACGTACGGCCCAAAATATCAAATCGTATGGGTCGTAATTGCAAGAATGAAATAAATGAAACGGTGAATGAGGTCTTGAAGACGATAACGACAATAACAACAATTTTAAGTTCATAATTATACTAAGTGGATGGAATACGTGCATGAATCTTTTTTTAAGAAGAATCTAATTAAATTACATAAATTTTTTATTATTATTATAATTCTTAGTTACGTAATTTTAAGTCTTTCTACGTTATTTTAGTTTTTTCTATACCGATTAATTTTCTTATTCCGACAAGTTAAGGTTTTGACCTCTTGAGTATGCAACTAAACTACCTAATTCAATTTTCTCTTGTTTTGCCTTCAATCAGTGTAAATCTTAATATGTTCATATTCCTTCCCATTTATCGTAAACCAAGAGACCACATTTATTTGAACTTCATGGATGATGGATGATAAGCTCCTACCATTTATGATGTCCTCGGAAATTTTCCGTCGGTACATGACTAGAGCATGGCCGGACATTATTCTGCCGGTACATGAATCGACGATTATTTCTCATATGCAATTAAAATTGCAAAGTTACGTGATAAGCAATTATTAGAAATTGATATTTATGAAAATGCTTCGCCCTCGTGCCATTCGTCAATAAAAAGTTAAATAAAAAATTTCCCAGCCGTCTGTTTCACGGGAGGAGAAAGAAAATATATGGTGCCAGTTAAAAAAAAAAAAAAAAAACTATTGTGACAGGTTGAATGCTTACGTGTCTTAAAAAAAAAAAAGGGTTGAATGATTACATCATTATCATGCCCATATATATTATAATGCATCGCCACCTGCTCCCCTCGTACCAGTACGTCCACCACAAACGGTAGAAATGTTTTTTACTTTCATGCTATCGATATTTACTAATATGTTATGCCATTGAGATTTTTTTTAATATATCCTTACAATTAATATATTTAAAATAGTTGCAACATACCGAAGTAAAAAAAAAAAAAAAAACATATAAATGAATATAAAATTTGAAGTAACGTATGCAAACTTTTTTAATGGTATCAAAGTAAAAACATTTTACAAAAAGGTGAAAGAAAAAGGCAACATGTCACGGATGACAGGATTGACGATTGTACCCTTAAGGACTTCATTTATTCACGGAGAAACCATCCAGGTCACGGACGCGAAGAACAGGAAGATACCTGCAAGGGCAAAGAACATGTCGACCCTCCCCTCCGTCCTAACCATCTTCTCCTTCTTCTCCTTCTTCCTGCTCTCGTACTGCCAGTATCTCTGCTTCACCTCAACAATACCAGCTTCATCCTCCACCGCCCTCCCATTCCTCCCACCCTCCAGTAGCCCTTTCAGCAGTACCAAGCTCTCCTTCCCGTTCAGACAGAGTCCGTCCTCCCCATCCATCGTCAGCGCCACCTCTGTCAACTGCGTCGTCTCGCTGGAGCACTTCAACACCGCCGTCGCGGCGGCGACACCGTTGCCGAGCACGGTCGCGAACCGTACGATGGTTTCGCCCGTGTGCCAGTGTTGGTCGACCGACACGGGCCGCCGGCTCGACAGGTCCACCGCGCGGTGATTCGTCTGATCGATGATGATCCAGCTGAGGGTGAGGTCTTCTAGGGAGATTCCGGTGGTTGTCGTCGACGGTCGTTGCTCCGGTGGCGTTCGATCTTTATGTTCGAGAGCGTCGACCCTGAAGGGTGACCCAAGGAACCACGGTGACTCGCACTCTGTCTGGATGACCTTGGAGAAGACTAGCTGGCCCCTGTGGAAGAGATGTACGGCGGATATCAACTCCGGGAGAAGAACCTGATCGTCGTCATCATCAGCGGCAGCGGTTGTGGGCGAAGGGAAAGGGTACGCATCGGAGAAGAAGGAGCGGTGGGAGCTGGGGAATGAGGGGACGATACAGAGGAGGGAAGGATGGCGGAGGGAGGGCCAGGAGGAGAGGCAGAGGCCTTGCCAGAGGTCGGGGTCGGAGGCGAGGGTCCGGAGGCGGGAACCGACACAGCCGACGGTGGCAAGGGTAGGTCCGTCCAATCGGCGAAGAACTTGGGTTGTGAAGACGTCGGAGGGTAGGCTGTCGATGGTGGTGGCCGCCGCGATGTCCATCGGCTTCGTATTAGCGTGGGCGGCGAGTTCTCATGGATCGGAGGAAGCGGCGAGAAGAGGAGGAGAGACCGAGAGTCCAGTTTGGTGGGTGGTCCTTAATTTATAGGGCGGGAAATTTGGAAGCGAAGGAACGATGCGCTCTCAATGAGGTGGATCATATGCCGGCTCGTTTGACGAGGTAAAACGGCATATGAAAGAAAGGTCGATTTTAATACAAACTGTAAGAAATAATAACGTAATTTTCAGAAGAAATAAATGATAAGGTAAGTAAGATGCACCACAATTAATCAATCTCCCTGCATTCGAGTTCTCATGTTATCAATTAATCCAATCCAACGTTCGTGGAGTTTTTGACGTCATAGTCTTTTTCTGAATCCTCCCCCTTCTCTTTTTGTCTCTTTATTTCAGATAAAATCTATGGCTGGTACTGAACCCGAGAAGCAAAGATTAATCCGACTAATCGGAAACACTCCTGCCAAAACCACAGGGAAATGGAATGGAATGGAATATATACACGCAAAGGTATTCCAAAATCCCAGCATATTTGCGAGAATGCAAACAAATATGCATTACAAATTTAGCCAACTCCATCGATGGAGATTTCGGTTTCAATAGATCGGAATAAGCCGGGCCTTTTGACCCGCCCACACACACACACACACATATATATGATTTGGATTTGGACAGACATTCGTATACATTTTGATTCATGTGAATATTAATACATCTGTGACGCAAATGATTGATTGATGATTGTATACATAAAAACTACTCATGTTTTGCAAGAATGTTATTAGAATAAATGCTCAATGAGTTACCTCCTATCATCTCGCATCGAAGATAATCCTCACATAAAATCTAGGTGGCGAATAATGAAGAAGCATGACGATGGCATTAAAGAAATGTTGGAAAGTTCAAGTGGATATACTTGTGCAGTTGCACTCATTGAATTTTACCAAATATACATATATAAGAATGCAATTAGATTTTAGAAAATTACGTTGTACCTACCAAATGAGGTTTAAGTGTAAAACTCCTGAACTCTTACACTTATAGATGGAAGTGTTGCCAGATTTGCAAGCAATTAACACCATTACGTATCTTTATATATGGATTTCATAGTGTTCACAAATGAAGAAAACTAAACAATCCGGGGGGGGGGGTTATAAATTGCTGGATAACATGAGATCGTATGATCAAATGATAAGAAAATATCTTACCATCTCTTTGGTCACGAGTCTGCGTCCTGTAAAAATTAAAACTTTGATTGTATCGTGACCTTTTGTAGGAATCACATTTTGGGTGGGAACAATGGAAAGAGATCCCTCGCATGTAACAAGAGATTGTTTAGATCCTTCGCTTCGTTAACGCATACACCGAAGAAAAAGAAGAAGGAAGGGTGGGGCGGTGGGGCGCAGAGAGTGGTTGAGAAGTAGCAGATAATTAATGATCTGCCGGCCGGCGATATTTTCCGACGAGAATCAGAAAAGAACAAACGCTGCTTTAGGCGTCGGTTGGAAGAGCATTTTCCGAAACAGCTTGGCCGTGCGTTTCGTATGAGCAGCAGTCACATCTGCTGACGACGACGACCCGTGGTTGCTTGTTGAAAGATTCCGATCTACGACATGTTGAAGATGAGAATTCATCTCGCGTTTGTCTTAAACGTTGACGTTGACGTTGACTTCATCCCAAGGTTTTTAAAATTCACGTCTAAACAATTATCATCGCCCAAAAATACGGCGAAATAAATAACAATATTACGCGACGATAAAATGAAATCACTTCGTTCGGTGAAAATTTTGAGCATCTTTTTAAGGCTCGTAGTCCAAGTGATCCATCGTTGGTAGAACAAGAACCGTAGATTTAACCTCGTAATTATTCAGTAATCCAAAAGGATCATGATCTGAATAATCACCAATCCATCTCGGCACGTGTTCGTTAATCTGATGATTATATTCAAGGCCGAGGGAACATGACCATAGACCATCAATATTGACGGCCCATCCCAATAGCAATGTCACCAAAATATATACCACACAAACCAATACTTAAAATATCATTGCCCCCATGGTCTTACAAGGGTGTCTTCGTTGTTACTTGGAGCGCATTATTAAAATTCTTGTATCAAACCCCTTGAGCATGTGGAATTAATTTGTTACCCACCTATCTTTATCTGTTGTAAAGTTGGCATTCCTTACGATGATTTCATTTCATCCAATAGACCCAGTAGCTCTTCTGCAACGCTGATGAAGGAAAATATTGCACTGTTAGGAGAGAACATCGATCTTCCATAACAACAGGATCAAATGCTACAAAGAAGAAATCAAGTACACAGAGACATGTTGGAAATTGATAGATTTCAAGTCTGACATGGAAAACATCGGTATTTCTCACTAATCAATAGATAAACAATGTCATAATTACTATGATCTAGGTAGGGATTTTACAGGCATACCTGGCTTCATTTTCTGCAAGCTCTTTTGCATGGACATAATGATCACGGAGCTTTGTTAGTATGTCATCTCCAGACTTCTCAATTACATTAGGTTCTGGATTATGATGGTAAAGCCATGGGATTCAGTAACCATTGACAGACCATGGACAAGAGCCTTTTTTTGTCGTTAAGAAAATAAAATGAAAAGCACATGCAATCACGAAAAATCACTCAAGAGTTTTTATGCAGTCGATCATAACCATCTGGAATTGACAAAAAAATGATTTCCCAAAAGGAATAACTTAGGCAATAGGATTAGAGAATTACATTTGGTGCTAGCTAGGTGACCTTAATGTGATTACATATCTCCTTTATTTTACTCTATTGTAAGGTGCCCGCCTTATTGATCATCGTTGCACTTGGAATCACTGGCCACACACCATGATCTTGTGCAAGGTAGAAGAATAATTATTGTTGTAGTTACTTCAACGTTGAGTTATGTATCGTTACCTTGAATAAATGTAAAGATGTTTTAACGACCAAAGTGTTACATTTCGACGTCAGATGTTGAAACCCAAGAGCCTAAATCAACAGACACTACTTAGAAATGCCAAAGAGAAGAGAGAGAGAGAGAGAGAGAGAGAGAGAGAGAGAGAGAGAGAGAGAGAGAGAGGAGGGAGACGATCTCACTAGACTTGAGCTTCTTGTGAATCTTGTTGATATCACCAATGACTTTCTCTTGTTCCCTGCGAAGTTGGTCAAGTTCCTTTGCCTTCTCAATTGCACTGGCGATGGGATTGACACTTGACATCTTCACCTCACTCCCAAAGGAGGAGGAAGGAGGCACCGATTTGGGTTTTGGAGGATGTTGATCACAAGGTGTTAGAAAGTGTAGTAATTTATAGTGTGTCTATGGTAGCATGGGTGCTAATAATTATTCTACTAAAAAGGGAAGATTTTCTTCTATGGGATGTTTTATAATGAATGCACTTTCAATTGACAAATGCTTGAAAATCCGAAATGTATTTTAAAAAAAAAAAAAAACCTTGATTTGGTATTTCATTTATGCGATCCTTCCTCTTAAGTCTTATCATTTAAGTGATAAATAATATCAAAATTCCTATATAAAGTATATCTTTTAAAGAAAAAACATGCTTTGTTTGAACCTTTAATTTTTTGAAATGTTTATGCATTAATGGGGGAGATTTCCCCTCCTAACTGTTTTGGAAGGCCCTTCTAGCAATTGCACCTTTTATTTGCACATTGTTAAAAGCGTGCTTTACATAATCACATTGTGATTATTATATGCTAAAACGAGGAGCTTTCCCCTCCAAGATGTGTAAGTTTGCCTCCTCACAATATACTGCAAATGCTTGTGAAGTTGGAAAGGATATGAAAAATATATATATATATATACAACGTGAACCCCATTTTTATTTTTATTTACTCTCTAAAATTTGGTTTTCAGCTAGAAATTCATTTCCTTAAAGAGTGGATTATGCCAAAATGGATCCTTTAACTGCACCTTTTAAAACTTATCCTTTGCAATCTCACTTCCCTTTTTGGCACATGATTATTCCACTAATTAAAACGTGTGGATTCTCTTTCCAGGCGCTATTTGGTAACGCATATTACAATTAATGTATAGAAATATGGTAATATTATTAAATATCTTATTTATGCACCACCTTATTTTTATAGGTCATTTTAAAAAAAAATTATAATTTAAACCGAAAATACTGAACGGAAAAAACTTAATTTAACCCCTTGTTTTTTTGTAAACGTCGACCTAAATATATCTGAGAAGGCTCCAGTGGCCAGCAAATGCGTGCAAATTGTTTATATGCCAGTTTGGTTTTGTTTTTCCTCTTAAACCTTTTATTTTCGGAACATGTACGTTGTAAGAAATCCACCGAAAAGGGTATTCTGCAAAATGGATCCTTTATTTGGACCTTTTGTTTTCGATGTAAATTGTAACATAATTTGAATCTAATTTAAAATTTAATGGAAACTTAATTTTAAACTTGTCCTATCTAGTCATTTTGTTTGGTACAGTTTTCGTACCTGTATAAATTCCACTCAATAAACATTATATTAAGTTATGTTAAACTGTATTTTTCAATACACCGAATTGTGGAATCAATATATTAATTCTTATTTCTATAAACAATATATTAAATTTAATACAAGATTTTACAAATGTAGTATACCGATTACAGAATCGATATACCGAAATCAGTACAACAAACAAGCAAACACTATAAATATTTTCAACATACAATTTTTATAAATAATATTTTAATTTAATTTTTTTTAAAAAAAAAAAAAAAAAAACCAAAATCATATTATTCCCAGATGCGTTTAAACCAAATCTTATCCATATAATTGAACTAGATCCCATTGACATATCTATTTTTACCTCAATGGATATCCTACGTTCCCTCAAGGAATTTCCTAATATCTAAACCACCAAGATCAGGTTCTTTTGCGTCTGCATATTATTTATCATTTGTTTAAATTTCAACCACATCCCATCTTAGTCTTTACTTCTGTAATTTCCAGATATATTATTTGAAAATAGTTTTATTTAATTTGCTTCGAACAAATCCCAGGTGCTGCAACGAATCTATCATCAGGCAACATGCAAAATATTCTCTGCCTTGTGTCTTGCGAAATTGTACAGGATCTTTTAGTTCAACCCTCATATGTTTGTTATGAAAGGTTAGTAAATTAATCGCGTGCTTCGAATCTCATTTGAGTCTTAGAACTCACATTAAATATAGAAAAAATGAGTCTTAATTAGCAAACTACACAAACTAATGTTGCAAAGATTAAAAAATGGGAATGCTTGGAGAAGATTAAAAAAAATAAATCTATTCCTAAAAGATAAGCCTCGTGCATATAGGAAAAACAGTCATACGTTTATAAATCAAAAGATCTAGAAAGAGAGGACGGGCTTCACATATTTATCTTCCTTGCGATGACGCAACACCTATTCCATTCGGGGTTTGGTCGGAGTTTCCTTTTAACAAGCCTCTTGTGGGAAAAAAATATCTTAGAAAGAAAGCTTAGAAAATATAGAATCCAAACAAGAAAGAAATGTGATCTCTCACATGACTTGCCTAGTACATTAGTATGATTTTTGGGTAGAATTATATGTGGTTATGAAACATGGAATATAATAGCATTTATTGATCTCATCCCATAGTGACAGCATCCATATTCCTCTCTACATGCAAAATATGACCTTAAGGTACTACAACAACCGCATTGAAATTTTCAAAAAATTTCATCTTCACATGTAGACGCTAGTCTGGGAGAAGTGATCTCTATTACTGAAGAAAAAGTGTTTCCCGCAACTTCTATGAAGTAACCGATCATAAAATAAACCCAACAAAGCACGCCATCACAAGTCGTATGCAACTGTCACCCAGACCTCTTTCAACGTCAATTAAACAATTGCTGGGGCCTTGGAGGAGTTGGAGCATTGCTGTCAACTGCCTAATTAAGCTCCTAAAATAGATCCTCTCACATACTCTCCAACAGAGAGAAACATGAATCAGCTACAGACTGCTTTGAAAAAATGCCTCCATTCCTCGGAGATTTTTCAAACACCTAAGGTCTTAGTTGTATTAGACATCACCAAAAATCCTTGCATGAGCAGGAACCTGCCCTAAAATGGTGAAATCTGTTAGTATCACGTAGGATAATCTGCCTCTTTGTGATATCCGATGAGAACTTCATAAAAGAATGGCAATCACCACATACACGAAGGTTCTTATGTATCCTAATTGGAACACTAGAAGGCAGATCAATAAGACCAAAAGCAAGGGCCAGCTTTTCACTGTGGTGCTTCAGTAGCAATTCCTTCTCTTCCTCTCCCACATCATGCAAATCATATTCAGTCTGAAACTTGTAGGCTCGCAGCTTCATCTCTTTCTCTAAATCTTCTATTTTAGAATACACCTCAAAGATTCTAGGATGACTCCAGTCTCCCACAAGAAATGTGTGAACACTCTTTTTCACTTCTATCCAACTCTTGCCCAGATCTTTCTTTACACCAGTTTCCCTCAAAAATTTTCTTGTCGTTGCAGCTTCTCCCCATCTCTTATTTGCAGAATAAAGGTTTGCAAGTAAAACATGATTCCCAGCATTATTAGGTTCAATCTCAAAAAGATGCTCGGCAGCCACCTTGGCCAGTTCAATACATCCATGGATCCTGCAGGAACCAAGCAGCGACCCCCAGATGGAGGCAGTAGGCTTGAAAGGCATTTGACAAATTAAATTCCAAGCTTCATGAATTAGCCCAGCACGACCAAAAACATCGACCATGCTAGAATAGTGAAGGACATTAGGTTGCACACTCTTGTCCTTCAATAGAGCATTGAAAATGTCCCGGCCCTTGCTCACCAGACCAACGTGACCACAAGCAGTTAGCACAGAAACATAAGTTACCTCATTTGGATTGATTCCATTCTGCTGCATTTTCTCAAACAAAATCAGCACCTCATTTGTTCGGGAATGCCTTGAAAATCCAGAAATCATTGCATTCCAAACAACAACATTTTTCTCCCCCAAATTCTGAAAAATCATATAAGCTTCCTCAATACATCCACATCTTGTATAAACATAAATTAACGTGGTTGTTACAAAGAGATCTAGATCTAAGCCAGTCTGTACAGCCAGTGCATGTAATTGAGCACCTTCAATCATTGCTGCAAGACTTGCACAGGCACTTAGAGCAGAAGAAAATGTGAATTTTGTGCGTTCCAAATCAAACCTCTGTGCCATACGAAACAATGCCAGGGCTTTCTCATACAGATCATTTTGGACAAAACCTGCTATCATTGAACTCCATGTGACAGAAGTTTTCTCAGGCATACCATCAAAAACTGAGCATGCCTCTTCAATCATGTTACATTTAGCATAAACATCAACCATTGACGTACTGACAAAGACATTGGAATCCATACCTTTTTTGAGAGCCAATGCATGCAACTGCCTACACTCGGCAAGATTGGATTTTGCAGCACAAGCACAAAGGACACTAGAGAGCGTAAATTCACTTGTTGCAGTTTCTTCATGGCGCATCTGCATGAAAAGCTTCAATGCCATCTTCTGATTCCCATTCTGTGCATGTGCACTGATTATGGTATTCCATGAAACCATGCTTCTTACAGGCATCCTATCAAATACATTATGAGCAACACTGATGCAGCCACATTTTGAATACATGTTGATGAGTATGTTGGCTGTAATAATGTCTGCCTGCAGACCAGCTTGAACTACAAGCCCATGCCAGCACATGCCTACTGAAAGCAATTTCTTATTTGCACAACATTGTATATGATATAATAATTCTGGAACTTGAATACCATGTAGACCAACCCATACAGGAGTTGCACTGTTAAGTGAATCATCCGCATGTAAGCTTCTAAAACTAGTTCGAGCCCTATGAAACACTCTGTATGTCGATGTGAACACCATCTTGTTTTGCAAAAAAAGCCTTCTACATTGACTCATAATGTAATCTGTGACATAAGACTTTTTTTTTAAAGTTTGCTAAAATTAGAGTAAGTGAAAACTAGCCATATCACTTGAGGCACTCTTTAAGAGCATCATATTGACTTAAAGATGCTTACCACTAAGGACAAATCATCATTGATTTGGTTCTTCTGAATCATTGACCTTTTCATCTTCATTCCCTTTCACTATTTGTTGAATTCCTTCGTGATAACCTTGAATGAAATTTTTTAATGCTTCTCTATATGCAGATGCCCAAATCACAAATTCACACTGCAAAGCTAGCCTTGGGGTCTCCATCCCTCCTATTACAGCAACAGCCGTTCATAATCATCAAAAATAAATGAGATGGAGCACAAACAAGCTAACAAACAACTAAAACTGCAGCACCATTCAAGCTTCTGAAGATATCCCCATTACTATCATATTATGGACAACACAAAACCCTCACTTCAAACTTGAATTAGATTAACGAAACATGCAATTACATACATGTATAGCTATTTATACCTCTAAGAGCATCAATAATGTGAATCACAAAATTAAATATGCAAATGGCCTATAAGGTGGTAAAGGGAATTTTCTCACAACACAAACCTAGTGACCAACAAATTATATACCTAACATGGATATAATAATCAAAACAAAAGAAAATAATCCTTATTTTATAACCCAAATCATGATAACCTGGAGGAGAGACAAGTAAAACTCTTACTAAATGCATAAATTACACAACCCATTCATGACCCCATCCACCATTTAAAAGATCACCCCTGATCTGGAAGGAGCAAGCCACAAACACAAATAAAACCCAAATATAAAGCACCTTGCTCACAACCAAAACGTAGTACATTAACAATAATTCTATTAATCCTAGATAAGCATGTGAATAGTTTATTAATTTTGATTAAGCAAGGGCACACCTATAATTGTTTTCCATGTCATGCATTACATCGTATTTAACTTATTTAAGTAGCAAGGTTTGGCTATCATTTATGCACCTGAAACTACAAATGAATCATAACATATTTCAATGGATTACATGCACATGTACAAGGCCTGCTCATTTAAATGAACCTAATTTAACTAACATGTAGACATTAGAAACTATCTATGAAGCATGTTATATTTTAATGACTACATGAACATGGTATGACGTACACATTTAATGACATAGATTTAATATTTTGTACACACTTGAAGTTATCCTTCACTACCATTGCATCTTCCCTCCATTCCCCCTTACTTCACTCCGACAACCAGCTCCACATGTAGTTTTTAAGATGTTTGAAATAATGCTCCAACCACATTTGACCCATTTGACTCCAAACCAAACCAAAACTACAAATACCATAAACTTTCCATGTTTCATTTAAACACACCTTGAGGCCCAACCATTAGGCCCATTCACAACCCACAAATACTTAACATCTTGTCACTTCAACACCCCCTCATATTAGCAAATACCCAACTTTGACCTAGTCAAAGAGGGTGTAAATGATGTCCAATTGAGCTCGAAGCACTTCTAGCGTGAAGACCAAACATCATACTATCAAACTGTCAAGTTTCATGCAAAATTGACGAATGACTCACACTTGACAGGCTTGAGTAAACTATTGTACTATCAATTTGTCAAGGTTTCATGTGAAATTGATGAATGACTCGCTCTGGATAGGATTGTGTAAACTATCTAAAGGAAAGAAGCAACAATGACTTTCCTAAGTGAATGTTTTACGCAAGCTTCCCGAGCAAGTTTTACAAGCAAGTAACTTAGGTGATCAACGTTATTCTTAGTTTGGTTGAATGAGTTTTTGATGTCTTTTAGTCATCCATTTGTCTTAGAGGTATGCCTTAGCATTATTCTCTGTATTTATTACTTGTTTCTACTTTGCAAAACAGACATTATGCATACTAAAAAAAACAAAAGTAAATTTTTTGGAGAAAGTGACAAATTTAAAATTATAAAATATAACAAGCTTCTAGATATAATCTTCATGATTATTAAATTCGTTGAAAAAAAGCAAAGCATATGACAATATCTATGAAATAGGAAAGATGAAACGAAATATGTGTAATTATCGTATCACTAAAGCACAGGCTATTCAATCAACAAAATTACTTAATTTCAAATGGCAAACATCAATTTAATCAAACATTGACGGAGAAAGCGTGATGTAATCATTAATAAAGTTTCAAGAATAGAGAACAACATTAAGAAAAAAGAGAAGAAGCCATCAACAATCCTATTCCTCGGCACATTTTCAAATGTGTTTTTTACCCAAAGATGGGAAGCATACTATCACAGCACAGAAAGTTGTCGACAGGAGGAATGAGAAACAAGTTAAGCGGCTTCCCTTTTGACTGGGAAGAAAGACAAAAAAAATTCACGATCGCGCTGCATAAACCCGTAATAAAATGACGGTGCAGCAACACGTCGAGAACCGAAACAGAAGAGAAGGACCTGAAGAGGAGAAGAGACGCAGACCAGAGCAAAAGCGTCGTCCGGCGAACCGCTGTAGAGCAACGCTTCCGTAGAGCTCGCTGGCGGTAGAGTACTGCCAGCCGAACTGGGGCGCCACGAAGGGAAGAAAAGGAAAATTGCGAAGTGTGACTCGTCGCAGTGCCTCTGTTTTCGGTTTTGGGACGAACACCTATATAATCGCAGTGTCAACTAGACGATAGGTCTTCTTATAAAATCTTGATTCAAATCCAGAAGAAAAAATTGATTTTTTTTTCTTCTTACATGCCTTGAAGGATTTGGTAATATCTTGTTAAATTATATATTCAGTCGAATGTACATGAAATTTTATGCACTTTTTTAACGTCGTTCGTAAATTGAGTTTACTATAATTAGGGGGGAGTGGTTGGGGGTTTTGTTCTTAAATTTATTATGCATTTTTATTAATATTAATATTAAATTTTATTGACATTAATATTTAATATTTTATTTTAA
This sequence comes from Cymodocea nodosa, assembly GCA_036874045.1. Lineage (NCBI taxonomy): Eukaryota > Viridiplantae > Streptophyta > Magnoliopsida > Alismatales > Cymodoceaceae > Cymodocea > Cymodocea nodosa. The sequence goes on from JAZBRI010000011.1 coordinate 12,651,168, forward strand.
AAATAAAATTTATAGTTAAATTTTTTTTTTTTTAATTTCTAACTTTTCCTTAACTTACTTTTTTGTGTTTGTAACTTTTTTTTAACTTTTAACTTTTCATTGTATACAAATAAATTCTTAATTTATTAATTTCTATAAGAAAATTAATAAACTACCCTTTCATTCGAAGTTGATGTATTACTTAATTAGCGAGACAATGCAATCCATAGTCACAGCAGGGAAAATAAACTACATTTTTGAAAGTAAAATTATAATGATTAAGAAATCTTTTATTGTTCTTTTAATTATGATTTAGGATTTACGAATCTAAATGATTTGAAAATCAAGATTTGAAATGCTGGACACTTTTAAAAAGAATTCATTTTTTAAGAATCCACTTAAATAGTTGATTTTTTTTTACACCTTATAGTAAGAGCAGAACGATTAAGAGGAAAAATAAATTAAATAGGTGTTCATTGATTCAAATTTTGATAAGTTAGATTATATGTATAATTTATTAGATTTTTAAAATCTAAAATAAATATTTTTAATGTAATAATTATTTATATAATTATGAAAATCCAACGATCACAATAATCGAATATTTTATCGGTTTTCGAGATTGAAACGCATGAAATGACATTCTTAAAATTTTATACGTGGAAAAATAAAAGTACAGTCTCCTAAACCTCTTTCCGCCCGAAAAAACCCTCACACACCTCGAGTGCGCTGTTGTGGTTCCGCTCTCCACACAAGTCTAGGGCAGTTTCTGGAGAGGGCGATGGGAGAGAGGTTGGTGCTGGTGACAAGGAAAGCGTGCTTTGGTCTGCCGACGGCGTGCCCGTCTTGCCTCCCCGCATACCTTTACTTACGATTCGCCAATATCCCCTTCCATCTCCACTACGATTGCTTCTACCCTGATTCAGGTAGCTACTCCAATCTTTATGCTTGCTTCGTATAGCTCATGCGTTCCACGTTCCACGAGTGCTTCTTGCTCGTTGCGTGCCAGGAGTGTAGTATTTTGCCGTTGCTTGGTGGTGCAGTCCGGTAAGAAAAAAACTGCTGAATTGGGCTTTTGGGTAGAAATTGCCCATCTAGGACTGAATATTTCTTCTTCTTTTTTCTTTTTTTCTGCAAAATTTCTTATTTTGTGGTGTTTAATTCTGTCTTTTATTGTTTTCGTAATAGTCATTTGAATAATGAAATCCTAACTTCTAGTGATTACTACGAAGGTTCAAAATAATTAGCAGACTCATGAATGGCAGATGGAAACCCGCATTAAGCGTGAATGTTTAAAGAGTTGTTTCCCTCTTAACAGAGCAATAATTCTTTTTCCTCTAACTTTGCCTTTTTCTATCATGAATTAAAATATTGTTTCTCTCAATTTGAATTGACATATGCTTTAAATTTATTTGTCACATATGATGCATAATGAACCACAAGTTAATATCTCAATGTTCAATATACAGAATTGTTTTTTAGTTACTGAACAATTGAAAATCCCTTTAGTTTTGATTGAACAAGGAAGCAAACTAGCAGGGCTTATTCTTTTATATACTACTTTTATTCTTATTATAAGAGTTCTCAGTTTATCTTTAACTTTGTGACATTACTTATGTTCTTTCATAATCTACAGATCACATACCTTATGTTGAATTAGGGGATTATGTGGCTCTTAACAATGAGAATGGAGGTATCATTGAAGGATTGAAGGATGATGGAATTGTCAATTTGGATTCCAATATCTCAAATCAGTCTGTGGCTGACTGGTCTTCAGCAAAAGCCATGATTTCATCATGGCTTATAGATGCCGTGAACTATGAACTTTGGGTGGCTTCTGATGGTAGTGTAGCTGATACAATATACTTCTCTGATCTCCCATGGCCAATTAAAAAAGCACTTCATTGGAAGCAAAAACGGAATGTAACAAACATGTTTGGGACAACCCAAGCAGATGCCGTAGAAAGAGATAAAGAGGTCTTTACCAATTTCAACTGGTAGTTGTATTTATTACAGATGTTAATACTTTAAATATTCAATATTTTAATTATGGCATATCTGCCGATGCTTTTCTCAAAGGAGTCTCACTTCTCTTATATGAGATGATTATTATTATTATTTTTTATTTAATCTTACTTTTAGACACTATCATTGTGCCACATGCAACCAAATCATGTGGCGAATCTTCATGTTTCTAGGACATTGGTGCATCCTAATATTGCTTTGTCTGCATGCAGATATACCGGAGAGCAAAAGTTGCATATGAATCTCTATCTTTAAGGTTAGGGGACCAGAAATTTTTCTTTGAAGATAGGTATATATTTTTCCATCAATATACTTTCTCATGACTTTTTCCTCCCTACCAAAAGTAAAGCTTCAATATGCTATAGTCTTACAAAGAATTTTATGTTCTTGTGCTTCCCAGGCCAACGAGTATGGATGCTATTTTCCTTGGACATGCTCTTTTTGTTCTTCATACATCAGATGTAAAATTTTCTCTTTGGTGTAATGACCTTTTTTGTTATTGTTAAATTAAAATAGATGTTACATTTTTTCTCTGATCTTATTTAACTTTATCATTGAAAAGAAACATTAGATATTTTTGATATATTTTTGGTGTGAAATTAACACAAGGTCATCCATTCTCAATATCATTCCTATTAATTTGTAGATATCATTCCTAGGAAATTTGCTATGTGGAGACAAGGACTTTACCAGTGGGGATGTTATGCAAAATATGAGAGATTTCCATTATGGTGGAGGTGATATCAATCGTGCAAATAAAACCTTTATCACCTTAATTCCCAAAATTCAATGTGCTTCTAACACAGTTCAGACCTATTAGTCTTCTTAATGCCATCTAGCTAAATGCCTGGCAGAGAGTCTCAAGTGTTTCTACTTGACCTGATTGAAAACCACCAAACTGCTTTTGTGGAGGTTTGCCAAATTTTGGATGACTTTTTGGTAGCACAAAGTTGGTGGTTGGCAATGGTAGGGGTGTTAGTTTCTAAGGTGATGTGTGGGTGGGTGGTCTTCAATTTCCGGTGTTATAATTGTATCTTACACCTAAGTGAGTGTTGCTAAGAGCTTTGAGTGTTCCAAGGTAGGGAGAATATGGGATAATCGTTGAAGCCATTTGGGTGATTTGGAAGTTGGGGAATTTGCTCAACTTCTTTCATTTCTTGATAGATATGGTTCCTCTATGTTTGCTGATTCTCCTGCATAGGTGTGGCAAGGGCACAATAATGGAGCATTCTTGATCAAGTCATTATATTAGGTTATTTCATATGCAGGCATCTGATAGAGAGTAAAGTTTGTGTGGAGAAGCCAGATCTCCATCAAAGTGCAGTTCTTTGCTTAGCAATTATGTCACAAAGGTGTACCCATGGAGTAGTCTTTACCAAATGGTGGCTTACGTGGTTGGGCTCAGATGTCAATAATGTTGTAGAGATTAGATCATTTTGGGATATTTGGATGTCTAAAGGAGGTAGGGGTAGGAAAAAAAGAAAGATGTGGAATACCATTCTACTTGCAGTTTGGTGGCGTCGGTGGTTAGATAGAAACAACAGAATATTTGGGGTACATCTTGTGATGGTGATCATTTCATCCCAAAGGTGTCTGGATGTGTGGTTCATTACACCAAATATTAGTGGGATGGGGTGTATGGATGAATGATGCAGAGTTTTTGGGTGGCTAGTTTTTTTTTGAAGTAGCTCTTGATTCTTATACTTTTTGGGTGGCTAGTTTTTTTCCTTTTTACTTTCTAATCATCCAAAACAAAAGTTAAAATTATCCAAATTTGACCAAAAACTCTAATAACATAAGGAATTATTTTTGAATCCTTTGCCATATGTGAGAAAAGATCTTGTTTTCTAAGAAAAAGGCACCAGGTGTGGAAATGTGTGGCATCATCTTTTGCTCAGGTGACTAGGCAACACTTAGGTACCTTCCTTAATAACTTCAGTTGGTGGTATACAATTATATATTGTTAGTGGATACCGAGTTCAGTTTTTTGAATCAAGATTGTCATAAATCCATATCAGTTTTATACAGCATATGTTTTCTGTTACAGATTACATTTTAAAATATATTCTATTAAAGTTTTTCTGTTTATTCACATAGTGTTGGTGGTATATAATTATTTATTGTTAGTAGATTTGATATGCAACAATGAATTCAGATTTTTGACTTGAGGTTGCAATAAATCCACATATCTGTCTTCAACTCGCATATGTTTTCTGTTTCAATCATTAGTTAATTGTGTAATTACATTCAAAAGATCTGTTTTTGACAATTGTTGTTTGAACCAGGACCATTCTTTACTTAGGGTTTGTGTAAGTATTTCATACATTGGCATTTCAATGTTTTACCTTGCTTTCATGATTATCACCATATGACTTATTTTCTGAGTATACTATTAGAAATGTTTGTTTGATAACAGGTATTGTTATCTCCATGTGTCTTTAGTTTATGTATACTCTAGAAATAAGAATCTTCTCTTGAAATTGTTGACGTTGAGGATTATTCATTTAAAGGAGTGCTAGAAATGTTGTTCTTTTTGGGGAACTAATGACATTTTTTGTTCAAAATAAGAAACTTGTTTTGGGTGGTATATAGTACATATCTAGTACATGTTCCCTTATTTTTATTATGGTAAGGCCCCATCTCAACCATTCATCATAGAAATCTTGATCTAACAAAAAAAAGAAGCTAAAACCACCTAGAGAACATTGGAAAACTGCCTATGGTTTGTTTGAAAATTGAAGGTGACAAAATCTGGAAACTACCTACTTGTTAGTGGAAACTACTGTTTCCATTTTCTCCACAGACAAGTGAGAATCATGGATGTGTGTGATTCTCATGTATGCTTCTGAAAAATACGTTCAATTTCAATTAAACTCATTACACCCACCAGAGTTGAGTGAGATAGAGAAATTGAAACTGGTGATTGTGTCAAGTAATTGGTTCATGGGCCGTTGAAAATGGGAAGGAGCTGGTTGGCCTCTGAGAGAGGAGATCAAATTCATCATCCATGTAGACACTCTCAATATCAGTAATGTGTCCATGCTACCTCCCCTCAGTGGCACGTTGCCTTGTGTGGAAGGAAGGAGGGAGTCAGTTGGGGATAAGGGATGCGTTTTGATTTTACAAACGAGTTTTGTATTACTAAGCTAAATGTTGGATATAATTCTATATAGTTTTGTAATATCAAACTAAAATGTTGAATTCAATTTTTGTGATCACGATCTTGTTGAATAAAAAATGTGAAAACAATAATACCAGGAAATTAGTAATACTAAACATCTTTGTATACAATTTTGAATTACTGATATATGGTTTATACAATTGTAAAAATACCAAAAATTTAAGGCTAACACTAAACTTCTTTAGATATTGTTTCATATTACTGTTTCATAATACCATATTGAAGAATAGTTAAGCTATATTTTTATGAAATAATAATACTATTTTACAATGATAGTAACACTAAAACATCAAAATTGACAAACCTGTCAAATTACTTAAAATGTAACTAAGGATTAACCTTTTCTATAAATTTGAAATTGTCGAGTGTGGCCCAAGAGCATTAGTTACCAAATTTGAATGTAATCAAATAAGTTTGAAATTATTTTTCTGACAAAATAACTAATTTGAATTAAAAAATTAACTTCCAAAAGATACTAAAAAATTATCTTGCTTAAGTAAATTACGAAAAGGAGAAGTTCAAAGATATGTGGGACATGATCAACAATTTCTTTCCACTAGTGATTTTCTCCAAAATTGAGTGGCTTTGCCATAGCCTATAGGTCCTTGGATTGAATTGTAGTGGTTACATTAAATCTTCCCTTGTCTAAGGGAAGAAGTAACCGATTTGTGGTCAGGAGCCTAATATCACTTTGGTGATTCACTGACTGGTTCTTTTCCAAGGGTCTTCACCAGAATCCTAAACTTTAATGAGCATGGCATAAATTTTTACTGGAAGTTGACTCATGTCAGGCTTTCAGCATACAATATCATCTCTTAGTATAAATTTGTACTTTATAAGTGATAAATGATTTACACTTGTTGCTTGTAATATAGCATACGTTAATCAGATTTTATAGCTTCTATTTTTTAGATTTTTAACTTTTAATCTTGTCATCTAGATTGTTTATTACTGTGGATCTTTGCCTTCTGCGTGTGATTTCAGCTGCATGTTTCAGTTTTGACACATAATTAACATCTACTTGCCCTCTGGCACTGCAGGATACGTCTAAGTTGAGAAGCCTTCTAGTTAAACATGATAACTTGGTAAAATATGCTAAGAATTTGGAGAACGAATTATTAGAGGCTAATTCATCATCGATGTCCAGATCTCCTTTTGATTCTTCAACACCATTCACAGATAGAGGGGAAACTTCTGCTCGGTGGCGTAAGTTCAAATTTAATCACATACATTGTGTTTAAATTTGTTTTTCTGTGAAACTTTATAAATTGGTATACTGTACAACTTGACAAATTGTTGTTGCTAATCTGATCATGTATAATATCCTTGGATGATAGTCTCTTGCTTAGAAGAGCACAAATTCCAGGTTTTAGACTCGAGCTTGCTTTACAAAGTTTATATTGGTTTACATGTGCTGTGTAGGTTCCAACCCCAAACCCAAAGCTAAAAAGGAGAAGACGGAAGAAGAAAAGATCTTCAGAAGAAGGGCCAAATACTTCCTTGCAGCACAGCTGGTTGCCGTTGTTGTTTTCTTAACAATCATGGGAGGTTCAGGGAGTGGGAATATGGAGATGGAGGATGGTGATGATGATGATGATGATGGGATGACTTATTACAATTAGTTCACAGATTGGCCAGCAATATTTGTTTTCTCCGAAGTACACAGAGAAGCATTCTAGTGATGCCCATAGTAAGTTTCTTCGGCCAGGCACTAAGCTTGTAGCTTAATACCTTTTTAGGATGCAAATTTAATTTCCGGCTAGTGCGGATTTATGCTTGTAATCGCATGGAAATGGGTGGTTTATTCAACGATATGCTCGCTAAGATAGCTGCTAATGTTTATGCTTGTTTCATCACAGTTTTGTTAATGCGTTTTGTTTATGATGCAACGTGTTCTTCGCCTGAATGAAATAAACATTTAATCTTATAGATTGTCGAGTGATTTATTACTGTTTGAATCTTTTTGCTAGCAGATATAGTTTTCCAACTTTCAATTTTTATACGAGTGAAAAGATGTGTAAATAAGTAAATTGCATATCTATACGTATGTTTTTTATTAAATAAAATTAATTTCTTTCAACTTTTTTTCCTTTTTTTTAAAGATGTATCTGCCTTGTCCCCGAAAAACCTACGTAGATCAAGAAAGAAGACGATCAGAGAGCTTATGAAAACCATGACGATTGTTTCAGTACCGGAACTTTTAACAAATTGGCGGCACCAATTTACCACACAAGGTTCAGAATTTACATTTACGTGACAGATCAATCCCGAGGCCCAGCAATAATTGCTTTGCGATAAGAAAAACCATTCAGTGTTACAAACCAGTAAAAATATAATATTCCTTGTCCCATCTGAATTTTCATGTTCTTTCGAAGGATGAAATTTCACCTTCTGAGAGAAGCACTTCTTACATGCAGAAAAGGGGATTGCAGATTTCCTCCCAAAACGGGTGACGAGGGGTGAAGGCTGACATGTGTTCAGGGTTTCTGAATGGATGGAAAATTTCATTGAAATGGTGCATATGTTGGTACTGACGTGTGGATCTTTTTTGGCACATACTGGCATGCCGAGAACTTTGGTATCTAGACTCATTCTTCTTTTGTTTCATCAGTGAACTGAGGAGATGAAAGTGGAAAAATCATGGAAGAGGAAAGGAAACAGCATTAGACAAAGAACTGTTCCTTCACATGTTTCCTGGCCAGACAGAAGAACCCATGACAGGCTCAGCTCAGAGGACAGGAGTCTTCGGGTGCGCTTGGTAAGTATATATCACAGATGTGGCATCAATAAATTGAATAAGAAAAAGAAGAAGAAAGTTTACTTCTTTCGAGACGAATTTCAAGGTAAAATATATTATGTTTTAAAACATAATAAATGTTTATTGTTGCAGTCCGAAAATTTCAAACCTACTTTTCAAACGTACCCGTCGTACTTTGTTTTATACATAATGAAATAAAGTCACAGATTAGAACTCATGCAAACATTTTAACACAATTAAAAAGATAAGAATCGGAAGATCGACGATAAAAAGAATTCTCAGAATTCTAAGAATCTAGCGAATGATGTTTTTCTCAAATTTTTAAATAATAGTAATTTTCATGTTTATTAAAATTTATAGTCTACTGGGATAATTTTTACGGTCACTGACTGATACAGTCAAAATAATTTATAATCTGATTTGATTTCAGCAGTTACGGTACTCTCAAACTTCACTTCCATTGCTTTGTTTTCCCACGGTACATTGTACATGGGAGGGTGTGATTTCACCAGTGACTCAAGTCATCGAACAGTCTCATCGACGTCAGCCCTAGGATTTCATGGGCATCCCATGGCTTCCATTACACTCCATCAGTCTTCCACAGCGTTCAACTGTTTTACAGCGATAGTTATAGAATCTTATTAGACATAGAAATTATCGTTACGGAAAGAAATCCACGCATCCAACGGGTGCCGCTGAAAAGGAACAAGCAAGAGAAGAAGAATCGAAGGAGTAGTGGACATGCCCGGAATTCCGGGATTTGGCTTTCCTTTCGTCTTCTTAGGTCAATCAAGACGTCACTTGCGTGCCATCTTCTCCGCCACCGTGATGACCTCCTTATCTCCCGCGGGTCGCTACCTTTTCCTCTCTCTCTGTTCCATGGTCTCGTGTACAAAGCGTTGGAGCGGAGAGAATTAACACACACACACACATGTATATATGTTTAGATTCAATTTCTACTTAATATATATGAACCTAAGTTTAATCGTCATTTATTACCATCCCCAACCAAAAAGAAGGATGGGAAAATAAAGGATGGATGGAGAAAGAAAATCCAAGAAGTGAAGCGCGGTGTTGCTGATCATGAATTAACAAACGTCGTCGGTCTTCTTCCGATGGTTACAAATTTACAACAGCTGGGAGCTTGGGATGCCGTTGCAGGGAAGGAGCTGGAGCTCGACCACTCTGTGCCGGAATTCGTCGGTTGTGCCGTGCGGCGCCATAGCGTCCGTCGACTCGGCACCTCCGAACCCACCGCAGTCGAGGTTCACTCCGAATAGTCTCAGCCTCTTTGAATTAGTCGACGTTGCCGTCCAACTACTGCTCGCCGCCGGCATTGATGCCACCTTATCCGGCGAACCTACTGCGTCAAGGAAGAAAGTGATTAAATGGCAACCAACATGAGTGGAGCTAGTGCTTGTTCACATGTGATGATCAGGTGATAAAATTAATAATCTGTGGGATTTATAGAGATGGAGATCCGATTAAAATACTTTCGCGATCGAATCGAACGGCGTCGTTGGGAAGTTCGTATAAGGCAGAAGGATTTTGAGGACAATAATAAACCCTAGGAGTGTCAACAAACTGCACTGGATTCCACGGCGCAGCATGTGGATTAGTATTGTTTCCATGCCCTCCGGACGCCGTCGTCGACCCAACATCGCCACGGCGCTTCCATCGGATATAGAGCCTGTCGGCATCAGACCTTCGTCTCTCGAAGAGAACGACGTCCCCGGCGTCGAGCCGCTTCTCCTTTACGAACCGACTCCAGCCTTTGGTGAGCACGTAGCTCTGGCTGCTTGTCCAGTAAGAGTACCGGAACCTCCACGGCTTGCCGGACTCGTCCTCGAAGCTGAGGAGCAGTCCCTTCTCCCCCGACTCCCCATCGATGGGGAAGTGCCTCTCCGCGTGTTGCTTGGGTATCACTAGCCGGTTGAGCTTGCCGACGTCGCTTGGCGTGAGTGGCTTTTCGAACAGAAGCTCCCGGTGGTGCTGCATTTCTTCACCTGGGAGCAGTCCCTTCCGGTGATTGTGCTGCTGCTGTTGTTGGTGGCCGTAGTAGCAATAATGGTGGTGGTGGTCGTCTGCTGCCATGCCGCTTCCGTGAAGCCTCCAAGTCCATGTTTGGGGGAGCTCCGGGTTGAGGTTGTGGTTGGTGGTGGTCATGTGTGCTTGCTGTGGTGGTGGTCAAAGAGGGAGATCGAAGTGAGAATTTGTTTGCAGGGTATAGAATTCATACAAGACCGATACACACACACACACACACACATATATATAATCAACAAATTCATTCAATCAATTCCTGACCAATACATACACACACACATTTATATATAGTTAACAAATTAAAGCATTGAATGCGAAAAGACCATGTATGGTTCCGAGAAATGCCTCAGATACATGCATTCATACGCATATATCTAAAAATCTTAATGCCTATTGTTCTTAATTATCAGTAAATTGAAAAGGAGAAGACACAAAAGCAAATATACATCGATCATCATGTGATGAGGCGAGAAAAGCTTGGTTAATTTGGGTGTGGACAGGAAGAATCGGGAGGGGTTTGGACTTCCCAAGGATGGTTTATTTTAAGGTCAGATAAAGAAGAGAGAGTGTGGGGATGGGGAGGGAATGATCAGGTGCAGGTGGTGGTGGCACCTCGTGTCGATGGCGTAAGGAAAGGTGAACTTCGTGTTTCGTGTGACTCGTGTCAATTGGAAGCCGTGGACTCCCAGCTAGCTCGCTCGCTCGTTCCCCAACTCCATCAAGCGGTGCCTGGAATCTCACCCTTGCATGCCCCCATGTATTGCCGTGTCCATTGACCTCATCTGCTGCATGCCTGTCTATTTATTATCACCAGTACGTCTTGGATTCCTGATGCCGCTCTAATTATGTCACCGGCTAGTTGCACCAACGTAAAACCAAAAAAAAAAATACTTATGAAATGTCGGCACCAGGTGTTAGATTTCAGAGAAAAATGTTGTTCAGGCAAGTTGCATGCAAACTTGCTGGTCTATGTATTATATATTAGATGGCAAATTATACAAGGACAGGACTCCTTTTGTCTTGAAGACTGGTTTTAAACAAATACACGTATGCGTTTATAAGTTAAAGTTCTTTTGATAAGATTTTTACTTACTTTTATTACTAAACTTGTACGCGCGTCGATCTCCTCCTTTTTAAATATATTGCACGTTATCGACATGCATGCGTTTAGCCGACACGCACGATATATATATATATATAGATTAGGGTTCTTGCTCGTAAGCTTGCTGCTGATAGTTTTTTCTGCAAGTTGATGGCCAAGTTAATGACTGAAACAGGCAGCAACTTATGCACCTTTGCACTCTGAACGGTAAGCATCTAATGGTGGGCGCATACATATATATATATATATATATATGTATATACAGAGAGAGAGAGAGAGAGAGAGAGAGAGAGAGACGGGTGTATATATATAATGGCGGAGGGTGGCAATTTGACTCACGTGGTGGCAGCATTATTGGCCTTGGCCTCTTTTGGTGGGCAGTATTGCTTATTAATATTGTAAGGACGAGCAGGTTGGGAAATTAAAGCATGGAGGGGCTGCAGTGATCTTTCCCCTTTTCCCACGAGCACCAGAGATGATGATGATAAGATATGCTCAATTTGCATCTGCTGGGGCTGTCGTGTTCGATTGGAGTCCTCCAGCTCCCAAGTCCCAACCACCGTTCTATACAATCCAACCTTATCTGTCCTCCCCCCTCTCCATTGATCATACCAGCTGGAGAAGCCACTACGTACATTTTTGTAATTAACAAAGGCATGACTTATGTAAATGGGCCGTTCGTGAAGAACAAATCCGTCGCGTTCATCTTATGACACGTCAAACAAGCAAAGGGGTTTCGGTTGAGAAGTCTGAAAGGCACGAGCTTGGTTAATTATTTATGCAGAGCATGGTTGTTATTGCGAGAGATCGAATCTGAGTCATGCTGATTGTATTATATCGACAACAAGAAAAGATCATACCAAAGAAGAATTATTATTACGTGAAATACTAAAACCAAAATTATAAGTTTAACATCACCGCAGTAGAAAAACCGAAATGAAAAGTCATACTCTTATCCTGTTAGATCAAGTCTAATACAAAATCCACAACAGCAACGAGGTACCCAATAAAATCTGACAAGAAGTTACCAACATAACATCTAACTCATATCACAACCACAACTCACAATATAGACCCAAAACAAGTGTGTCGTAACCTAACAATAGAAGGTAACTAGCACGGTCTATCCTATTCATGCTTGACTTCACAAGGCTTACCAGGTAAACTAAAACAATCAACAACAACAAGTATGAGTTAAAGCCTAATAAGTTAATTCACCATAAGTCCAAAATAATAATAGTGATATAACACACATGTAATAGAAAGACATCAATCAAATCAATGTCGTGAGATGAGAAATGCACAGAATCAATGCAATCAGGTGTTATGTAGAACAATGCAATAGACCAAGCCATCAATATTATATATATATCACACTTACAATATTTATCTATGGTTGCACTCATCCTTTACGATAGAATCTGAAAGTTACGTATCACCTTGTGATTAAGACATATTGATATCTCGAGACTAAGCGAAGCACATCTTGTCTCAATTATATACATAATAGCATGGTATAATGTCTCTATAGCTAAGTTTTGTAGTTAATTCGTTCATTTATTATGTATAAAACATCAACATAGGTAACTAGTCAATCATATAAAGCATAGCCTACACTAATGTTCCTTCTTATCAATGAAGCATATGTATAAACAATTAAGCCTTCCATAATCAATAACAAATGTCCATGTAATACACATAACTAGGAATTTTTTACAATTGCTGTAATATCAATAATTATGCATGTTCTATTGAATATGCAAAAGTCACACTTAATTGCATAAGACACACGATTATACAATAACTAACATAAATGTGTAATAAATACTAACATGCATGTAGTTAAAATTATAAAAATGCATAAATCACCATAATCATGCAATCATCTCGAAACAAAATTACTTTAAACTAATGGTAAGAGAAATTTACTTAGAGGTTCAAACACCAAAGTCCCAACTATTATAATTTGTTTTCTTTCTCCCTTCTCTTCTCTTCCTCTCTTCACCTTATTTTCCTCTTGATCGAATCCTCTAACGACCGCCGCAACGCACGAAGACGTCGACCACACTACACAGAAGGAGACGCCAAAGGGAGCTCACACACGCAGCATCAATGAGTGGCTTACCTTGTGATGACCATGCGGACTCGACACAGCCTTTGCACAACATACCAACCCGCCACGATGCTTCTCATGCAACTTACTTGGCATAGCAAAAACATGGTATCTCCACAGCGACAACACCAGGACTCACAGGTGGCTACAGCATTGAGTGAAATCTCAGGTAAATGAAAGATGGGTTCATAACAAGGAAAAATAAAGAAGAGAAATGATGCTTATACCCTTTGGTCCTCACAGATTGTGATTTGAATCTTTTGGAGACAGATTGGTCGAGAAATTAAGGAAAGATTTGTGCATGTAGAATTTGACGAAAAGGAAAAAAATTTCTGTTTAATTCTGCAAGGAAATTGTTTGTGTCAATTTAGTAAATTTCAGAATTTATTTTTCAAGTTTAAAATGTCGAAAATTAAATTCTATCATATTCGTTATCCTTTCTTTTATGTCTTTCACTCATATGCTTAGCTTTTGTAAGAGGCTAATAAGATTGTTTGAGAGAGAGAGAGAATTCTCTTTAATCATTTCAATTTCTTATTTAAAATTTTTATTAAAAATTAATTCTATTTAATTTTATCATGTACATAAATAATTAAATTTTAATTTTCATAAAATTTTTGAGCATGCACAAATACTTAAATTTTAAATTCTTTTTATCAAATTTTATAAAATTTAAATTTCATAGAATTGAAATTCTAAATGTATAAACTCTCTTAAAAAGAAATGAAATGTAGAAACAACTAAGAAGTCATATATGAAATTATTAGTTCCCAAAGTGAAGCCATATTATAAGCTTAATTCTGTCGCAAGCTCGATCTATTCGTACATCCTTAGGTTTATGGAACAATGTATTTAATTATAAACCCAAAGACTTAGGGTTACGAAAATGATTTAGATGTTTAATTTGTTAGCCCTTGATAAGTTGTCAGGGTTTAAGGATATAATTCGATTTTTATTTAAGAGATTAAGCATGCAAGGCGTAGGTGCTAATGATAAAATTATATTGTAAGTATTTATCCTATATATGGCATAGCATACATAAGTTAATGACATCAACTGATTAAAATTTAAAATTAGATGGATAGGTATCTATGAAATATTTCTCGGTATAAAACTTTTTATAGTTCATATTCAAATTTGATTGAAGTATTATCATTTGATGTTATTGAGTCATATATCATATACCATAAAATGAATACTTACAATTAAATTTGTTATAGGTGTTTAGGATTTAAGATTCATGATTTAATTATTGTTATCAATATTATTAATAAATCCTAAACCCTAACCCTACCGAAAACATTTTTTACTTCCACCGGGTGATTGTTATTGCAGGAGTCTACGCGTTCTACCATCCTCCACATATTTTCTGCATAGATTAATATATCGAAAAGCCAGATTACTTGTTTATACAAGTCTGGTTTGACCAAATGAATCAAATCATGGGCACATTGAAAGAAGTACATCAACCAAGCGCCTACTGTTAAAAGGCATTACCAAGAAAGAAAAGCATATTGTTGAAAGGAATCGTGATGCAGGTACATTATCTTATTGGCTTTTATTCCTTTTCTTCTCCTTCTTTTATGGATTTTGTTATCGGCTTCCTCTTTCACTTCTGATGGTCTGCCATTTTCCACGTCACCCTTCAATTTTAAAAACAACAGTGGCGTTACTTGGAGTAGAAGCTACTCCATGTTCTACTGGACCACGCCTAACTGGCGAGTTTATTATATTGCAGGGACCTTGACAAACCAAAGAGATCGGAAGCTCGCTTTTATTTTCCCATAAATATTGTACCCTGGACTAAAAAGACAGCCCTAAAAAGTTCTCTTGTATCTTGAAGTTTACACGGTTTGATGCATCTCGATTGTATTCTCTGAAGAAAGGCAGATTTGTTGCCTTCACCTCACCGTTGGGTCTATTTGTTTTTCCAGTGGAAGAGCCCGACCCAAAACCTATTCAATCAAGTTTTAAACTTGGGTTAAGAATCTGTTGATTTAATGGGTTCAAGAGGAAAGTCATTAATTAACGGGTGATCAAATGGGCTTATTATCACCAGTCTGAAGAATATGGGCTTCTTAAATTGGGCTAGGCTCCGATGCCGAACCCCTGGGCCCAAACTCTAGCCCTCAGATAAATACACGCTCACCTTCTTCACGTCCGGCCGCCGTCCCCGCAAAGCCGAACCCTAATCCTCTGGACTGCAGGTACCACTCCCCAGGCACCAGCCGCCGAAGCCGATGGGTCGCGTACGGACCAAGACCGTGAAGAAGTCATCTCGGCAGGTGATCGAAAGGTACTACTCCCGGATGACCCTCGACTTCCACACCAACAAGAAGGTGATCCAGGAGGTGACCATAATCCCCACCAAGCGCCTCCGGAACAAGATCGCCGGGTTCTCCACCCATCTTATGAAACGCATCCAGAAAGGACCCGTTCGGGGGATCTCTCTCAAGCTGCAGGAGGAGGAGCGGGAACGGAGGATGGACTTCGTCCCGGACGTATCGGCGATCAAGACCGAGGGTATCGAGGTGGACAAGGAGACCATTGAGATGCTGACCTCTCTTGGGATGGCCGACCTCCCGGGGGTTGTCAAGCAGGCGGAGACCACGGCCGCCCCCGTGACCTACGGGGGCGGCGCCGGCCGTGGGAGTGCCGGCCGTGGGAGGTATTAGTGTTCTCCACTGGATCGAAGAATTTCTTTGATGTGTCCGTGACCATTTTCGTCAAGATCGTAGAGATAATTTTGAAAACTTGTTTCTGTTTTCTCAGCTACTTCAAATATGCGCCGCTGCGTCCTTGTATCGATTATAGTTATCACGTTCCGTATTTGCATTATTTGTTCGATCTAATGATTTTGATCGTGACTTTGGGATGCTGTTGTTCAATACATTCTTTAATGTGCTGATATGTTTTATATTTCTAGACCCGTATATTTTTTCTGGCATGATTCCTGAATCTGTTTGATGCATCAGCTCAAGTATATTTATGCTCATCTTAATTCGTTTCGGTACTCGTTTTCGAATACCAGCAAGTCGTCTAAGCTACTGCTCGGGAAGGATTCTGGGCTCAGAATTATAATTTTGTATGCTATTCTAGGTTGGAAAATCTTAACGATTTTGGACACAGCTGAATATGATGATTCGGAAGGATAAACATTTACAGATTCTGGATAATATAATCTTGGATAATTGACGTTGTTTCTGATGCTTCGACTGTACGTATCAGGGCAGAAAAGTATGCTGTTGAGAAAATAATCTTCGGGAGAAGAGCATGATCGATATTTGATTAAAAGTAAATCACAAATATTTCATATATAAACCATAATAAGTTTAAACACATTTGTTTTAGGGTAAAGCTTCAAACCTACTATGAAATGATCGTGGGCATTGT
The DNA here is from genome assembly GCA_036874045.1 of Cymodocea nodosa. Taxonomy (NCBI): domain Eukaryota; kingdom Viridiplantae; phylum Streptophyta; class Magnoliopsida; order Alismatales; family Cymodoceaceae; genus Cymodocea; species Cymodocea nodosa. Next base: position 12,667,765 of record JAZBRI010000011.1, read on the forward strand.
TGCATGGGGTTGCCTGGTTGGGGAAAAGTTGGAGAGAGAAGGATATCACTACTTGCCGAGCAAGCATCATGTTCGATAACCGAAATATGTGCTCCGATTTGCTATTCTTTCTCACTTGCGGTGGAGTGCATCGTCTCCGTCGTGCGCAGCTACCGACGGATTCATTCCAGCGGTTGCTGGCAAACTGTGTCATCGTCCCACCATGAAATTAAAAATCCGTTCAACCACCAGTTAATTTAACATGCCAGAGTTATCTTTTACTTAGATTACGATTCAAGCCGTTGCCACCTTATGCCCTTGTTCTCCTTTGATCCACTTTCCGATTATCTTTAAACTCCTCGTGAGGACCTTTGTTGAAGATAATCGATTAAATATTACCAGAAATTCTGGAAACATCCACCCTTGTGCGCTTGGCATCGGCGACACTTTCACTCAAGTCATTCCAGTTTATCGGTGAAAAACACATGGCAGTTCTAGAAGTCAACACTTATACCTTACACCGGTAATAAGAATATTTGTCGGATAAGACAAACATTAGACGCTGGTGCTCCGTACATATCACGAATTATCGTGTGTTCACCGTTACAACAACGACAGTGCAAACGACTTTACTTGCTTAGAAGTAGGTGCCTTCGGGAGGCTGAACCAACTTTCGGTTCTGTGGTGTAGCCATCTCTTTCTTCAATTGAGTCAATATAGTCTCCATTGTGTATTCTCTTTGCCAATTTGCTAGTATACTAAATTTCTTTGCTTCCACCTAAAGAACAGTGAATTTGAACGGTAGAGTAATGAGCCAATTTTTTTAGAAATCGTCCTTGTTGAGACCCATGGAATTAAATGCAGATTAAAAGAGCTCAGAAATGGTTCAGCAAAATTTATAAGTTAGGAGCCAAGCATAGCACCTTTTCTGAGCATTTCAAGAAGGGATCAATCTATCTAGAAAAAATGTAGAGCGATAAGAATGTGTTACCAAGCCATTTTCATGATTCACACATGTCATGTTGATCCGTGAATGAAACCGAACAGTTGGAGATTTGTCAGGGTAATCTTTGTCGCAAAAAAGCTTGAGCTGATATATGCGGCCCTCATGCACGGACTTCAGTATAAAAAGGAACAATAATGACAGAAGTTGTGAGTCTAATATCAAAGTTACAAATTATATGCTTGTCTCAAAAATGTAACATGATAGAAAAGATTAAAACTTCTGTTTGATATTTAGTTTTTATTAATAAGAGATTCATCTAGTGCATTTCTCAAGAAAAAAAGATAGAAAAGAATATTTGATAACCTAATACCAGAAATCTGTAAGATAAATAATCAGAATACATAATGGGATTATGAGAATGTATAATGGGATTATAACAACAACAATAGCAACAATCCAAATTATAATCCTGCTACGCGAGATCAACTAAATGAAATTTTTTTTTTCAAGTATTCTATATATGATTAAATCCTCAATTAAATTATATAAATTTAAATCTTTTCTCACAATTCCTAACTAAATAATTTTAGACCTTTTCACATTTCTTTTAGCTATGATTTCTATTTGAACAGACATGGAATATATTGAAGGACTGAAACATGCAGTTTTATTCAGCTTTCTTTATATCCAATATAGATTTCTAAGAATACAGGATTAGTGATAGTTTTCTAATTTGCTTAATTACTTCTCTAAAAATGAAATTTTTTGCTTTACTAACCTCTTTAAAATCAATTCTTACTCAAGAACAAATAGATGTTAAACTAGAGATTATAGAATTTTGTGGATCTATGTTACCTGGATTTTTCAAGATAGAAGTACAATATTGTACCAGATATTTCTATTCAATGTAAAACCAACGGAGATACATAAAATGTCATATCAAGTAAAATGGGAGTGTGCCGTTTATTATTCAAAATAAACCATGCAGCTCCTATTGCCATTCCATAAGATGAATATACACATTTACCAAAACATAGTTTATTATTTATAAATGATTTTCTACGTATGAACCCAAAGATGAACCATTAAGACCACCAAAAATCAAGAACAGATTTTTCCTAAAGCAAACAAATCATTGCATCGAAAATGTACAAAAAGTCCAGCAATATATCATTATCAACAATGCAATGATAATTCTATAGGAGTATGATTATTTGCACATGAAACAATCACGAAGCTAATCTAGGAATATTTGCATAGGAATCCAGCTTTTTATAACTTGTTTTTCAAGGACACGTGGTTTATTTTCCAAACTATGACAAGCATGGAGTGGGCTTTCCTTAGTGCGAAAGATGGACATTGGATAAACAGAAGACATCCATCTTTGAAACTAATGTCCAAACAAACATGGATGTAAATTGTAAGTGACATCTAAATAATTAAGCACTTAAAGGGTCCACTTTTGCACAAAAGATTTGCAAAAAAGTGAATTCAAGAATTGATAGGAATTAAAGAAAATTTGCTTGAATAAGAAAGTGCAGAAAAGTAACTTCTTGATCCTAGTGTTTGTGCCTATCTAAAAATTCAAAGAAAATTGAAATATAGGTGTTTGCGTATGTTCAAAAATTCAACTCTCCCTTCGACAGGTGTGTCATTGCCAACAGTGGACACCCCATCCCCCTTCAACAAAACCAACCTTGACCACAAATGTAAATCTGGACACATTAACTTCCACCACCTCAGAATTTAGTAGGTACCTCAAAATTGTATCCCATGATAAGCTTCATGCGACCTTTTGCAATTTTATCCTATCTATTGCTTTTGAGTCTATACTCAAGAACTATCAAAAGGCACTTCATCTACCATACTAGAAAGCAACTATAAATGAAGAAATAGAAGCCTTGAGATTATGTGGCATAGGGGACTTACTGACTCATTCTGCAGAGGCAAACATAGTTACCTATAGAAGGTGTACATTGTTAAGTATAAACTAGATGGCTCAGTAAATCATTACAAACACATTTGGTGACCCTAGGATTTACTCAGACATACAACATTGATCATGCAAAGACATTTTCTATAGTGGCTCGTCTGAACTCTATCTAGGTACTCCCATACTTAGCCATTAATCAATCATGGGAGCAGTTCAACAAGATGTGAAAATTGTTTTCTAGTATGGAGACCTTATCAAACAAGTATTTATAGAACAACATTTAGGTTATATTATTCAATGGAAGAACTTAGTGTGCAAACTAAAGATCTATGGACTCAAGAAAAGTACATAGGCAAGGTTTGAAAATTCAGCAATGTTGTAACAGAGGTTTTCATTTTTTTTTGCAGTGAATCACTCCATGTTTTCCAAAAAATAGATGGGAATTGTGTCATTTTGGCAGTTAATGTGGACGACATTTTATTGACAAGTAGTGATGTAACAACCATTTTTGAAATAAAGGAATATCTAAGGAGATAATTCATCACAAAAGACAGGGAAAAACTCAAATACTTTCTAAACATTGAGTTTGCATACTTCAAAGGGAAAATGGTTTTGTCACAAAGGAAAGATGAAATTGATTTACTATAAGAGACAGAACTCTTGGGTTATAAACCTAAGAACACCCCAATAAAGTCTAACCCATCTTATCAAGACAGTTCCTTTGAACCTTTGGAGAGCCCAAGATAGTACAGAAGATTAATTGGGATGTTATTCTACTTGATAGTTATGAGACCAAAAATATAACCTACACAATCAGCCTCCTTAGCTAGTTCATACATGGTCAAGAAGAGTTCATGGGCAAGCACTTTATATACTTGCTTATGTCAAGAATGTACCTAGAAAAATCACATATATAGGAGACAGCCATTTAATGATCAAGGTATACTCTGATTTTGATTATGTAGGTTACAAAGGTGATAGGAAGTCAACTTCAACTTTCTACAATTATATTGAAAGCCTAGTAACTTGGCAAAATAAGAAACAAAATGTAGTCTCTAAGTTTAGTACTGCAGTAAATTACAAATCCATGACCTACTTATGAGATTATATAGCTCAAGTCACTTTTCAAACTTGATTTTAGAGTTCAAATCCCTATATCCATGCATTGTGACAATCAAATCATGATCTTCATAATTAACAATCCTACATTTTATGAGTGCATTAAATATATCAAGATTGACTATCATTTCATTCATAACATGATGATAAAAGACTTGATTGCTACTCTCTATACCCAACTTTTAGAGCAACTTGCAGATATCTTCACCAAAGGCCCAAGTTTCAATATATTAAAATGTCTTTCACAATAACTCTAAAAGTAGAACAAGCTTGAAATTTCCAACAATTCCCTAACCTGAAAACACTAGGTGAAATTGACAAGATTGACTATTGAGACCAAATTATTACTCAATATCACCCAATGTTGAGTTATAAACTCAAGACTACTAGCTTGCTGTAATTCAAGGATAATTGATCAAAGATGATAATAGCAAAATTATAACATGGGAAATTTAAACCAAGTAAACTTGAGCCCCTATCAACTCATATTAGCCTAGATCAAAACGATCCAATAAATGCAATTAGAAACTTATCTTATGATACCACCATATGCAGAAACTTCTAGCATCTGTTAAATTAGCTCAAAAGAATTCAAAAAATGCAGTTAGAATCTTATGTTATGACAACACCACATACGGACACAATCATTGCCTAAATGATGATTTTGATGAAGATAAACATATGGAGGCAATCATTGCAGTTAGAATCTTATGTCATAAACTTATGTTATGATACTACCATATGCAGAAACTTTCTAGGATCTCCTGTTAAACTAGCTCAAAAGAATTCAATAAATGCTGTTAGAGTCTTATGTTATGACAACACCACATATGGAGGACATCATTGCCTAAATGATGATTTCGATAAGGATCAGCAAAGCAAAATTTCATAATTCAGAAACACTACATCAGTTCAAGTGCATGACACTGATCTGATGCGACTGCTGAACCACTAAGCATTGAGCCAGATCAGAGGAGGAGACTCAAGGCAAAGAGGTCCAGTTGCTAGGAAGGACAATTGTGGTGATATTCATATTCAGGGCCACATGATGTGGTTGATGCATCCCATAAATCCTGATAAGGTGTATTTTAATTTATTATATATATATATATATCTAAATAATTAATATTCAACACAAAACATTCATCTGCATAATCCTGAGGTACTAGCATAGATGATATTTATTGCATCAAAAGAAAGTATAGATGATTTTTACATATAACTCGTACTATATCTACAAATGTAAATGATTGTAAGGCAATCCTTAGTGACTAGTATCTGGTGAAAGAAGAATAGGAAGTGTTTCCATGCATGGTCTTTGGCAAAAAAGAACACTTCCATAAAACATCACGATACAAATAATGGATACTGTATTTGTGCACATTACCGACTATAGGCTGTAGTGACTGTCATCCATGAAAAACAACCTATCATCTAGTTTAGTGGAAGAAGAATAGGATTTGTTCCCAAACATGCGGAAGTAAAAATTGAATACTCCGATAAAGCAAGCGGAAGTAGTATTTCGCTTAGTCATCACAAAATTTAATCTCCAAGGCACTAGAACTGAAGAAAGAAACAGATAATCACCGGTAATGGAAAAATATTAAGCTCCCTACTAAAAAACATAAAGCACGGGCTCTAGCATAATTAACTCAGATTTCATACGTCTTTTCTGTTAATGGTAGGTTGGGACTGGTGGCCACTAATATTAACACTCAGATTCACGTCCCATAAGACATTAACGTGGAACCGACTCTGCGATCCACTTACGGTAAATTTCCAATGAATATAATTCTGTAAAACAAAGAAGGATCAAAAGGGCGTACATTGTGGGGGCCGATGATGGTTCCGGTCCAAGAACGCATGTAGATATCGTCGCCATCGTCCATTCCATAGCTAACCGTGCCGTCCCCAATGCCCTTTTCCCCTCGCTCAAGTTCTTCCAGCAATCTAAAGTTACGAGGGACTACGACAAACGAAGAGCGGAAGGGCCAATGAAGAAAAGCAAATAGAGAAAACAGATTACTACTAAAACGAGCACGAGGAAAAGCAAAAGAAGAAGTTCTAGACTACGGAAGCACAAGAAGGCTATTCAGACATCAGCACAAACGCAGAAACCATGATTAACCTAATTCTGGGAATAAGACACAGGATTTACCAACTACGCTGGGCCCTCCGGATCCCATTCTCTGTAGAATTCCAAGAACAGAGCAGAGGAGGAAGAGGAAGAAGATGGGAGACCGGAGAAGCGGGCTTGGGAGAGATCGTCGATGCGGAAGAAACGGAGAGAGAGAGAGAGAGAGGGACGAGAAATAGAACTCGAATAGGTTCTTTTCCTTCGATCGGAGGAAGCATTATAAAAGGGTTTGCTTGAATCTGAGAATCTTATTTAATAAAATTTCAAAATTTTAATGACTTATATGCATACTTATAACAAGACGTAAGATATAAAAAATTATTGTTGATCTTGATAAACGTAGAAATTTTCATCTAATTGATATGTAGTACTACAATATCAGAAAATATCATAACATTATTATCAGACACAAAGTATGTAGATACATCATTTAAAACTTTATTTCAACTAAAACTTAGGACATTATATTTTGTCATAATTATATATAATATAATACATGTAAATACATATTATACGTGCGCGCGGGTGTGTGTATATAAAATAAGGAAGAAAATATTAGATAGGATAGGAGTAATAATAGAGTAGCATTTTTTATAAATAGGGGTTGGTATCAGTTAAAAGCAATTGTAGTCTGTAAAGGCGACGTGGAAAATAAAATTCTAAAATAGTGGCTTTAACGAAAGTTGAGAAAAACAAACACATTTGTAGTTCATTTCATGTTAGAAAAGCAAAGAACTTCTTCTGCTAATGGCATGGTGCGTAAACTTTGTTAGATCTATTACTAAGTTTTAAGGCTTTTTCTTGCAATTGAAGTTCAGAAGTTAATTCGATCCACATATACTTGAAGAAAGAAGATCAAAATTATTGCACTCGTGAAAAATTAATTGCAGACCCTAACAATAACCGTGCCTTAATTTTATGTTCTATCACGAAACTTTACTTTGAATGTTGTGTTCGGTTAAAATTAAAGAATGTTCAAATTATGTGCGATTGAGTTCGCATGCATTTTAAGAGGTAGTCATAATTACCAGAATTTTAAGGTATCGAATAAGATTCACATCTACAAGAAAGTTAACTTACAATCTGCACAATAGTATCATAATCACTTGAAATCTTGATTGTACTGTCGTAGTAACATTACATACAATTTTACTAATCTTTCCTAATATCAAGTTAATTGCAAACATAATCACATAATTGATAATCCTCCCTCCTGCTATTGAAACAAAGCCTAAGTTTTTAGTGTTAAAGTTCTTTAGTTCTTCTATCTGTTGATTAGCAAAAAAAAAAAACAAGGGAAATCAACCAATTTGCCAGATTTGTAATAAACCTGGACATCTTGCTAACAAACCTCCAAGATGGTTAACTGCTATGGCTGCAATCATTAGAGGATTAAAATCAATTGAAGATGATGCAACCTGGTACGCTGACACTAGGGTGACAACTTATGTAAAATTAGATCTTGATTGCCTTCATAACTTTAGCTTCAAACAAAGGAAAAGAAGTCAAGTCACCCAAGTTGGTAATGGCCAAAGTTTGCATATTAAATCTATAAGAAGTTATTCAGTAATGTCTAATGGGCAGTACATTTTTAAATTAAAAACTATTCTACATGTCCAAATGCTTCATTTAATCTACTTTCTACTAATACATCTTCTAAGGATAATCATTGTTATTTCTGTTTTGATAATAATCATTTTTGTTTTAAAGACAAGGGAGTCCAAGAAGGTGATGTACTAAGGCAGGCCTAGAGGAAATTTTTTATTCAATAAAACTCTTAAGTTGCTCTTGCAGCAAAGAATATTTCTCACGAGAACATGAGACATGTTTTAGGTCATCCCTCATTGCAGCAGTTGTAAAATAAAATAATGACCTGTATGAATAAAAGTTGTAACAGTAACAATGAAAAGGTCACTCAAGGGCGATTAGATGTTGAATTTATATCATCTAAAGACTTAAGTTGTAGATATATTTACCGAAGAACTACATCATCGCCGCTTATAACATTTTAAAGTCCAAACTCAACATTATGGATCTCTCCTACGTTGAGTTTGAAGGAGGCTGTTTCATTTGTTTCCGTCTGTTTAGGGTCAATGTGAGTTGGTCACGTTACACATTACTTATATTTGGTTTTGTTATTCATTGTTGTTATTAGTTAGCAGCGAGGGCTGTTACTTAGATATAAAAATTTTGTAATCCAGTTTGGAAGAGAAATATATAGAAAATATACTTCTTTCAGGACTAAAATAGTTGGAGTTTGTGTTCCAAGCGTGGTGTTTTCCGTGCCTGTAGTATCGACATCTGTGGCATTTTTTCTTTTCCAAACCACTCCTCTGATTGACGATTTGTATTTTTTAAGAACTAACTTTCAAAACACAAAGTATCAACTATTCTAAACTATTTAATTTCTACTCTTTGTCAGGGAGTTAATAATTATTCATGTAGTTATTTTTTTTATTTTGTTTAGTTATTCATTGTATTGAATTAGACAGTCCTATGGAAAAGTTTATTATTCATTGTATTCGTGTATCATTAGTTATTATTGTTTGTGCATTTTTTTGTTGGAAAGGAAACGACAAGAAATGTTTGGAAATGATAAAGAAATAGAGATAACAAAAAATACAGTAATATTTGTACACTAGAAGAAATGACGAAAAATAAAATTTAAAATATAATACTTTTATTTAGAGATTAATTAATAAATTAGAAAAAAAAAAGTATTATTTTGTAATGCAAACTATAGAATACAATAAAATTTCATGAAAGATACATGTGATATAACGTGCTTATAATTAACATGCTCATAACATGGACAATATTGTTCATGACCACCTAAATTTTTTTCTAGTAAGATAATATTATTCATGTTTCATATTATTTCTTTGCCACATAAAGAACATAATTTATTCATACATTTGATCAATTACTTTTTTTCTTTTTATTTAACCCTATACTAGTACAATATATTACTTCCTCTTCAATAATGGTAGAAATTTCAATAGGTTCATTAGAATTTACTTCAAGTAATTCATTTGTAAGGTCTTTAAGTAAATCTTTTATATTCACTTTTCTAATAAAATTGTAAAGAAGAAAATATGTTAAAACAATCTTTATTTATATGTCAAGTGGAAATGACATATATTTTTGTAAAATGATAAATTGATGTTTTATCACTTTAAATGTATGCTTTAGCATGTTTCTCAATTATGAATGTTATAATTAAAATTCTTTATTACACTAGTGAGAAGTTTGTTCTCATTGTACTCTAATAAATGATAACAAACATCTTAAAATTGAGAAATAAATTTAGGTTGAATTGGAAAACTTACATCTACAAGATAAAACTTATTTACAAAATATTTATAACAATTATTTCTTAATACAATTGAATATGCAATAGTCTACATTAATATTACAAAATATGTTATACCTAGTAGGACTTTAAGTGCATTTCATGGAGAAGTAGCATCTTGAAGAATTCAAGTGTCTGTAACTAATTTTTCTCATTTACTAATTATAAAGTGATTTTCATATTGAAATTACAAGCAACTAAGATATCTTATGTCAATTCTAATTTCATATTTCTAAATCTAGCATTTTCTTATCCAGAAATTATTGTCTTTACATATGTAACATCAATAATGACAATACAATTTTAATTAGAAAAAGAAATGTCAATAACAATATTATTACAAATACTATAAATGAAGTAAAAGATAATATAATATAATTAAGATCTTACCTTAAAGTAAGGGAACATATTTGAATTATTTTAAATCTTACTTGTCGTTGATAACGAAGGCTTAGTGAAAAGTATATGATACAATTTGATTATAACATTTACCATCTCATTGAAAAAAATGAAAGATTGTTGGTTTTGACTAACTATAATAAGAAAAATTACTAGTTTTTATTCAACATTTATATTTTCTATTATTCTATACTATTCTTTCTCTTTTGAGTAAATTATAAAATTGTATGAAAATATGTTGACTCATATAATATATTTTTTTATAATTATATAATTGATGTGATATGAAAAGATCTAACAATATCTTAATATAATATTGTCATTCTTTACTATATATTCACCTAGTTGCTTAAGGAATAACATCTATGGAACATGATACTAAGCCACATATTTGTCAAATTAACATAAATACTATATGCAATTTTTGTTGCCGTCTTTTCACAAGTTGTCATCATATTTCTTTATCATTCTTCACATAGAAAATGGTTATCTGGCAAAATAATGAATTCAAATATGATATGCAACCATTATAACTTTCAACAATTGAACAACTAATATGCAAAACTAATATAATAATCAACATATAAAATATCATAACTAAATAAGAAACAAACATAACCATTTCAACAATTGAATGTTTTACATGTCCAAACTAAAAACATAAACACCAAATATGTTAAAATACAGCCACATTATATCCAACAACATAAACAACAAACATAATCATAATTAATTGTTTTACATGTCCTAAATATTAAACTTTAACCAGGTGACTTGCATGTCCATAGGAAAATCTAAAAATGCATACTTCTTCTTCTCGTTCTCTAACATCTACATTCCTAAAAGCTTCTCCTCTTGGGTAAGATCTTTTAGTGCAGCTATTATGTCAATTCATTCTTCCAATTCTTAACAATTTTTAGATTTTGAACATATCTCATTATCCTACTCAAAAAACCTAGATAAATAGTCATTTATTTCATCCATTAACATTACAATTGATTGAGAAAACTTTGCACGTGGTCAAAGTCTTTTCTTCACTTTACGGTTGTCATTCTATCTAGTAAGAGGACTAGGGAAATTTTCTATCAACTCGTTATCAAATGATTAAAGATGTCCACAGGTTCTAAGGAGTCTATATTCTACATAAGTTGTACATCTAGAAAATGTTTGACTATTACCTCTAGTAACTATGTCACCATCAAATATGAGTGTGGATCATTGTATATTGTATAGGTCTTTCCTTTGCATAATTTACATTTCACATGTTGCTACATTGAATAATTTAAATTAAAGGCATAAATACTTTTAAAGTTCACTTACAATTGAATTAAATAAAATTAAGAGAAAATATTCAATCTTTACAAATTCATCCTAAATCTCATTATTATCATATTATTACTAAACCGATAATAAGTCTTGAAGTGACGTTATTATTATCATATTCAACTCAAAAGTGAAAGCTAAAAGACCACAAGAGAGGGAGGGAGGGGGGAGTTTGTGCAGGAGAGAAACTATGAGAAATAAAGAAAAAAGAAATGCAGGAAAATCATTTACTCTAGTCTCTCCTGTTTGTATATAAAGAAAATAAGGGGGAAATTTTAATATATAACTCTTCGTTGAAGGCATAGTTTTCCCCCTGTTACGCACATCTCACATCGCCGCCACTTCGTCGCCACTTCGGAAATCGTATTCATCACTCACGTATCGTCGTCGCTTGTATTCGAAAATCGCTGTCGCTACTTGCATATCATCGCCTCTCGCCTGATTCTTCTCAACTATTGTGTGCAAGTTCTCTATTGCATTGCTCTTCACTGTCGTTGCTTGTGTCTGGAAATCGTTATCATCGCTCTCATATTGTCGCTGCTTGCATCCAAAAATCGTTGTCGCTGCCTGCATATCGTCACCACTCGCCTGATTCTCAACTATTGTGTGCAAGTTCTTTGGTGCATTACACTTCGTTGTCGCTGCTCGCGTCTACAAATCGCTATCGTCGCAGAAGAGTCATCGCCGCTCGCATCTACAAATCGCTGTTGTTGCTCGTTTGATTCTCAACTATTCAAGGTAATGTGTGTGTTTATTTCAGTTGTGCATCACAAAATCAATGGTTTTAAGGATTTTCGACTTGCAATCTTCAAACGAAAATATGATTTTTTGGGCATATTATCGCAAATACTTGCAGTCATGTTTGCTTTGAAGGGTGTTCGAGAGGAGAGTTTGCTTGCTTTTCTAAACTTGAGTACTAAAACTCTTAGTATAAGTAGATAAATATTTTTTCCCTTGTCACTGATAAAGCTATTATATTGACAGAGTATCAAACATTTGGTACTAAAAACATCGATTAAATCAATTAAAAAGTTTGGTTAGACCAGACATGCTTATTGGTTAGACTAATTTTAATTCGATTAAGCTGATCATGATTATCAATCATTCTGGAGAATTTATTTTTTGCAGAGAAAATGGAATACCTATTGGTGAAAATGAAAACCTAATTTAACTAACTCTAAGCTTATTGTATTTTCTAGGTGAACCTTATTATGTTTTAACCATATGCTTCAGGTTGTTTTACTCATTTGACTTGTATTTAATCAAACTGTGTGATATTCAACATTCTTATTTTTCTTGAATTCCTTTGTAATTCTTCGTTCTTTATGTTTTATGTTGCATGATGTTCTTGCTTATATTTTGTTTTACTTGTACGTATGATACAAACTTAAATCCTATAATCATGTATTATTAAATTGTACATCAAAACTCTGGAGAAAGATTTTTTCAACAAGATCCACCCCTTTCTCTCATGTAGGCATCTCCTAAGGTAAACAAAATTTTCACCCAAACATTGAATGTAATGATGTCTTTGATAGAAAATTTAAGTTTCAATGGTTTTAACATAAAATTTCAAAAGCTAATAGTATTTATTAGATATTGATTTGAAAATTTTAGGAAAAACCTTTTATCGACATAACAAATTTTGAAGAGAATCAAAGAGATTTTAAACAATACTCTGCTGTTCATTTACATACTTGACTTATATATTTAGTATTTGATTACATTTATTATATAAAATTAAATAACATAACCTAACATTAATAACTCTTATGTTGTATTTCAAGTGTACGTTATTGGTAATGTATTTGATATTTCATTTATGTTGTTGCATGTATTAATTTATTAAGTCACTGATAGAGCTTTACGATTCTCTATTTGTTGCATATATTTTTTGATAGTAACTTCTATTTCATGTTGTCTTACACTTGAATCATGTCTAATAACATGCAAATGTTATGATTTATCTCTTAAACAAAATTATATTATCTACAAAAGAACAAATGCTATTAATACTATAAAATAGGAAAATAGCTATTTAAATCCATTACTCTTATGTTGTATTTCAATTGTACATTGTTGGCAATGTATTTGATATTTCATTTATGTTGTTGCATGTATTAATTTATTAATGAACCTAAGAGAATATAGTAATATAATATAGATAAGATGAAATTTTTGTGTTCTAGCTTTGTTCATGAACATAATACAGAAATATGACTTCTTCTAGAAGAAAAAAGTACGTGAACTAGAGCATCAGACAAGATGAAATTCTTTTAGATATTTTAGCATTAGAAATAAGAGAGGGAAATGTTAAAACACATGATGGGAAGATTAGAACTGAGACATGGCAAAAAGTGATTGCTGAATACAATGATAAAACTAATGTCAATGTTGAGAAAAAATATATAGAAAGTAGAATAAATAATCACGTTCCCCAAGATTTCATAATATTACAACATGTGGAACCTTAAGAACCTGTATATACCTTCGCTGTATTCAATACTCAAGTTCCTCTAATACTTCCTAATAGTAGATGATGAACATTCACCAAGCCCTTATACAAGTGAAAATGTCGGTAGAAAATTAAGGAAAAAAGTCTAACCACATGTTGAATCATCTCATTCAATTGCTATATCAATGAATGAACTGAGTAAAAGTATAGCGAAAATTGCAGAAAATGATGACAAGTGGCAAAAATTAGAACTCAAGAGATAAATGTATGAAGTTATTTCTCAAACATTTGAGGGTCTTACAGAAGCAGAGAAAATATTACACTTAGATTTGCTAGAACAACTTGTGAAAAGAGCTATTTTTTTAGGGTTACCTTCTAATGTTGTATGAGTTACGTGGATAAGACATCATATTAAGAGAATGTGAACTACTATTTGTCATATGCACCTCTGTTTGAACAAAATATATTGTGATGTTAAAGGTGGATATAGTTATCCCCATTTTTATTATGATGTTGTAATAATTTGTAATTGAACTTTATTGTTGTTATTATGATGTTTGCGAGTTATGTTGTTATTGAAAGAACATTTTATTATGATGTCGTAGTAATTTGTAGTTGGACTTTATTGTTGTTATTATGATGTTTGCAAGTTATGTTGTTATTGAAAAAATATTTTATTGTGATGTTGTAATAATTTGTAATTGGACTTTGTTGTTGTTATGATGTTTGCAAGTTATGTTATTATTGAAAGAACATTTTATTGTCATATTCGAACATTGTTGTTATTATTGAGTATTTACCTTCTTTGCTTTATTGACAACACTATTATTAATTGTGCACTCTACTTTTATTCTTAGGTACTTTCATTTGATTAATTTTTGATATATTTGACATATTTGTTTTTTTACATATAGTTTTTCTCTACATGGACAACTACGATGAAAGTTCCCAATGACGATTAGGAGGCAAAGACGAAGTCAAATATGCAGCATAATTACTCAAGCATGTAGAGTCATCACACATAATATTACATATATTAGAAGGAATTCTACTAAACGAATATATAGTAAGGAGGGAGAACAATATACTAGGACATTATTAGATTCATCAATACCTCACCAATAATATAACTGTCGAAAAATATATCGCATGAGTCAAACTATTTTTATGAAATTTTGTGAGTTGCTTAAAAGAAAAATAGTTATACAAGATAGCTGAGGTATAAGTATAGAAAAGAAATTAACAATTTTTCTTGTTACAGTTGGTCAAAACCAACGATATGGAGTAACTACTGAGTGTTTTCAGAGATATACTTGGACAATTAGCACATATTTCAATGAGGTTGTCAATGCTATAATTAGATTACATGATATACTTATAGCAAAACCTTCATCATCAACACCAAGCCGAATTCGTAATGATCCAAATGTCTACCCATATTTTAAGGTAAAATGTGAATTATATTATTATGTTGTTCTTCTATTTTATTGAATGTATTTTGCATAGATGTTTAATAATACATTTTTTACATGTTCTCAATATATGATTGCATTGGCGCTATCGATGGTACACATGTCAATGCCACAATTTATGGACAAGAAACTGCTAAATACAGGAATAAAAAAGGAGAATTAACACAAAATGTATTGACAGCTTGTAATTTTGACATGAAAATCACGTATGTACTTGTTAGTTGAGAAAGATCAACTGTAGATGCAAAGATTTTACAAGATACAACTTCTCAACCACATAGACTTGAAGTACCACCTGGTATGACAACACTATTGCCATTCAAATTATTTGTTTATATAAATGTAAATAATAGAAAGTGTTAAATGTTATGTATATTGTGTAGGTAAGTATTATCTAGTAGATGTAGATTCCCAAATTGTCTAGAATTTATTTCTCCATTTCGAGGTGTACGATATCATTTATCAGAATATGATCAAAATCAAGTTTCAAGTAACGCAGTAGAGAATTTCAATTATAGACATTCTCAATTGAGAAATGTTATAGAACGTACATTTGGAGTAATCAAGCATCGATTTGCAATTTTACGAGGTTACATGTCATATCCATTTGAAATACAAGTTAAAATTGCTTTAGCATGTTTTCTTGTCCATAATTTCATTAGAAGAGCAGATCGAGAAGACTTATTACAAGATCTAATAGATGAATTATGTGAAGAAAATATTGTATTAAATAAAGAATTTGTTAACAATGTTGAGGAAGATAATATACATTGTTCTGTTAATTTGAATATGTAACGAAGGAAAGTAGTAGTTGATGTCATGTGTGAAAGAATTATGTATTTCATGTGGGAGAGGGATAATATGTAAAAAAATGTATTTAATGTAGTTCTAATGAATTTTACTTTTGATGAAAAAGTTGTTTCATTTGTGCATTTTGTATAGTTATTTGAAGTTAATATATCAAAAATTTAGAAATATTTATAATATATATTTAAAATGATTTATAAAGGTAAATTTAAATCATTTAAAAAAACTTCTTATCATTTCATATCATTTCCTAGTATGCATAAATAGTTCAAACTTTTCTATCATTTCTTAGTATACACAAACACTATTTTATTTTCAGTCATTCTTTTTACTTTCTATTTCTCACTGATTTTTGGATCTCCCATTGTTTCATTTTCTGACATGAAATATGCATAAACAGGTTAAAGTAAAATATATCGTCAGAAACTCAAACATCTCTAGAAACTTAGGAACTAAGTTTTGATTGTGATGCATCATTGTTAGGAAAATCTAAACATGTCCCCTAAGTGGATATCTATTACATTATTCAAATTTAATGTGAATCATTTATCATAGAAACATATTGAAGTATCAAAAACAAAGTGTCTGCAGGGGCTTACAAACTCAATAGAAATCTTTCGATCAATCCATATAAATAAAACAAACATAGATCAACAAACAAAAAATAATCAATTAATCGAGTTTCTTAAAACATGAATCATCTCCCCTCCACCGCCACCACAAATCTTCCCCCCACCAATACACATCATGCTAGTATATTCTCTGGTTTGGCAGATTCGATGATAAGCAAGAGGAGGAGGAAAACTCACCCAAAATGCAACTACTAGATCTACGAACAAGGAGAATAGCTCGAGTCGATTCAACGATCGAGGAGGAATGAGAACACCCGAAACATGGCCGGGATCTGTGCATAAGGAGGAGAGCTGAGGGTGTGATTCATCAATCGATGCTCAAAATCGACATTCGACCTAATTGTTGCATCAACAGACTTCGAACAAGTGTGCGACTCAACGAGTGACCTCGAGCCAACGAGGACGAGCAGAATCGAAAAGTTCAACGAAGGCAATGACTCAAACAGGTGAATCGGGTAAATCAATGGAAGTGATTGTGATGAAGGTTTGTGAATCAGGGATCTTTGAGCCAACGAAAGGGGAGATCGACCCTCGTTTCCCATCGTTATGTAAGGGGGCGGGGATGGAAAACAAGTGTTACAAGAGGATATTTATACTAGAAAGATGATAGGAAATCGTTTCACTCTATTTCTCCCTTACAAAAATATAAGATATAGGGGAAATCATCATTCTATACAATCCCCTACTTATACTGCAAATAATGGTATTCTTCAAAATAGTTATTCTTTGGGACCTTTCAAAAGTTTATCATATCACCTGAATTATTTTTGAGTTATTCTTCAATATTCCTTTCAATCGTCTAATTATTTTAGATGATTCGATTATGCTTTAATCGATTTAAGTTATTCATTTATGTCACCTAGTTTTTTTTTTTTTTTTTTTTGTTCCTCACCCTTAGATTATAAATCTACAACAATTTGTTTGTACAAGTAGTCAATTATTTAAGGCCTTTCAATTATCTTTAAGCTATATCATTTTTTGCTGATCCATCTATTCAATATATTAATGCTAACATTGTTGTTAGTCATTCATGAGATCATTTTAGTTATCTGTTATCATTGTCATACGACTTTGTTATTCACTAATTACTTAGATCAGTGAAGTCATTTTTCATGCTTCCTTATTATTTATTGGATTTAATTAAATATACATGAAAGAAAAGTTCTAACTACTACCCATAGGCTACTAAATTTTTAATGATAATTAAATCTGATTTTTTTAATAATATATAAGCGGTTGTCAAGTTTTTTTAATAGCAAATAAAACATAAAAATGAGTTTTTTATATCCTTTGAAAATAACTTATATATCTTTTAAATTATGATATTATTTCCTATACCCTTAAAAAACATGAAAATCATTGCCATGACTTCTAACAAGAGTATTATATTCACAGACATGAATTTTAAGTTTTCAATGAAATATAATATCATATCATAATCAAAACGTTTATAAAATATTTTCCTCTCATTAAGGATATCATGCAAATAAAAAAAAGAAGTCGATTTCTCAACCGTGGTCTCCCAACCCTTTCCTCCAAGCCAATCGGCCGTACTCTCCAGACCTCCTCTCAATCTCCGACTCCGATCTTATTCCTCTTCCTCCTTTGCTCTGCTCGGGAAATTCTGCCGAGAATGGGATCAGGAGGGCCCGGCGTAGTAGGTAAATCCAGTGTGTTTTAGTTCCAGGATTAGGCAAGTCCTGGTTTCTGCCTTTGTGATGATGTCTGATCAGTTGTGCTGTGTTTTGCTAGTCAAAAACTTCTTCCTTTGCATCTTTCCCCAGCTTCTTTTAGTACTAAACTGCTTCCTCTTTCGTTCGTTTCGACCTTCCGCTTTCCATTTGTCGCAGTCCCTCGGAACTTTAGATTGCTGGAAGAGCTTGAGCGAGGGGAAAAGGGCATCGGCGATGGAACGGTCAGCTATGGAATGGATGACGGCGACGATATCTACATGCGTTCCTGGACCGGTACCATCATCGGTCCCCACAACGTATGCCCTTTTTCGTTTATGATTTTTTTTTTTTTGCTTTACAGCAAATATTATGCATGGCAAATTTACCATAACTGGATCGCAACTTCGGTCCCAAGTTCACGTCCCACAGGGCATGAATCTGAATGTTGATATGAATGGCCACAAGCCCCAACCTACCATTGACAAAAGAATATACGTTAAATCTGAGATATTTATGTATGATAACCCGTGCTCTCTGTGTTTTTGTGTAGGGGGTTTGGTATTTTCCATTACCAGTTATTTGCATATTTCTTTGGTGCTTGTACCGTTTAGATTATACTTTTAAGATGAGCTTGCTTTTTTCCCATTAACCGTATTTGGGAACACATCCTTTTCTTCTTCTCCTACAACAGATGATAGGTTGTTTTCCATGGATGAAAGTCACTAAATGTCAGCTTACTGTTGGTAATAATGCTCGCAAATACGGTATCTATTATTTGTATTGGGATGTTTTGTAGAAGTGTACTTTTTTTTGTCATGGACCATGCATGGAAATGTTCCTGTTCTTCTTCCAATAAAGCATATGATAGGCCTTTTCCCATGGGATTTTTTTTAAAATTTATATAAATAAAAAAATGAATAAATATAAATATATTTACTAGTATGCAATCCTCACAATCACCAAAATAATTGAATAAAAGTATAATTCAATTTCATATAATAGGATTTTAAAAGATATTTTTAATATATGTAATTGTCTCTCAAGAATAAATACGTAAATTCAAAAACATAACCAAAACTTTCAAAAGTAAAACTAAAATTCTAAACAACAAAATAATTATCAAAATAGTGAAATTATATTAATTACTCAACAATCGAAATTGAAAAAAAATTAAAAACAGCTAATAAGGGAAAGCAGTCGTTTTTTCTCAGGAAATGGAAAAATAGCCATTTTTTCTAAACCTTTTTCCCACTTATCCAAAAATGTAATGACATTTGATGCTTTTTCCCCCTTTTTTTTACAACAATGATGCATATGAATGCCACTATCCCTCTCATAGCAACTGAGCCTTTTCGTCCTGGGCCCCTTTCTCTGATCTAGCTCAGTGCTGCATGGTTTGGCACTCACACCAGATTAGTGCCCTGCACTAGGACTGATGTGGTGTTTCACAATAATTTCCATTATTATGCCTATTTGGGTTCTGTCAGGTTAGAATTGGCCATTGTATGTGTTAGTGTTCTAAATCTCTCTAAGAGTTGTGTCTTAGAGATTCTCAAAGGGATGAAATGAGGTTCTCTAGGGTACAGATGTGGCAATTGATCATCTCTCCTCCAAGGCTCGTACCTTTCTTTGTTCATGGCTGTTATGGCTTGGGTGGTGGTTTCATGCATCAATTTCAAAAAGTCCATCTACTTTTAGATGTTGTTGGTTGTGTGTGACCTTGGCCTCCTTTAATTCTTTAAGGATGGTTTCTTGGCTGGTCCTTTCTAAGGCCTCTAGTAGGATTGTGGGTTGACTTTTGGAGTGAGTTTGCTCCAAGGGTAAAAACCCTTATAAGAAGGTTGCTAGTGTTATCTCTTCCTAGGATTCATCATCTTTGTGAAGGTAGTTTTGTATCTTCTAACATGGTCATGAAACTTCTCGCCTACTATTTGTACAATGAAGAAGGGATGATCTACAAATTTCATCGATCTTCATTTCTCAATGTAGTGGGCTGTAAATGTTTACGCTAGCTTGTCGAAGCAAGAGATTAAGCTTGGTTTAAGACTAGATAACCACACTTAGCCATGCCAATGAGGGTGGTGGGAAATAATTGTCACATGATGGCACTAAATGTCAAACATACATCTTTTGCATCTTTGTAGGTGATGATGTGGGTCATTGGGTCAAATTTCCCATCTTAGAGCCTTAATTGATATTGTTGAAGTTATTAGGGTAAGACTCCAACTTGACTACCTCCACCAAAGAGAATTTTGCTACCTAGTTAACCACTCTAATAAGAGTGCTCTTGTCCTTCATCTTATGAACTTCTTCACTTATCATCATCATTTCTTCCCTCTAAAGTTTTGAAATCACAAAGGGCATTTCTCCAACTTGCTTTTGGGGTTGTTGATTACTAGGGAGCATTGCCATGTCTTCTCCTCCTCTTGGTTGAGATTGGCATGCCTTTTCTAATGTTTAAGTTAGACTAAGTACGAGAAACAATCAACTTTAAAAGGGATTGACAAGAGACTAAGATGATGAATATCTTGAAAACCTTGCTTGTAATGGTGTGGTTAATGGTTACTTATTCAACATTTTCATTATGGTTAAAATTAATTCTACATTTAGAAGCTAGGATCATCAAAAGATATTAGATTCATTATCAAGGATGTCTTATTGGAAGTTCATTTGGTGGGTTGACATCAATCCTCTTAAGGGTTGTTCTTGGTGATAATCAATGCCTTGTGGGTCAACACTTAATTGAGAGTTGCCGATGTGAAACTAGTTGTGTCAAGGTTTCTCTTTTCCATCGAGAGTTGGCTTGAATGTAATGAACATCACCAGGAAGGGGTGTGGTGAGCCAATTTGTTTGGAGTATTTTAATCATTTAATTTTTATTTTTAAAATTATTTTTTATTTTTTGCATGTATTTAAATAATATATAACCTTTTTGTGATTTTTAATTATGAATTTTTATTGAAATAATCTGTTCTTTATATTTTTCACAATATTACATAATTTAGAATAATTAACATCTGATTTTATGGTATTATGCATATATTTGACTTACAAGTTACAACAACAACAATTCAAGTTGTAATTTCACCACATGGGATCGGTTACATGAATTCTTTCCTTGCAAGTGTTTCTATCTATTGTCAAATCTTGGGTTAAATTACATAAATTTATTTAAAATTTTCTAGCCAAGTAATTTTATGCCTACCTCTATTTTTTTTAAAATTTCTTCTACATTAATTAATTCTCTCCTCCTAACTAGTGCATTCCTTAGTCTCTTAAAGATATGACCAAGCCATTTAAGTCCTTTTTTTTTAATCTTCAATAGATGCAACTCGTACTTTATTTCTAATAAAATCATCTTTTAGCTTATCCCTTATAATATTACTACTCATCCACCTAAGCATACATATATTTAGCTTGTTCTAGTATATTTTTGTTTTGTATTTTATTGGTAAAATCTATACACCACAAATCTTTCTTCATATTTAATAATATTACATTGTGCATATCAATTAACTTCTGATTTTATAATATTATGCACCTATTTAACATGCACAACATTATTATGATTTTCATTATGTATTTTATTTGACAAAATCCATGCATCATGATTTGATTTTCATATTTACATAAAATTTGATGACATCTGATTTTGTAATATTGTACATATATTTAACACATTTTACATTGTTGATATTGTTGAATGCATTTATGTCATATACATATATCTATTGTTAAATATATATACCTTATTAAAAATTGGTGACTGACCATCAAGCCTTTCAAGGTGCCCTTGGCTAACACCCGGGCGCCTTTGTGTCTTGACAAGTATGGTTTTTAGGGATACAAAGATTGCCTTTGTCTTGAGTTGAGACAGCTCCTTGAAAGATGGGCCTAGAAACTGTAACAGATCTTTTAGAGCATGGTTTTCCACCTGCTCCTAAAATCCTTCATTGTCTACAGTAATATGAGCGGACTTACAATTTGTGCTCCCAAATGGAATGATCATGTTTGGTTAAAAAATCGCTCCAAGTAAGAGTGGTTAGTGTGGGGAGTGGCTATATATTTAAACAAACATATCCGAATAAGGCTCAATAAAACCACAGAGGTTTCATTTTACCAATATATCCCATGGATGATAAATTAGCAATCATAGCTATCATAAAATCCCAAATTGAGTGATCATGTTTGGTTAAAAAATCCCTTCAAGTAAGAGTGGTTGGTGTGGGGAGTGGCTATATATTTAAACAAACATATCCAAAGAAGGCTCAATAAAACCACAGGTTTCATTTTACCAATATATCCCATGGATGATAAATTAGCAATCATAAAACCTTTTTATTTATCTGTTCTCATAATCCCATTGTGTTCTGATTATTTTATCAGATGTTTTTCAAGCAATCGGTTATCAAATATTCTCTTCCATCTTTTTTTGAGAAAATTGCAGTGAGAAACCCTTATTATTAAAAAATAAAAATTAGAACAGAAGTCTACCTTTCAATCTTGTGTTACATTTTTGCAACAAGCATATGTTTTGTAACTTTAGTTTAGTGACATTATACTTACAATTTCTGTTGTTATTGTTCCTTTACTATGAAGTCTGTGCATGAAGGCCGCATATATCAGCTCAAGCTCTTTTGTGACAAAGATTACCCTGACAATCCTCCAACTGTTCGGTTTCATTCACGGATCAATATGACATGTGTGAATCATGAGAATGGCTTGGTAAAACATTCTTATCAGTATTTAAGACCTTCATATAATTCTTAAACTTATTCCTTTGATTGGAATGACACTGAAAATGCATCTGTCATAGATTTCTTTTTTTTCTTCAAATTTTTTTAAAGGACAAATGTTGAAAATCAGATTTTATTTGCTTATATTTCTTTAGTAAGGCATATATAACTTAAATAAATTTAAAAAATGAGTAGATGACATTTTCAATGATTTCTTATTCTTTAACTGGAGAATAAACAGAATCTACCATTGGAAACCTCATTACATTCTTCTCAAGGTAATCATGGCTTGTTTTAAGCTGACACATCCGATTTATTAGCAGTTTTTTTTTTTTGAGCAGTTATTTCTTAAGCAGTTTTCTTTATCAAAAAATTGTAATAATTTCTTGAGTAGTCCTTTTATCACATTCCGCATGCTAAATGAAAGCCTAATACTGTGAGCATTAGGGCCTTTTTTACTGGAACCTAGGTTGGCATCAACTACAAAAATTGCTATCAACACTAATCCAAATTTAATTATTTTAATTTGTTAAAATTGTAGAAAGGTAGCTTGTGTCTAAAAAGCAAACTTGTGCCTGGGTGATAAAATTTTTGTCAACAGTCTAGATGAACAGTCAGCAAAGCCTATTCTAGGGGCTTATTATCTCCCTTTTCTTTCAGATTGAAACCCTTTTGGATTCTTAGTAATTTTGAACAGTCAGCAAAGTCCTATAAAACTTTTGCGGAATTTTTAATCTTCATTTAGTTGCCCACGCATCTCAACAAGGAAGATGGCTTGTAAAAGTTGGCTAATTGTTTGATTGTTCAAATTGCCCGTTTGCTCTTTAGGTGGAAGCAAGGAAATTTGGTGTACTGGCAAACTGGCAAAGAGAATACACACTGGAGACTGTATTGAGTCAATTGAAGAAGGAGATGGCTGCACCATACAACCGAAAGCTGGTTCAGCCTCCCGAAGGCACCTACTTCTAGTAGATGATATGGAAGCAAATGAAGTCTTGTTCACTGTCGTTGTAATGGAGAACGTTAGATTTCATGACGTGTATGAAACACCAGCATGAAGGTGTAATGTTTGTCTTGTCCGGCAAATATACATACTACGTACAGGCTGTATTGTACAAGTGTAAATTTTAAAATTGCCATCTATTTTTCACTAATAAACTAGAAAGCCAACCTAAAACTTGAGCTCCATGGCATTGTTCCAGTGTTATCGCTGCCAACGCTAAGCCAGGATGAATTCAGGATTTCTGGTAATATTCAACCAATTATCTTCGTTAGTGTGTAATAGTCCGCTACTTGTTTAATGTATGTAGATAATTGCACTTGATTTTTGATCGATGGGAAACAAATAAGGAGGATCGGTGGTTAACTACTTGCCATGGCAAATGCCAACCACAACATTACAAACTGTTAGCATTGACTTCCTTTTGGCAGCTAGATATATATGTTAACTTTTGGACAGGACATACCAATATTGGAGGCAGCCAACGGGAATGCTCGCAAGATTGCAAATGCCTGTACGTGAATGGAACGAGAAGGGGGATGGTGACAATTTTCACTCGTGGTAACAGTGAAGGTGGTACTTCAAATTAATATACATCTAACAGTTCCTCCCTAAGGCCGTCAGGCCCGTCGGTGAGCGCAATCGGAAAAAAAGAAAACCATTCGTGCGCATAGATATGGGCTCTTGATAATACGAGTGAGCTGGTGTCGGTCTTCACGAAGGCTATCCTATTGACGTTAATAATATTCGAACACAGCTAGGCGATTGTGGCAGTCCAAGTTGTACTAGGGAGACAGACAGACAAGACAAGCGAGCTTGGGTGAGATGATAGAAAATGGATCGGCGCCGTGGGCTTGGGGGACATGATCATAGATTCCTGGCAACTCGAATCTCGATTCGTTGGTCCATCAATTTTATCAATTAATTATTCACAGTTCATGTACGTGTGCGTGAGGCCAAGAACGGCAGCTTCGGAGAAACACAGTCGCTGCTGTATCTTCTATATAAGTAGCAGGGGCCAATGAGCCACGACTACCTAAACACGGTGAGTTAGTAGTAGTATATGGTCGTTCTGCGAAACCATGGGGATCGCTTCCTTCCTGAAGATGAAGTACACGACAAGGCGCCCTTCTCCTCCGGCTACCCCGCCGCCTCCGCCCCCGGCTGCTGCTGCTGCTGCCTCCTGGTCGGTGTGGCCTTCCTGCAGCCAAACCATCAAGGGGCCCTTTGGCGCCAAGGAACAACAACAGACCACGAACACCGGCGCGGTGGACTGCCATTACCACGACCAGGTCAGCTCTGAGCCCTGGTCCACAGGCTCCTCAGACGACGACCCACACTCATCCGACGACTCGTCCACGACGAGCGCCTCCATAATGGACGAGGAGTCGAGCGCCGGGGAGGGGGGGTTGTCGTTCAAGGAGAACACGGTGTTGGTGGTGGAGGCGGGGAATCCCTACGCCGAGTTCAGGGCCTCCATAAGGGAGATGGCGGCAGCGCATGGGTTGCACGACTTCAGCTACCTCCGGGAGTTGCTCGAGTGGTACCTCGAGGCCAACGAGGAGAAGATGCACGACTTCATTCTGGAGGCGTTCCTGGACCTGCTCTTGGACTTTTCCTCCTCGGCTTCTTCTGCCGCCGCTTCCTCCACATTATACAATAAGTCTTTTTCAGCACAGTCCAGTTGAATGCCTTCTTCTTCTTCTTATGCAGGAAATGTACATGGAGTTCTATGTATGGGTCTTTTTTCTTTGAACTGTATTGGTTGGTGTTCTATGTACAAGTGCCCAGTGACCTATTATCAAGAAAATTAGATGTATTTTGTACGTTAATTAATCGATCCTAATGTTCACCATATTCTCCGTAAGTTAACTTTTTAATGGCAATCATTTATTCTAACATCGATCACGTGCATTCCTGGTCTTTAACTTTAAATAATTTCTGTATAATAATAACGTTTTTACCTGACAATTCCTTGTAGTATAATATATCAAAGGTTTTCATTCAAATGTTAAATCAACAACAGTGGACAACTAATTGTTTTCACCAATGGAGGGAGAATTAATGCCATATCCATTTTTTCCCATAAATATATGAGGGAAATGAAAGTAATTGAATAAATTTTATTACTAGATGACCATAAATGCATAATAGAAATTTTAATTTAAATGAGTATAGGTTTCCGATCTAAAGTTTTGAAATTCACCAATTTTTGTTAAATTTAAACCAAAATAGATTTTAATTATGAAATTAAAATAAATTTTAAAAATGGGATTCAGCAATAAAATTCTCTTGTGATAGAAACTATGTACGGTTTCACATAATTGACCATTGGACAATGAAAGCACCCTTGATCAATGGATGAACCCTAGACCTCAAGCTTTGACAAAGTTCACACCATTGACAAAGCCCCATCCTCTAAGTTGATGCTTTTCATCTGACCATTGGCAAATTAAGTCCTCTCCATCTCCTTCATTGGCATTCACTGTCGTATCCTAAATTAGTTCACAGTGCGATCATAGATTACTTATGATGAGTTGGTTTGTTTTTTGTGCAACAATAATATATAGATAGATAGATAGATAGATAGATAATTATTTATTCATCATCCGTTATCCATTATGACCTATTTATTTTCATGGGCAAGCAACGAATATACATGGATAAGGTTATTCAAAATGGAGTACAATAAAATTGCATAGGTAATATTAAGTATGTTGTGTAAACGAAAAGGATAAGGATAAAACATTATTCTATCTGTAATCTACCTGGCGACACATTTAAAGTAGGCAAATTGATGGCGGTGGTAGTTGGTGGGAAGAAGAAGAAAGAGGTAGGAAGGTCCGCTGACGAAGAGAATAGGGATTTTGATTTCCTTGATGGCTAGAAGTTCTCCAAATTAAAGCATGAAAAGGGACTTCAATTTGTGCCATGCATGCATGCCAGTGTGGTTGAATTCTGCTCAACAGCCTGAGGACTTGAGCACATCTTTCGTTCCATTCTCAAACACTCACGGTGGATGATACGAAGTTGAATTCTTGAAGGACAACTGAGGCTAGCTTAGTAATAAGAATACGGTGGTAATATTAACAATTCCTTTCTCACAAGAGCTAGCTTAGTTTAGGACCGAAGCAATCCAACTGAGGCTCGTGTGGTTTATTTTTCTGTGACTGTAGTTTGTCAGCGACTGATCAAAAAACAATGTAGCTTTGCCATCAATGCAAGGCACACGTACGTGAAAAATATCAGGATCTACGCCATCCCGTCTTGCCATGCATGGGAACAGCGAAAGCGATGGTGGATTGTCTACCAAATTAATGATAGAATTCATAAGAAACGGTCGATAAAATAATACCATCGGTTCAGAATGCGTTATTAGTCAAGGAATAGGCTCCTTCAGGTTCTCGGAAATGGCAAGGAGGCCATGACCACCATGTCCCCCGTCCAATACATATATACAAGCGACGCTCTAATATTGTACGTTCTCCTTCCTTTTAAAAACGTATGGAAGGCTAAATGGCATCATCACCGCTGTCGGTGGGTGTGGGTGAATCCGCACGGGAAGAAGACCGACGCCTGGACGAGATGGAAAAACAAATGGCACGGCGAATCTTAATTTACGTCTTAAACAATGTGGTCAAACTTAACTCCTCCTCTCAATCATTTTTAAGATATGTCATAACAAATATAATGTCAGTTTACGTACGTTCGTTTATAAAGCATTTTGCTGAAACAAAAAAGGGTCGGAGAATGTTGGAAGGAAAACTCCCACATCTTAAAAGCACCGTAGTCGGATCTGAAATTCATATTGCGATGGTAATTTTATTTTCTTATTATTAATTAATTTTTAAATAAAAAATTAAATACCCACAAGTCCATGGTCCCTGATTAGTGATGGCCCAACGGCACGTACGTGCGTACGTGTAGATAGGACGCTCCCGATCAGTGTTTTCGATCTCCGCATTGCCCTACTTGGATCTCCTCATCAAATAAATATCCATAATACAGCTAGATGATTGTGCCATTCTAGCTGTATGTGCACGGATACGTATACATATATATATATATATGCATATGTTTATACACACACCTCCACAGATAATGAACTACACCTACCTTAATCAATGGTAATGGAAAATCGAGATGTACCCCGAAACAAGTCAAGACGTATTTCGAAGGATAGGATAAAGCCCTCGATTATTGGTGCGTGAAGAGAAAGACCAAGCTGGTTCTAAGAAACATCGGTAAGGGCACTTATTTTAATTCAAAATTAAACGACACCATTATTGGACAGTGTGCTTCTTGCAGTCCATATATATAAAAATATGTGTGTGTGTGTGTGTGTATATATACATATGTATAATAGAGACATGGGCCAAACAGCTAGCAAGTCCTCTCGATCGATCCATACCAATCCTTCCCAATTAACACGGTCCTCTCCATCCATCTCCTCCTCTTCCTTCGGCCGCTGCCGTTGAGTTCGGTTATATAACCAATTAAGCATGGGTCTTCTTTCTTTCCATCGGACGAAGGTCACCGCTGCAGCTTGCCCTTCTTCTCCTCCACCTCCGTCGGCTTCGTGGAAGACCACCACCTGGCCGTCCTGCACCAGGTCGCCCAGAACAGACTCCTTTCGTGCCGTTGACCATCGTCGCCACAACGAGTCCGCCGGGTTCGGTGGTACCGGTAATTCGAGGTCGTCGGACGACGACGAGAACCACCACTACGCCGACGGCTTGTCCAAGTTGGAGGACGGCGACGAGTCGGAGAAGAAGATGGTGGTTATCCATGGACACGCGTCGGCGGACGGAAGGCTGCTGTTCGATCCGGTGGGCACGACGAGTTCCATACTGGAGGAGTCGAAGGCAGTAGATGGGTTCCCGTTCAAGGAGGGGAAGGTGCTCGTCGTGGAGTCGGACGACCCCTACTTGGACTTCAGGAGATCCATGGAAGAGATGGTGGTGGCGCATGGCGTGGTGGAGGACCTGGTTGCCCTTCGGCAGCTGCTGGACTGGTACCTCAAGGTCAACCAGGAGAAGACGCACCAACTCATCTTCGAGGCTTTCATCGACCTGCTTCAGCAACTTTCGTCTCCTCCTCCTTCTTCCTCCCTTTCCAGTCGCAGCTCCTCCTGCTTGCTCTCCTGCGAAAGAGACAGTGGAATTGGGTCGCGTTAATTCATTCTTCTTCTCCATCCACCATCTTCTTCTCCTGGTAATATATATGGATGGTGTTAATCAGATAACAGTGAAAAGTGTAGGATCCAGTGCTCTTGTCCATTGCCATGTTTTTTATTTTCTAATTAAACTGTAGTATACAACTGTGTGAGATCGGCTTTGTTCTGAAAAGCTGACGTTTGTATTTTGCAGTTGGGATTTGATTGATTCCCCTTCAAATTCCACGCTCGATTGATCATAATTATAAATCTAGAGTACCATATGTACTCGAAAATTATTTCCAAAGTGAATTAACTAATTAAAAAAGAAACATGTATGATGTTACATATATATATGTGTGTGTGTGTGTGTGTGTGTGTGTGTGTGCGCGCGCGCGTGTACTTCAAAAGTGGTATTTTTGAGCTTCTGAAATTTGAATCCCGCGAGCAATATACATAATCACACTTGCTTTCGTGTAACTGCTTGTCACTCGCGTACTGATAGTAATCTTACAGGAAGAGAATTAAGCATATGAATTTACATTTTTTTGGCTCTTGTTAAATCCGAATTGTTACAACAGGAAGCCAATTCTTTCTCGTCGTAATTTTACATGTAATTAATACAATCGAACCACACCAATT
Source organism: Cymodocea nodosa (assembly GCA_036874045.1). Classification (NCBI taxonomy): domain Eukaryota; kingdom Viridiplantae; phylum Streptophyta; class Magnoliopsida; order Alismatales; family Cymodoceaceae; genus Cymodocea; species Cymodocea nodosa. Next base: position 12,697,525 of record JAZBRI010000011.1, read on the forward strand.
AACTAAATGATAATGGTTGTTAACTAAATATAAACTAATTATGTGACAGCATAAAGAATCAAATTTGTCATTTAAAATCGTATCTAACCAGTTCGCCGATATCGATCTCAAAGGATTCAACTTTCAAAACTTACAATTACGAACATTTAAATATTATAATCTAATTAAAGAACTTAGTTTAATTACATTGCACGCAATATTAGGGATTGTATGACTCCCTAATTCTCATCAAGATTCCTCTCGTATTTATTTTTAACAAATTGTTGTCGACCGACCAGCCACTCTAAAAATAATACGACATAAGAGTAGAGGAACGCACGTGCATGGTATCTGGTGTGTAACTACTATTCCATCACATTAATGATGATATATGATAATAATAATAATAATAATAATATATTTTTATTATTAATGAATTATCGCTAATGATCACGTCCTTCCGTGTTTCCTTAGTCGTTGTCACGTCACTTTCCACTCATCTCAATATGTAAGGAACGTCTCCGTCGTCGTTCGGGTGTAAGTCGACGTTCTCCAACGATATTTCTGAAAAGCCAAATATTGCAAAAGAAGACGAAGATTAAAAAATGTCAAGCTTGCTATTTTAGTAAGATTTTAAAATATATATATATATTCCAAAATAAACTCTCAGGTTTTTTTTTTTTTTGAAACGAAAAATTTTAAAAATCATTGGTTGTGAATCCGCGATTGAAGCAGAAATTACAAAATAGTTTCAAGATATTCAACAGCAGAAAGAAGTAGAAAAAGATGTGAGAAGGTCAGCACAAATAAAAAAGAAAAGGCGACCTCATCTGATCATTTCAACGCTTTCAGTTGATCGAATTACGTTCGCCGTTAATTAGAAATTTTTCGGTGATTTTATAGATGCGTAAGTTATTTTAATATATTACCAGCCATTTAGAAAAGAATTAAAAAAAAAAACATTTAAATGCATGGCCAGCCTGGATGAGGGTATGATAATTACTGGAAATATTATAAAACACGAGATAATCATTTCTTAAATTAGGATTAATGTGTCTAATAACTTTCTTCTAACCAACTTACCTGCTATTGTAGTTGGTTAATTTTAGGTTCAATTTGATTTAGATTATTGAACATTAAATTTATGTACAATTAAGATTATGCATAATAATTAAGGCTGTGATCAAATTTTGTAATACTAAAATCTAATAATCAAAGAAGAAATGAATTATGACATTATACATGGAATTTACAACTTAAAAATATCACGCATAGTCCACTCAATTTTTGCTGTAATCTATCATGCATCCATGTATATAACATTTTTCCATATTAATTATTATCACATCGATCACCATCCATAATTCTATCCTAACAACTTGTGGAGAACAATTTTTGAAAATTCGAATTTCATACATTAAAATATAATTGAAGATATTAACATCAGATGTCTCGTCTTTATATATACCAAATCCTGTACCGTGACGGTAACTCTTTGAGGTTTCATATCATGAATGATATATATATAAGATAATTGTGACGTTTGTAAAAAAACAAAAAAAAGAAATTAACGCTGAGGCTGTGAAACATATATATATATATACATTAGGGGGAGGAAGAGAGAGAGAGAGAGGAAGAGGAAGAGGAAGAGGGAGAGGGAGAGAGAGAGAGAAGGAAGAGGAAGAAAATTTAGAGATATTAGTAAGCAACCTATTATATTTAATTAATATTTAGATAAATACTATATAGATTAGTTAAATGATTTAAATTATCTTGCATAATAATTAAATGTGTTTTCTTTTATTATGTATACATATAAAAATTTATAATTGACATTATACGTGATCACAGTATTCTTGTGCATGATTAAATGATTATTGATATTACTCAAAAGGTTAGCGTGGCTACCGTAAATCCTGCCATAAGGTTAATGTATGATCATTATCTTATCATAGGGCTAGTATATAATTATTACCCTATTACGAGATTAGTATGTGAACATTACCCTATCACAAAGCTAGTACGTGACTAAAGTTAGTTTACCACCTAGGGTAGTTATAGCCATACTAAGATCGTTAAATGAGTATTTAAGTTGTAGTGAGCTAGTCCAGGACTATATGTGTTAGGATGTCATTGTATAAAATACATTTTATTAATTATGTAAGTTCGTTTTTGTATGCTATTTAATTGATACATAAATTTTATAGTGGATTGCTTACTGGATTTTTAGTTTATTATTAGTTTTCTCGTAATTTAAGCTCCTCCAGTGATACCCAAGAAAGACATTAGCTAGGTGTGACAGTTATGTATATTAATTGTGTTTGATGTTAACTTGATGTAATAATTGTTAAACCTAATATTTGTGGATATATGTATAGTTGCAATATTTTAAATTTTTATGAAAATGTTTTATAAATATTGTACATGTATAGATTTGTGTTTTATATCCTTTTACAAATACTTACCTTGTGTTAATATTAAAAAGAAGCCATATTTACACCTTTTAAAAATTTAATAAGTAAATTTTTCTTCTTGCATTAATACAACGATTATTACATTCTTAATTAGGAACATGACAAAAATAATAAAAGATTGTTGAATATACGTTATGGTCATTTTTGTGATAACAACTTGTATCACAGATGAACCCTTATCACTATTTGCATAGAATCAGTGGCATCTAAAGTTATTGAAAAAATTATTACATTGTTAAGTTGTATTATTTGGTGTGACCTTCATGGCATTTTATTCATGCATCTTTAATTTCCTATCGATAGATGATGTACTCCAATTGCCACATCAACATGTATGAATTTGTGTAAGACTTATTAGGGTGCATTTAATTTGTTTGGGCTAACTCTGGTGTTGGACTCCATCATCTATCAATTGCAAACTACTCGAGGCATGTAGGATACAACAAACGATTCAAAAACAGAACACCTTTAATGACTTGTCATGATTTAAGAATAGTAAATAGTCTCAATAGTCACATCATTTTATATCTTTAAATTTATAATCTTGTATTGCAAATGGGAGATGAATCCTATCTTTATTTTTCTTGGTAGAAAAATTTCCTTATTTAGTGGATTCTGAATTGCTACCCCCCTCCTCCTCTCGTGCATGTTGCTCGGTGGATTCCAAGTCATCGATATTGAACTGCATCAATTGGTATCAGAGTGATGGTGAATCCAGTCTCTCATGTTGAGTTTGACAAACTCTGCATGGTTATAAAAGGGTTAACCGCGATGGTAGAACGTTTGTCTGAACTCGCTTAGGGCCATGTGTTTCGCTACTACCTCATCATCGTCAACCTCCCTCTTTATCAAACTCATCGAGTGATGACAAACTCAAAGGATCACTTCCATCCAAACCGGCAACACCGACCGACCACCACAATTCAACAATGATAGAGACTCTAGCGGCTATAAATTGAGAATGGAGCTGTGTCATCTTTCAACAAGCAAATACACATTAAGGACTTTCTCGATGGGTTAGCTAAAGTCGAATGTTTCTTTGATTGCATGGACATCCTCGACTACTAGAAGGTGAAGTTGGAGGCATATCATCTCAAGGGAGGTGCCTCTGCATGGTGGGAACAAGTACTGTTAAATTGAGCATGACAGCAGAAAAGGTCCATGCGAACGTAGGACAAAATAGACAATGAACAGATCTTTTTCTCCTAATACCAACATCGTAGGCAAGGCCACCATTCCGCTGCTGAATATATTCAAGAATTTTATAGATTAGCCTCTCGCAATAACTTGCATGAAACTGAGTCACAACAAATTGTCCACTTCATTGGAGGACTGAAACTTCCCATTCAAGACCAAGTTGCCCTCCATCCTACATACTCTTTAATTGATTGTGTAAACCTGGCAAAGAAGATCGAACACCAACTATCTCGAGGAAGTCCTTTCGGGTTCTCGTCAAATCGAGGAACTACAAGCAAAACCACCAACGACCTTTGTCTAGACCACCACACAGAAGCACTTCTGACGCTTATAGTCACCTTCTCAAAGCCATCACCTTCCAATCTGTATGCTAAATCGGAGCGCCTCAAGTGTTATCGCTGCCAACAACTAGGACATAAGTCCAATCAATGCCCAAAACATGACCTCTCTACCACCGCCGTAAACTCTCAAACACAAGATGAAGGTGGTAGTACAAACAATATCATCTTTAGAAAGGTAGTCAACAAGTAGGGATTGGCAATGCAGGCTCACCCCCACCCATATCATATGGGGTGGATCCGATAGAGTGACATGGACGAAGTTAAAGACGTTTGCCATGTCCTGCTCTCCATTAGCCAACGCTATACAAACACCATTACTTGTGATATAGTTGACATGGATGTTTGTCACTTAATCTTGGGTTGTCCATGGCAGCAAGATGTGGATGCAACCCACAAGAGACAAGATAATGCCTATATAATCCATGTAGGGGGGGACATCCACTCACGTTGATGTCATTACCTCTAGAAGTTCCAACAGTGGCTTCCCCAACTAGGCCAAGTTACTTAATTATTAATCATGCTACCTTCCAATAGGAATTGGAAATGACAACAGAGGCATATGCTCTCGTCGCCACTGCCAAGGAAACACCCATCTCTCCCTCACTTGTTCCTTCCCATGTACAAGTCATCTTAGATGATTTTAGTTCCAACACATCTCTAGACGATCCTTAGGGATTGTCACCACTCCACAAAGGGCAACATCAAATAGATCTCCTTCTAGGGTCACAACTTCCCAACCTCCCTCACTACAGGATGAGTTCGCACAAAGAAGTTATATTACAGACACAAGCTGAAGATCTGTTATGTCAATGGCTCATTCGACTGAGTTTGAGCCCATGTGTTGTGCTTGCACTCATTATACCCAAGAAGAATGGAGAATGAAGGATGTGTGTCGATAGTCACGCCATCAATAAAATAACTATCAAGTATCACTTCCCCATTCCACGACTTGATGACATGTTAAACGTCCTCTTTGGTTCGAAGGTCTTCTCCAAACTCGACCTCAAGAGTGGCTACCACCAAATCCATATTCGTGAGGGCGATGAGTGAAAGATTGCCTTCAAAACCAAGAAAGGCTTGTATGAGTGGTTAGTGATGCTCTCTGGGTTCTTTAATTCCTCTAGTACTTTCATGCAATTGATGAATTAGGTACTCAAGCTATTCCTCGACAAGTTCATCATCGTCTACTTCGATGACATTCTCATATAGAGTCAGATGGAGGCCAACCATCCCATCCATTTACAAGAAGTTCTCACCACTCTCCACATTAATCATTTGCAACTCAACATTAAAAAGTGCCATTTTTTGTCAACCAAAGTCATTTTCTTAGGCTTTGTCATCAATGCTGATGGGCCGAGTGTTGATGAAAATAAGATTCAAGCCATCTAGGACTAGCCTCGACCCACCTCTGTTTCTGACATTCAAAGCTTTCATGAGCTGGCTAGCTTCTATCCCTGTTTCATTTGTAATTTTAGCTCCATCATGGCACCTCTCACCAACTACATGAGGCACAACAAGCTCTGCTAGGATGACAACAACGAGCAAAGTTTCACCACCATCAGGGCCAAATTGCAAAACACACCCATCTTAGCCCTACCGAACTTCAACAAGGTATTTAAAGTTGATTGTAACGCCTCTATTGCAAGTGTTGGTGCTGTGTTATCCCAAGAAGGCCACCCCATTACCTTCTTTAGCGAAAAGCTTGTTGAGTCACGACGACATTGGATGACATATGAATTATAGATATACGCCATTGTTCGTGCCTTCAAGACATGAGAGCATTATCTCGTCCACAAGGAGTTCATCTTACATATGGACCACCAAGCAATACAACCTCTTAACAACTCCACCACCATCAATAGGATGCATGTCTACTGGATCTCCTTCCTCCAACGCTTTGTCTTCACCATCAAGCATAAGGTCGGCTGATAGAACCAAGTGGCGAACGACCTCAACCGTTGTTCCTCCCTATTAACTACCTTGTAATAGGAGTTCACTAGTTTCACAAACCTAAAAGAGTTATATGAAACAGATGCTAACTTCTGCAATGCTTGGATGCATTTCATGAACCACCAACCAGAGCCCAACATGCTCCTATAGGATGGATACCTCCTTCGACAAACCCAACTATGTATTCCACGTAGCTAGTTACATAGCCAGCTTATTCGTGAGATACATAGCGAGAGTTTAGGTGGTCACACTAGTCACGACAAAACTACTACAGCGTTGGAAGAATGCTTCTATTGGCCTCAACTTAAAAGGGACATTGCTTGCTTCGTTCGTCGTTGCATAACGTTCCAATAAGCCAAGGGGACAGTCTCAGAATACAAGACTCTATACTCCCCTTCCAATGCCGCATGCCCCTTGGGAAGACATCTCCATGGAGTTTGTACTTGGTCTTCCTCGTACACGCCGCACAGGTTTGGATTCAATTTTTGTCATCATTGATTGCTTCTCAAAACTGGCCCACTTCATTGCATGTAAGAAGACAATGGATGCGTGCCATATCGCCAACTTGTTCTTTCACGATGTAGTTCGGCTCCATGGCATCCTACTCTCCATCACATCTGATCTTGATTCCAAATTCCTATCTCACTTCCGGAAGACCCTTTGACGGAAGTTTGACATCACTCTCAACTTTAGCTCTCTACCTGCAAACGGATGGCCAGACGGAGGTTACTAATGCACACTCGACAATCTATTTCGGGCCATTTCAGGTGCACGACCAAAGCAATGAGATCAAGCACTCCCACAGGCTGAATTTGCATATAATTGCATGGTTAACCGCTCCACTGGAAAAGCCCCTTTTGTGATTGTCAATGGATGACTCCCACGACACATCATCGACTTTGCTCCTTTACCGATTGATCAACCAACTATTGAACAGTTAGTTGCAAATATCTGCCACATCCATTGTGAAGTTCAGGAACATCTAGGATAGGCCACTACTTAGTACAAGACAAACGCAAATAAACAATGGTGGAAGAAGACTTTCCAAGAAGGTAACCTTGTCATGGCATTTCTACATAGAGAACGTTTTCCTACCGACACTTACAATAACCATTTAAAGAATAAGAAGTTTGAGCCATGTCGCATCATTCAGAAGATCAACGACAATGCTTATGTCCTTGACATCCCTCCCTCCATGTCCATTTCTACCACTTTCAATGTTGTTGATCTCTTTTAGTACTTTCCATCAGAGGACACTACCAGCCTTAGCTCAGGGACGAGCTCTCCAAAGGAAGGAGGCGCCTGACGTAGGATGAAATATCATGCAAACTGCTTAAGCCATGTAAGATACAACAAACTACGAGATGTGATCAATGGCATGATCTTAGAATATATCTGGGTAACTTGATTACAAGGAAGACGTACGTACAAAAGTACATATGAAGCGAAGGCTTCTCTTTTTATACTCTGCTCTTTCTCATACACCGTGGACATAAGTACAAAAGTGCATGAAGTGAACATCGTGTTATCATACAATCCACAGTTTACGAAAAGTACAGAAGTATAAATTCTAGTTGCAAACGGACAATAACTTCGTCTTCACACGTTACAGAAGAAAAGTATAAAAAGATGTGTGAAGAAATTAATAAGCGGTATGAGTATTTATGGGCTTTCAAGGTGTTTTGGACCGCGGGTGGCCTTAAGTGTAGTTTTAAAAAAAATTAAGAACGATTTGTTTAAAAAATAAAGAAAATATAAACTTACTTATTTTACAGAAATAAATCTAGAAACCTCGAGGTGTTCCTACAATTTACCCACAAACGGCCGGGGCCGTCGGAGCAAAACTGTTTATGTTAGTCGAAGGAGTCGTCGACCTTAAAACATTAAAATTAGGTAGGCCCAATTGGTCGACCTTGAAAAGAATTTATCGGCCTGTGTTAGCCCGTACATACTACACAAGTCCACCATGCTCATTCACTAGCTTGCATACGTTTGCTATTGTTCAAAATTCGCAATGGAATAAAAATTTTAGGATATTACATTTGAGTGTTGAAATATAATACCATGTCGATAAAATAAAAAAGGCGGTAAACCTACTAAGTCTTACAACGTTAATGTGTTGTTCTTTAACCATTAATTGTAAAGTATTTGCTTCTCTCTGGGCTCGGTTGCGATGGTAGGGTGAGGGGTCGTTCCGTGTTGAGAAAGTTGTCTTAAGGTAGAGGTTGATTCTTGGAGAGGAATTGAGGTGGTACGGACATGAGGTCGGGCATTCTCGTTCTCCTCCAATTCGTTCACATCAATGTCAGCAAAACTTCTTACCTTGCCGTGGAAGGAATCAAATTGGTCCGTGTTCGCTTTGTGGATGGTTAAAGTTTTCTAACACGCATGATTAGTAACATTATATGTATGAAATCACCGAGATCGGCATACGTCGGTGAATAGACTTCTGGAAATACGAAAAGCTTTGGTGGAAGTCAAAACCCCAACGGAAGCGGATGAGGTCGGCATTGGCGCATGTGGCGGTGCAGCCCCACGTGACGACCTGCCGCGCTCCCGCACAGAAACCTCGACATCACGTGGAAGGGAAGGCACAGCCTGTCCAATGATGGAGTCGTCGTCGCAATCAATTCTTCCTCATCGTTCCTTCCACGTACCGGAAGGACCAAATTGCGATTGACAATATCATTTATTAATTTCCCTCATCCATGCAAGCACACAATGTAGATCGGTCAACCTGAATGCCTTTAAGGTGCTGCTGGTTCTAATAACATATATGCAAGCAAACTTTCTCTTTAAAAAAGTGAGTATTTTTTGCGTTCTATCTCTGATAAGATTCGAATCCCCACAAGGTATCACTTGTCAAAAGATGCTGCTGGAAGGAAACTTCATCAGGTGATTTTTCTTTCAATTATTATAGAGTATCATTTATATAGACCGATTATATATATATATATATATCTGCTTTCGTCAAAAAATACCACTTTAAATTAAGGGAGGGTTTCTTTAAACAACAAAGATCTAAGTCAACTATTTAATCAAATAATATTGAGCATGTTTCTCGTCTCTTCTCGAGAAACAAGTAGGATATTTCTTTGTAAAATTGTGCTCAATTTTAGATTTGTTTGTTAACTCGAAGAAGAATCAACACAAATCGGATTTTTTGAGGCTAGAATTCATGCTTGTGAGAGAATTTGATTTGATTAGACAATTATACTTGGTAAACAAGGATTCGTTTTTTAGCAAGATACGGAATGTATTGTCAAATATCCAATATGATTCTACAAGATCGATTTTCATTGAAGTAATGGATTCTAGCCACACACACAGATATATATATATATATATGTATACTCGATCGATCTTGTCCAATTCCCATGCCTAAAAGTGATGGACCTTAATTAAGAAGGAAGACCAACTATATTAATTTCATAATGTTAATTTCTGAGACCAAACTTGGGAACGAAGATATATATATATAATCAGTCTTCTTTCCTAGGAACTAGGAATTGTATGGTATATATATATATAGTTGTAAGATTGTCTTATTTCCTTCCCTATCATTGGAATGGGATGAAGTATATATGTTCGATCACTAATATGTCACAAGTAAATATGACTATCATTTGTTTTAGTTTGTTTTGTTTCTACTTTTCAAGATGTGAACTTTTCATTATACATGTCATTTTAAGAAGGTTGTTAGCAAAATTTGATTTAGCAAATATATTTGTATGGAGCTTTTAATTTTTAATAATATAGTAAAAAGAAACAAAGAAAAGCTATTTATGTACCTAAGCCTTAAAACATTTCAATTTTTCAACCTCATTTTGAACTAAATAGTCAAAAATCATGAAGGTTGTAGTCAATGAATTGGGATTTGCAAGATTGTTATAAGGATCATTTCTCATTAACCCTTTGACATCTACCAAGTTCTTTTTGTCACACCTCCAATAGAGAAAATGATAATCAGAAAAAACCATGTTTATAAAAAAAAGTGTAAAAAATTCTTCTCTCTAATATTACAAGATTAGTATGTATTTAAAGAAGTATAACAATAAGAAACAAAAAATATTACTAAGTCTAAAGTTTCAGAAGTTAATTATCACAATAGAAAACTGATAAAACATTACAATCTAGCCTCAATCAGAAATACACAAAATCACAAAGTTTTGTGACATTTCACAAAAATGCTACTATAACTTGACAAAACGAGCAACTAATACAAATTGTTTTGCTTACACCCACCCTCCACCTTAAGGATCTACTAAGTAACCTAAAAAAATTAATAGTAATGAATATAAGTTAAAACCTAATAAGTCAATCTACTCTAAGTCAAAAAATAATAAACAACATATCGTACATACAATAGAAAAACTATACAGTCAAAATCAATGTAACATTATCAGGTATACAAATCTACCATGATATACATGAGCCATGCAAAATACAATAAATAACTAGGCTACAACAATCAAATTTATTTAATACATTCCATTATTTAGTAATGATTACATATAACCCCCCCCCCCCCCCCCCCCCCCTACAACAAAATGTAGTTATCATATATCATCTTATGACCAAGATCTAAGATACCTCAAATATCTTAAGACTAAGTCAAGTGTATTATCTTGTCTTAATTATGTACACAATATCATAGTATCATATCTTCATAGTCATATTTTATAGCTAATACGTTCATTCATTTTGTATCAAGTTTTATGACAAACCAGAAGTCATGATAATAAATATGCATAGTCTACAATGAATGTCCTTCCTCGTCAATGAAACACATGCAAAATAAATAAGTCAAAGACATACATATTAAGCTAGTCTACCCAATGATGCAACAATCATATAAATTGGACGATCAATAAGGTCAATTGACGATCATGCTGACTACACAAATGATATATAGAGCATGCCTACAATTATAATAATAATGCAACCTTCAACAATGATTTTGCAAGTCAATAATGTTTATGCAAACATGAATGTGTCACGATCAAGTAATGCGCATGTCTACTCAAGTGGAACTCACGTGTTAATACATAAAATCACAAGAAATGCATAAAATATGACACTCATGCAACCATATCAAAAATATCATCATTTTAAACTTACCTACGGGCCCAAACACTGAAGAAGTCCCAACTATTATAATATTTTCCTTGTTGATTTTCTCTCTTCTTCTTCCTCTTCCATCCGCAACTACTAAACGAGATCATTGAATTGTGCCTCCTGGTGTGATTCTTGCGACGTCGGAAGGGGAGGAGTTCGTTCGTTCGAGGTCTAAAATCGAGGAAGAGAGGAAAAACAAGGGTTGGGGAGGAGAAACAGGAGAAGGAGAGGAAAAATCTGTGGCTCATAATTAGGAAAATGACAAATTTACCCCTAGGTAGGTCATTACACTCTCCCTTGAATTGGGATAAAAATTTTATCAAAATAAATATCATTTAGATTAGTAATCTTAATATTATAATAATAATAACAACATAAAAAGATATATCGTTGTCTTTAATAATAAGTAAAATTATGAATATCATGTACTTGAAATTATTTAGAGAAAATGTCAACTGATTGATACTTGGAATGCATTATCTGAGAGTTAGTCATAATCCCAGTATATGTGAAAAGAGCACAGATCACTTGTTTAAACTTGCCGTTCTTAAGGTTTAAAGTTCCCAAACTCTTTACCTCACGTGTCATAAAGTTCTCTTGTTAGCCTTGATAACTTAGGACTTAGGACTTATTTGTTTGATTGTTCGCCTCAGTTGCAGTTTTATAATTAAAATTTTGTAATTTTGACATACCTTTTTATCTTGAAAAAAAAAAAAAAAAAAAACTTTTCATTCTGGAAATCTGCACAATAGTCGTGTGTCTTCAAGATAAATCGAACCAAAACGGTAAATTCCCAATGCAAAAAGTAGCGTTTTTTTTTTTCTTCTTTTTTTTGGTCTGAAAACTTCTTCCATGCTAAAAAAAAAAAAGCACACGACGCCGTCCTTGGGTTGTTTCGTATTTCTGAATGACGTGGAACCCGAATCCGGGTCCGACAATGCCAATAATGGACTCGGAAATCAATTTTGTTCCGAACAAGAAAAGTCCAAACAAAATCAAAAGTTTAATTTTTCGTCATCCTGCTTTACGGTAACGGTAGTTGGATCTCGGGAGCGGAGGGATCGAGGATGGCGGGCGGGATCGACGTTGACACCCGGAAATAATTAATCTTGAGAAAATGAGATCAGAAGAAAACCATACAAGCGAACTCATCTCTCTTTTTCCGGAACAGATAAAAAATTAAAAATCCGACGAATCCCAAGTCAGAGTCCACCGATCTGCGGAAATGCGTCGGTACCTGGTATTGAAGCGTCGGATGGATTACTTTTCAATGGACTTGAGGAAAGAAAAAAGCTCTCTTTCTTCGATGATATAACAACCCATCACTCAGAACTGAGGAAGTGGTAAGTCTGCATTCCCTTTCACGGCTGACAGACACTTCCCTCCAGATGCAGACAATGCAGTTGAAAGATTTGTTTTGTTCTTCCGTCGTTATGATTTTTTTTTTTTTTTTTTTTTTGACCTTTCAACCACCACCTTTTCTTTTTCTTTTTCTTTCTTTCTTTCTCTTTTGAAATAAAACCAGCACAGTGGATGGATGGGACTTCGATCCGAGGCCTCGACGAACTCATGGCTGGAATTCTAGTTCTCATCCTCTAATCCAAATGTTGTTTAACGAATAAGTAGGTAATACGGGACATTTTCCTCGGAAATTTTTTTTTTTAAAAAAAAAAAAAAAAAAGTTTAGACGCAAAGGTTAAGATTCTAACGAATGTGCGTTCCGTCGAGGACTCCCACCCAAGTAGGAGGGCATTCAGATCGATGTACTTGAAAATTAAATCTCCCCCTTACGTTTCTTTCTTTATGGAAACTCAAACTGCGAGCACATAAAAGATGGAACATTATTACTACCAGACAACAAGAAAAAATGAAGGCAGGTCCAAGGGAGAAGAGTCCTTCCTTGTTCCCTTGACCCGAATCAGTCATCGTCCTTGCAGTTAACCACGAAATTGAAGCAATAGGAAAGGCGACGACATTAACGACGACACATCTTATTCCTGAGAAATAACAAAATATACATAAATTTACCACAATTGCCCCTGCCGACAACCCACCGGCCATGACCACCGTCGGCGACTCGGAACGATGGCGATGTGTGTGTACTCCAATCCCCACCCCATCCCCTTCAGATCACATCATATTTATATTTATATTTATATTATGTATTTATATGCCGTTTTTGCTTATATTAATTAATCGTCGATTGTTAAACATTGAAAAGCCTCGGGGGAGGGGGGAGAGGGGAGAGGGGAATGAAAACATCACCATCGTCAATGAAGAGTCTCCCGTGGTCATGGCTTGCCAGCATCGGCGCTCTGGCTAGACATCGACGTGGCAGCCGGTGATCTGCTGGAAGCGGAAGCCGGCGTAATTCCCGTTACTACTCTCGATGGTGAGGAAGGCCGGACAGCTGACGTGGATGTGGTAGTGGCCGGAGATCCAGGTTCCCACCTTCCACCTCAGCTTCCCATCGATCCTAACGTGCAGCAAGATCAGCCCGGCGGCCTCGTCCTGGCTGATGGACACGCACAGGTACGGCGCGACCGGGACGTCGGCGCCGTAGAGGAAAGGGGACCAGACGGTGACGTCCTTGTGGCCCTGGTAGACGGAATTGATGGCGGTGGGCATGGTGATCTGCTGGGATTTGTACTCCGCGTACACGTCGAGCTTGTCGTAGTAGATGCCGATGCGGTTGTTGGGGTTGCGGGAGTTGAGGGTGACCTGGAGGGTGGTGCTCAGGTGGTAGCTCTCGGAGTTGGAGAGGTTCAGTTTGTAGACCGTGGCGTCCTGGAGGGAGAACTTGGGCTTCGTTGGTCGGAGGACGAGGAAGATCACGAGGATGACCAACAGGATGAGCACCACAAACGACAGGATGCAGCAGGAGAGGCAGTGCAAGAGCCTCCGGCGCTCGCAGTCGCCCTTCTTCTCCTTCCCTCCCATCCTGTGCCGGAGAGACGAAGAAAGAAAGAGATCGAGGAGAGACGAAGAAAGAAAGAGTGGGAGGAGGAAAGACCAGCGGGAGTGGCAGCGTAGGGTAGGGATTTGCCACCGGGGTTTTTATTTATTTCATTGGTTCGTTCATTGATTTATTTATTTTAGAATAAATAAATGAAGTGACGAGCAGCTGACACTAACGGCGGATGTATTTCTTTTACGAATTCTTCCGTCTCTGTCGCAGTGTTAGGTGGCTCCCCCGCATTTTTTCTTAAACGTTGAAAATTCTTTTTATTGCTCTTATAAAAAAACTACGTGGTCGTAACTGATTTTTTAACTTTTCTTAGTTGTAAATATTTGCAATAACTGAGATTTTTTTAAAAAAAGAAAAAAAAGCACTACTACGACGATTAACAATTAAAGCCTAGAGGCCCCAGACCTCAAAATCCAGCTTCGATCCATGGGTCCAATTTATTTTATGGGACGTTTAATTATTTGTTACAATACTTGTAAACCGTTTAGAAAATGTTGCTAAAGCTGAGAAATTCCTAAATACCAGCGGCCGGCCGAAAGAGTCAAAATGCGTTGATGTGTCCTCGTCACGCCAACGTCTTATTTATTTATCTCCTGCGATGGAAGAAGTCATTGATTTAGTTTACTTTAGACCGACGGCTTCACCTACAGGTCCTTTTTTTTTACAATAAGATTCGCCTCTTTAACCTTCTTCTTCTTATTCTTCGGATTAAAAGTTGATAAAAGTAAAAACGGGAAGGAACAAATAGGGACGTTTTGATTCGTTGACTGTCTTTCTGATTAATTAATTAATTAAACTGATGGAATGGCGTTAATTTGCCACCGACGACGGAATGCCGGGGCCGGGTGGTCTTTCATTTTAATTAAATGATACACGAAATTAAGAAAGGGAAGGAAACGAGTGGGGAAGGGAGATGATGAGGAGTGCTGCGCTTCTTCCTCGTCCGCAAGCTGGAGGGTGAGGCGTCCCTATCGGAAGCTTTCCTGTTCAATATCTTTTCCCGGAAAAATGTAGCATACCTTCTTATTCAAACTGCGGTGGGTGGAGGTACGCGGATGCATGCATGTGTATATATATACCCTTGTTTATCTTCTTCTTCTTCTTCTTTCAGTTGTTCGTTTACTAATTTACTCTTCTGCGTGCTACTGTGGAATGAGAACTTAATCAAAAGTAGCGGCTGGCCAAGAATTAGTATGATGAACCACGTGCCAACACAATCATGAACAACAACAACAACCGCGTACTGATATACTCGTGCATGGTTAAGAGAAAGAGGCATCGGCTCCCATTTACATATATAAATATATGCTGCATGCGTTTCCCCTCCGCCGGTAGATAGGATTGGGATTAATATGGATTTACTTGAAGCAAATGATGCAGCACGCATGAAACAAATTAGTTATTGCAATAACTGAGATTTGAAATATATGCAAATGATGCAGCACGCATGTTAATTTGAAGAATAGGAACAAATTAGGATGGGGGGTGATGAGAATGATGCGGAAGAGGACGGACGGAGGGAATCGATCGGCTGGCGGTAGGGCCATGCTTTTTCCAATAAATAGTTTTTTTAGCTTGACCAATAGCTTTCCATGGTTGTGTGAATTATTAATTTGGATGTCCCACCGAACTGCATCACATCTTAACCATTTTCAATAATGTGGCGGCCAATCTTTCTTCCACTCCTCTTATTTTACCTCAAATAAATAAAAATCAATTATTAGAAAGAGAGAGAGCCACAGATGTAATTCATGGTGGCTTCAACTTAGTTAATTGGCATCACTTCAACTGATCTTTTCAACAGGTTTTCATGTAAGAAGTACTTCAACATGGTAAGCATTCATACTAGCTATAAATGTTCTTTTTAAAGTCTTACAGGCAGTTTAATTAATTTACAAGATAGATGTACACGTACGTACGTGTATTAAGAACCTTGATATCGGGTAAAAACACAAGACGTTCAAATCAAAACCAGTTGACATTTATGCATTCTGATTTTCTAACATGAGATTGTTCCCAACCTTTTTGTCGATATCAGTATTAATGTTTTAGCTCGAAGTCAGTTAAATCCAAACCTTGTACGTTCATAGGCATTATTGGACGTACAAGGGGAATAAACTAACGTACGTGTAATTTATCGATCATCCACTGTTGCATTGGTGCGCCCTTTAATTTCATTGAATATATAATTACATTAGGCAGAGGGACAATTAATTAATCCTACGTGCGAATGCTCCGCGGAAAGAAGTGATTCCGTCGTTGAAAAAGGCAAGGGGAAAGGAAAGTGCAGGATTGATTTGGAAGAAAGGATGGAGGGAGTGGAAGTGATCGAGAGAATCCAAAGAGTAAGAGAAACATGTAAGAAAGTAAAAAAGGAAGGGGAAAGGTTGATATGGGCATGATGTGAACCAATTCCAATTCCAATTCCAATTCCATCTCCACTCAAATGATGCTGGAATTTGGAATGCTGAGGGTGTGGAGTCCAGTCACTCTGATCTGTAAAAGGAACATTGAAAGGCCCATTTCTCCTAAGCCCTGTGGATATGTTAGACACCTCGGTGATGATGTAAAGTAGTGAGCAATCAATTAGGTGGAGTTCAACAAGTACAGCTTCTTCTTTTTAACATTTTTCTTCCAAAATTTTAACGATCGAAACGTTGAATCGAACCACATGCACTTAAAAAATGTTAACTTGTTCATAAACATAGACGTTTTCATTTCTTCTCTTCCAACAAATTGGAAAAGCCTCAACTTCTGGAAATTTGACAACCTAACATTTTTCTTGGCTTTTTCTTCCTCGAAAATTTATTAATATTACAGATCGACCTTGAAAAAGACATGACACAAGTAAATATATGGTAAACATAAAATGGTACTGTAAACTTTTCAGACAAATTTCAAAAGATTACAATACAGTGTATCCAAAGAAGATTACATATATGACTGACTCTCAAAGACACAAAACCTTATACATATGACTTAAAAGAAAACTAGCTTGTCGGCAAGAAAGGGGGGAGGGTTTCAGCTCCATTTCCAACTAAGGGAGGGTTAGTGCACACCGGAATTCATGGAAAGGAAAGTAAAGTTTGCACTTTCCTTTTGTAAGTCGTTAGTGTGCATGTCAATTGACG
Source organism: Cymodocea nodosa (assembly GCA_036874045.1). NCBI lineage: Eukaryota > Viridiplantae > Streptophyta > Magnoliopsida > Alismatales > Cymodoceaceae > Cymodocea > Cymodocea nodosa. The sequence continues at coordinate 12,714,683 of JAZBRI010000011.1, forward strand.
GAAATGAATTCTACACATTTCCGTCCATATATAAGATTCAATTTCCATTTCCGGCGTAAATTTTCCCACCCTCGCGCACGCGATTTTCACCCAAAGGGCACCCGATTTTCACCCTCTCGCGCACGCACTCACCCTCCCTCACGCTCGCCGTTGCCGTCGCACTCGCAGTTGTGCTCGTCGTCACGCTTGCCGCTCGCCCTCACAGTCGTCGTTGTACTCGCACTGGCAGTCGCGCTCACTGCTCGCCCTCACTGCTCGCCCTGACGGAAGCCTCCTACGCATAGCACCGTCGAAACCTCCTCACACGGAAACCACCCTTGCCCTCGCTGTCGCCTGAAGCCACCGCTGTCACCTGAAGCTCTCGCTGTCGCCTGAAGCCACCGCTGTCACCTGAAGCCCTCGCTGTCGCCTGAAGCTGCCGCTGTCGCTCGAAGTTGTTGTCGCCTGTCGTTGCCCACCCAATAGGTTTGGCCTAAAGATACAAATCTTGCACTAATCAAACATATTTATTATAATAAAAGATGATCAACTCATAAAGCAAGCTTAACAGAGAGCTCTTGTTCAATAACTCCCATTATTCAAAAAGCAGAGCCATTGTGATTATTCTCTTTCTATTTTCTGTTGTTTCAATGTTGATCCACCAACACAACAACAACCTTCCAATTTTAGGGCTTAAGCCAAAGGAAGGATACCAGCTAATGTGATAGGGCTTATGCCATAAGGTGGTTGCTGAATTCCACTGATCTACTGATTTATGACAATCATGCCAGATGGAACATGAACCCCCCCTCACCCCAACATGAACAAACAGATCCAAAGTGAAAATCCATAGGAAAGAAGAACAAGTACCTGTTATATTGTTAAATGATGTCAGTTTCAAGCAAGGGCTAAGGGTGGTGTGCTAAATGTTGACAAAAAGAAGACTACGAGACTATGTTGAAGGTGATGTCAAGGGTAGTGTCTCCATCTAAGAATACGAGAGAGGAGAGTTTCAGGGGAGGGTTTCTGTGGCCACCCAATGACTCTGTCATGTTTGACTGGTGAAAATGGAAATAGATTGTTGTTGTTAACCAAGGGATCTGCTAATGGTGATGTTTGCTTGAGCCAGCAACAAGTTGATGGTAAAAAATGTCTTCTTGAGTTGGTAAGTTTCTGTGTACTTCTGAACTAGTATTACATATATTTTGTAGGTCAATTTTCCCTTGGAACAAATCAATTAAAAAGTTACTTTCAAGACAGCATATGAGTTATCAACCACATTTTTCAGCATACACCTTTTTGCATAATTATACTGCTACCTAGAATATGTAATCAAAATTTCTCTTTTGATTGGTAGCCTTTTATCTTGTGAATGGTTAACTTAGTTTTGATTCGTTAATATGAAAATTTGTAAATTTACTTGCAAAATGGTTTTCTTGCACATGTTACAAATTTTAATCCCAACATTCCTGATTTTCACATATACTTTTTACATTTGTGAAGTTATTTCATAAGCAAGTAGGTCCTTTTCTTATTTGCTGGATTTGTACATTTGATGCTAATTTATTATATCTAATTTTCATTGATGATTGAAAGTAGCATTAATTTATGGAATCTATAGTATGTGTGAGAAAGATGAAACATTGCTTGATAGCTGGGTATTCTTAACTACCACCTTTGCAAGAGTTTGGATTTTATTTTGTTATGCTGCTTTGAGATCTGGGAAAAAAAATGTAATGGTATTCACAAATGCATATGAATATTTTTATTATTGTTGTTATTCCATATGTTTTATTGTAGTTGTTGAAACTGTGCTTGTGTAGAAAATGAGTACTCCTGATAAGGGAAGGACAGGTGGAGGTAGAAGTTACATTAGTTGGAATGCTGAAGCAGATGCGTATTTCTTAGATATTTTAGCAGAAGTATTGAATGAAGGAAATAAGAAAACTCATGATGGAAAAATCAAAGGTAGCACTTGGGATGAAGTAATTGAAAAATACAATACTAGAAGAAACACAGGTATCACAAGGAAGAATGTAGAAAGTCGCTTAAAAACTTGGCGACTAATGTATCGAAATTACTCCAAAATTGCCAACCAGAGTGGATGGGGTTGGAATTTCATCCAAGGTTACACTAACATTGATGATGAGATTTGGAAAGAGTTCGTTAAGGTTAATTTTTTAATCGCTTATGACTTATAAAATATTGTAATCTTTATCTTTTTCCATTTGACTACAATTTTCTTTTTATAGGCACATCCAGAGTGTGAAAGCTACAAAGGCAAACCATGCTTGATATTTTAGCAATTGCAACAAATATTTGAAGGTAGTATGGCCACTGGGAATATGGCTAAACAAGGTGATGAGGTAGAGTTTGTACCAAACACGCAGGATGATGTGGAAATGAACACTTTCAATACCACTCAGGAAACAATGGACATGGATTCTGATTTACCTCCTTCATCAGGAGGAAGTTCAAGGGTGGCAATTGAGAAGAAGAAGAGACGAGCAAGACCTCATGCAGTGTCCCATCAAATCATAGCAGATTCATTTAAAGATGCATCAAAAGCCATTATGCATATGTGTGAAATAGATCAACAAAATCAAACTACACGGAACGATCAATTTAAAGAGTTGGTTGATACACAAAAAAAATTAGTTCAAGTACAGGAAAGGTTGGTTGATATTAAAGAAAATACTAAAAACTATTTAGATCATGCTGTTGCAGCGTTACTTCAGATTGAAGGTCTTTCTACAGAAGAACAATATGAAGCTATTGAGTTATTCCAAAAGCCAGAATTTTGTAAAATATTCTTAAGTTTACCAGCAGAAATGCGTTATGGATGGTTGAGGTTTAGGAAGTGAGCATATGGTTACAATGGATGAAATGTTTGTTTTGTGCATGAATTCACTTTCTTTCCAATCTTGAACTTCTTGTGTTTATGAAGTGTTTTCGTGAATGTAATCTTTTATGGATGAAATCTTTTTGTGGAAGGTCATATATGGATGAAATGTAAAATGGATATTATATATTGAAATGTGAAATGACTTATCATTATGAAATGTAAAATGCTTTTTTTAGTTGAAACATCGAATGTTTTTTTTTTTTGCTTAAAAATGTGAAATGTCTTTTATTTTCTTAAAAATGTGAAATGTCTTTTATATATTGAAATGTGAAATGGTAAATTCGTAATATTCTTGTTATTTTGTAGGTGAGGATGAATCCTAGTGACATGTTTACTACTACAATTGATAATGCAATTTCATTCATACTGGATGAAGAAGAAGTAGCTAGAAGAAGGCGACTACGTCTATTAATGTCATGGACAATTTTAGCAAAAATGGCAAGTACGTCACTATTACTATACAATAACACAAGTCATATATATAGTAAAGAAGGTGCAGATTACATTAAGAGATTACTAGATCCTTGTCAACCTCATCAAGCTTACAATTGTCGAAAGATTTACAGAATGAGTCAAAGTGTGTTTAAAAGTTTTTGTTCTTTAATGAGAAATGAAGGAGTTATTGCTGATACCGCCAACATTAGTGTAGAAGAGAAATTTGCCATGTTCCTTGTCACAGTAGGGCAAAATCAAAGGTATGGAGTAACAGTTGAGCGATTTAGTCGTTCAAGTTGAAGTGTTAGCAAATACTTTAATGAAGTATTAAATGCTATAATACGTCTACATCATGTGCTTATAGCAAGACCTTTATCTTCAACACCAAGTCGAATTACAGATGATGTAAATGTTTATCCATATTTTAAGGTATGTATTCACTTTTGTATATATATTGTAGTTTTTATCTTATTTAAGGAATTAAATGATGTTTAATGTGTATAGGATTGCATTGGAGCTATTGATGGTACTCATATCAAAGCAACTACTTTTGGACAAGAAACAGCTAGATTTAGAAATAGGAAAGTTGAATTGTCTCAAAATGTGATGGCAGCATGTAATTTTGATATGAGATTTACATATATTTTAGCTGGTTGGGAAGGATCAGCAGCTGATGCTCGTATCCTTCAAGATGCAATTAGTAGACCTAATGGTTTCAAAGTTCCTCCAGGTAAATGCAATTAGTATATTTTCAAGTAATATGCACATTATCATACTAATTTCTATTCTTCTATAGGTAAGTTTTACTTGGTAGATGTTGGATATCCCAATCGACCAGAGTATATTTGCCCATTTCGAGGTGTACGCTATCATTTATCTGATTATGTTAATGATAGACTTCCTAGTAATGCTGTAGAAAACTTTAACTACAGGCATTCACAACTAAGAACAGTCATTGAGCGTACATTTGGAGTTGTGAAACATCATTTTTCAATCTTACGAGGTCAGATGTCATATCCATATGAAACACAAGTGAAGATTGTGATCGCATGTTTTTTAATTCACAATTTCATTCGATTGGCTGATAAAGAAGATTTACTTGAAGATTTGCAAGATGAGTTAGAAGAATTAAATATTACTGATGATATACAACCAACAGGAGAAGTGCATATGGATGGTCATTCACAGGTTGGAACGAGTCAAGAACAACGAAAAGAATTAGCTGATAAGATGCGTGAGGATATGATGATGGCAATGTGGGATGGAAGGACTATTTAAGTCCATTTATATTATACCTTTGGATCTTAATAAGTAATAAGTAGAATGCTTTGTATCTTTGGACTATTGTGTAGATTGATGTCGTAAAACTTTGGATGCTTTGTACTTTTAGACTACTTTTTAAATTTATGTTGTAATAATTAGAGCATGTATACTTTTTCAAGTCATTAATATTATTTTCATTTTCAATTCAAAAAATTACAGATTGATGTATTAATTACATAATTTTAGGTAGTGTTTTATAATATATTTTGGTTGAAATCTTAAATCTATTAGTTCAAACCATAGATTATAAATTATTCTTATTATTTTAATCTTTAAATACAATTTAGTTTAAAATACATATACATATATATATATTTATTTATATATATATAAAGTATTGGTTTTCCCGAACAACCAATTGAAAAAATATATATACATATATATATATTTATATATATAAAAAGTATCGGTTAAACCGAACATGTTCGATTCAACCGATACTAATTTATGTTATACATATATATATATCTTTATATATATAAAAAGTATCGGTTGAACCGAACATGTTCGGTTCAACTGATACAAATATATATACATATATATATATCTTTATATATATAAAAAGTATCGGTTGAACCGAACATGTTCGGTTCAACCGATACAAATATATATATGTATATATATATATTTATATATATAAGAAGTATCGGTTGAACCGAACATTATCGGTTCAACCGATGCAAATATATATACATATATATATTTATATATATAAAAAGTATCGGTTGAACCGAACATGTTCGGTTCAACCGATACAAATATATATACATATATATATATTTATATATATAAAAAGTATCGATTGAACCGAACATGTTCGGTTCAACCGATACTAATTTATGTTATACATATATATATATCTTTATATATATAAAAAGTATCGGTTGAACCGAACATGTTCGGTTCAACCAATTCAAAAATATCATAAAAAATTACAAATATGCAAAGCCCTCTACTCAACCGATTAATATATATATATATATATAACATAAATTATCGGTTGAACCGAAAGATCATCGATTCAACCGTTTTCAATATTAATAAATATTAATAGTTTATAATCTATCGGTTGAACCAATATATTTACGGTTCAACCGTTTTCCAATAATTAAATATGTAAATAATAATAATATATCATTAAATATTTTATTCTTCTACTCAACAAATACATTCTTGGTTTTCCCAAGTTAAGTAAATATACATACATATATATTAAAATAATAATGGTAAACAATGGATTAATAATGATATAACATCTTTATATTATTTTTTTAAAAATTATAAATACACATAAAATATAATATAATAATTAAAATAATATAAAAAATTTAAGAAAAAGAGAGAATAATATTAGACATATATATCTAAGAATTAATAATAAAAATAATAATAAAATTTAATTTACAAAGAAAAAATGAAGATGTAAATTTTTAATGGTAAAAGTATGCTTATCTTTTAGGGACCTTTTGCATTTTGATGATTATTATTCTATATTTCCTAATGTATAATTAAAAACATTTAATGTACATAATTATATTTGAATATCAAATAAATTAATATTATTTTTAGGTGTAAATATAAAATTACAAATTAATGTATCAATTACACAATTTTAAGTAGTGTATTAGAATTTATTTCATTATTTTTTTAATTTCCAAACATTCTAGCGTGCACTAAAACCCCATAGGAATTCTAACTTTCTGAACTTTCTGATAGATGCACTAAACCCCTATAGAAATTCTTACATTCCAGACATTCTATTTCCTTTCTTTCTGAACTTTCCATTTTCTTTCCGTCTAAACTTTCCGACATGCACTAACAGCCCCTAATGCTCTCTGTCAAGTAGACTAGGAAACAAAACCTTATACAGCGAAGATTACAAGATATTTATCAGCCACATATCTGACAACTACACAACATAGCTTAACCTAATTAACAAGCAAAATTATTACATCATAACTAGAGTAAAACAAGTGTTCTAACAAACCCTGGTAAAATATTGAATTATTTTCCTAAGGGGCTTTGCTTACGTTCTTAAAATTTTATGATGCCTCATTTCACATGCATGCACCTCTTTCGAGTCACCATTAATAGCTAAACTTTATAAATGTGTGCACCTGAGAGTGTTATTATTGCTCACAAGGAAATCAAAGGAAGTGAGAAGCTTGTTTGTCCATGTCATCAAAATTCCATTAGATTACATAATTTTAATTTTTTAAGTAAACCATCTATTGGTGCCCACCGAAGCACCTAAGGTATGGAAATGCACATGTTAATTCCTCAAAGACTGGTCCATTTCCTACTTTAGTCGTTAAGGTTAAAATCATAGATGCCAATGCCCCCAAGGTCAATTTCCATACACATACACAAGGTTGTTCCCCTACTAGTATGCATAGTTTGATCATCCCAACTCATATTTTCTCCCATATCATGAGGGACTAAATTTTGATATGCTTCTTTCCTTCATGGAAGATTAATAAATAATGAAAATTTTGAGAAATAGCTAAAAATCTGCATATGACATAACAAAAATGCAGATTTGATATTATCATGCATCTTTTATATGGACCTAAGAAACAAATAACAACATGTATTTGATACTAAATTCCAAAAGCTATAAAACAAAAAGAATCATCCTATAATAAAATACCAAAGATGGTAATTACTCCCAATACGGTTGGCATCAGAAATATACTACCAAGTATGTACATGATATTGCTTTGATTTTGATTTTAAGTAAAAGTAATTTTGTTTTAAAATAATTTTTAACTTTAGATAAATCTAGATTTAGATTTCGCTTAAAAGTCTCAATATTTGGAATAAGACTAAAATATTTGTAGGAGCATGTTAGTTTCTTATATAATTAACTATTAGAAAACAAAACAAACAACATAAATCTACTCATCATGGGGAAGAGAACTTCGTTTAGTATAATTGACGGATAAAAAAGGTCATGTAATCTGTTATATATGCATGCATACTGTCATTGCCTGCAACACACTTAGGTTATATACACATCAAACCAACGCACCAAGGATCTGTGGGCTAGAAGGTTTGTATCCAAGTTGCCAAGGAGGTGTCACTTGTTGGCTTCGCATAGAATTTAGGATTAGATCAACTTAATAAATGATGTCGTCAATGAAAGTGATTTCAAGACACATTTATATGCGACTTGAATGGGTTTTGGGTCGTCAAAATCAGGTGATTGTTCATGTTTGCATGTAGTGATGAGGCAAAATTGGTAGATTTTGAAAAAATTTTCCAAGTTGTTTTTATGGGTTTTGTGACGAAGGAATTTTGGGTATTGCTATTAGCTAAGGCTAATCCAAGTTCTAGGATTCAGAGGTAACAAAGGGTTGGGTGTTGTTATTGGCATGTTCTTCAACGTGAGAGTAGGATGTCTACAGAAGCTGCTAGACATGGCTTGCCTTTAACTATCCTCCCGGTGGTAGGAATCTAATCGGTCTGACTTATGCATCAGCTATTTCCTACATTTGGCAGGAGAGGAAAGTAAGGACCATCAGAGAGACACAGAATACTGGACCACAATGATGGGGAAGTTTTATTTGACGTAAACCTCAAGCCTACACCGTAAAGCTCAACTGATCTTAACAAGCCCATGCCTTTTCCTTTGCATCAATGATACAAGCCCATGCCTTTTCCTTTGCATCAATGATACAAGCCCATGCCCCTGACACCGAACAAAAAAAATGCATACTGATACATTCACCATATACGGGAACCTCAAACAGGAGCTAATCAAAATGATAAGTCAGGAAAAAGGAGTGAGACCAAACAACTCAAATGTTAAATAATTGGATATAGAAATAGATCTCAAGCAGCCTTCACAAGAACTGTTCATGGGAAAATTCTCATCACGAAATGTAAGGGCCCGACGTAAATCTGCCTATGGATGGAGCGCATTTTAGTCATTTTCCCCTGCGGTTATGACCCGGGAAAAATAACCTAGATTTTTTTCGTTTTTCATTCGACCTTCTTCGTCCTCTGCAGCGTTACTTCCGGATCCCTAGCAGCGATGACGAGAGATCGAAGTTTGGCGGCTTCGACACTCCGATGGTGAACAAGCGGGTGTTCAGCTCCGGCGACGAGCATGTGGGGGTGCACGACTTCGACAAACGCGAGTGCGACGTGTGCGCGGCTGCCTGCGCCTGTAGCAACATGGTTTCGCAAGTAGGTGCATTTCGCCGAGATCAACGATCTTCTGGCGTCGCAAGGTGAGGTGCGTCCTTCCCCTGGCTCGCTGCTGGAGCATCAAGCGCAGTTGAAAAAAAAAAAAAAACAAAGGATCGTGAAAGGGAAGAAGGGGGTTTTGGAGATTTTCATCTTTATCGATAGTAAGTAATCTTTCTTTCCCTTTTTATTATCTAAAATGTAGTATTTTTACGTATTATTGTTGGTTGTCAAATATTTGTTATAATTATAGTGTGTGTTGAAGCTTAAAATGTTGATTATTGTTTAATGTAGGTAATCATGCAGTTATTATAATCAACCCATAATCGATAAGATTTGTAACTGTGAGGTACTTGAAAGTCTCGATCCCTTAATTTTGGTTGGTGACACATATTTATTAGTGGACATGATATGATGTTGATGATTAATAATCAATCAATGGTGTTGTTTATTGTGATTTATTCTAACTATATGTATAATACGGATGATAATACATAATATAGTTGATTTATGCATTTTATGATATGTGATTATTGTGTATTATGTGTATGTCTAATATTTTGGAATATTAGGCAATGGTGTGAGACTTGCGCAATTATTTTTGACTAAGGACCAACTTGTCATGTATGATCATGAATAAAGATGAATCAATTGTGTTAGATATGAAATCCGACTACAAGGGCATAATACTATGTTATTGTGTATATGATTGAGATTGAATATACTTGGTCCGTCTTAGGGTAACTCAAAGTATCTAAAGTCTAATCACAAGATAATATGTGATTACTTGACCTTACTGTAGGAGAAATATGCAGTCGCATTTGACTCTGCAATATTTGACCTTGTTATAGGGAGAAACATGTAGTTGTAGTTAATTAAATAAAAAAGGAAATAAAGAATGTACTTTTGGCCTAGTCATTCTATTATATTTTGCATAGATGATAAACTATTGACTATGTTTTGTACCATGTGCATATTAAGATTATAGTTTTCCATGTGTAGCATTTTTCTTACTTTATTTATTTATTTTTTAGTTGTGAATAGATTATTTACTGAGTGTTAACTCACTTCTTTTGATTATCCCTTTTTAGGTTATCCAACCGAACAATAGGTGTAGCGTAAATCAGAGAGGTCATGTTAGCATTTTGTTTGACAGGTTGTTGGATTTTTGTTGTAAACGAATGAATGAATGTACGCATGTAAACTCTTTTGTGGTTATAATATTTGTGGTGCATGTGAAAGCAAGACAATGATCATGATATTGATAATTCTGTGAATTTTTTATTGAATTGAGATTTACCTAAAAAGTGATCTACTGGTCTTCTCACTATTTTGAATTTGAATTTTTGTTTATTTAACTCATTTTACTAAGATTTAAGTTTATTTTGAACTTTTGTTGTTAAATTCATCTTTTTTAACAGATGTCGTCTTGTAAAATTAAAGAAAGAGAGTTTTCCATTCTTTTAATTTTATGACATTTGCCGTAACTTCGTTTGGAGGCGTAACATGAAATGATAAATCTTCATAGTAGAAGCAACCCCTATCATTTTTCAAATACAAAAAACATAACGAAATTCATAATTTGAGTAAATTCATGAATATTTATTTCTCTTGAGTGTGATTCATTTTTAATACATACATGACATCTGCATCAAAAGTATGAGGATGTAAAGAAAGAAGAGTCTCCTTGCTGCACTGAGAATTGGAATTCTTAAATGTAATGCAAATAGAGAAGAAATGTGGAAAAACAAAGAATATAAAAATTTTCTCATATGTCAGTTTGCATCATCAATCTTCATGCCTTTAAGGCTTCTTGCTAACCAGATTGCTGTTTCACGAGGGGAGACCTTATCTCTGCCAAAAGGTCTCAAAACAAATGCTAGCTCATCCAATCGATTGTGATCAAGCAGATCTGCCGATAGCTCTAGTAAGCCTTCAAGGGCTTCTGCTCTTTGTCTAAACGATCTGACATCTAGTGTTTCCTTCATGGGAGTCTCTTCCTCTTTTGGCTCAAATGAAGACTCTGAAGAATTAGTTCTTACAAGTTCTGCTAAATTTGATTTATCCTTGTTGCCAGTTTCCACAGAATGTGGATTGGATGTTATTGATTCATGTGCTGCTGGTGGTCTCAAACTTGCCGAAGTAGCATTTCTGATCTGTGCTTCGCTAACCACATTTATTAGCTTCCCAACATCCATGTTCTGAGTACCTGCATCAACAGCCTCTGTCATTGGTTGCTCACTTCCAACACGGAAGCTGCTGTGCCTTATAACATGTATCACATCATCAAATGCTGAAGTCAAATGAGTAGCAGGACAAGCTGTTGTGTCGGATCTCTGACACGGCAGAGGCTTTTTTAACACTGGTAAAGCTTTTAAATTTTCTGAGAACTGTGGTAATACATCTCTCTTGGATGACAGCAGTTCTCTGACCGTGAATTTATCATCACCGTTGTTCATTACCGAAGAATTATCTGGCTCTGGTTTACCAAGAGACAATTCATCTGTAGAAACACTTATCTTTTCAGAGTTTTGGGAGGTCAAATTCAAACCTTCAGGAGACAACTCATTTCTGAAAACGCATTCCTCTTCAATGTTTAGTGAGGACAAATCCAAATCAGAACTTGTAGTCACTTCATCCTTAGTGATGGTGCTTTTCTTCATATCAATGATCTCTGCTGTGTGATCGGTGGAGAGCTTGGGTTGATAATCATCATGGTGATCACTATTTACATAATCATGGTTGGAAGACTGCTCACATGAAGCAATAATTAAATCATCTACTTGGCTGCATTCTGAACCTTCCATATGTTCAGGTCCATCAGTATCAGGTGGAAAACTAGGAGATAACTTAATCTCTTCTTTCACGGTAGTTGCAGATGGTTTAGTTTGCTTTGAAGATGCTTTTGGTTTCTCCATTTGAATTTCAACAGGTGAAACTGTAGATATCTTTTCAGTTTCATATGTGTCATTTCTTGCCTTCTCAGGGATGTCAGTTGTGTGCTCAGGAGCTCCTCCTGACCTTACTATTCTACTTGGTGTTTGGTTGGTATTATAACTTCCAGAATCTGAAGTGAATGAACTAGCATGCTTTTGCGCTCTAAAAGAAGGTTTTTTTACCAAATTGCGAGGAGGAAAATGACATGGCTTCACATGATTTGCATGGTCTGCCTCTTGTCTAGCAGGATTGGAGGAAGATATGCCATCTAATTGTTGTTTTGTTTTTGGAGAGGAATCAAATTCAGGCAACTGCAAAAGATCATATATAGATAACATCAAGAATTTGAAATAAGGATTAAAAGAAGAAAAGAAAGAAATTTCTTTTACCAGGTGCTTCAGAGGCTGTGATACACGTTTCACAAGACTACTGTTTGTTTTTCCTGGCATGGCAGGTGCTTTATCCATATTTGACTTGGAATTGGAAGGAAGTGGACCAACAGGCTTAGTCACCTTGGTTGATGCTTCTGTGCAATTTTTTCGTGTGTTTGATTGACCTACTTTCATTCTGTTCCCTCTCAGAGGGGAGTTGCTTTCTCTAACTCGGCCCTCTTCTTTAAGAGCCATGTATACATTCTTGAAGGTTTTTGAATGCTTCACATCAACTTTGCTACTCTGATTAGGAGGCAATAGTTTAACAGAACCCTGTTCATCCATTTCAGCAGTAGAAGTCGTGCTGCCTTGCTCCTCACTTGTTATCCCCTCACCATTCTCAGGAAACTGGATTCCATTATTAAGACAGGCACCTCCATCATCGCCTGTAGAAGTCTCAGACTTTGGGACCTTAGGATCAATATTTGATGCTGTAGCATATGTCTCACTAGATTGTGGGCTATCCTTATCACTGCCAGAGACACTACTGTTTTGACTTTCAGACATGGTCTTCCGAGAACCAGATGGCGAGGACATGCACTTTTCTGGCACATGCCCCACAGCAGCATGCTCAGGAGATGTTCGATATTGAGTAACGTAGGCTTGCAGGAAAGGGTTCCCCAGAATTTCAGAGGCCTATCTTGTAAAAATAAAAATAATATGATCAAACCTACTTAATGTCCACTGGAAGAATCCAACTTGAACAGATGAAAAAAAAAAGAAAATGTCAACTTACACTTGGCCGATGTTCTGGGTTCTTTCTTAGCATACACCTTATAAGTGCTTTTCTGCAACAAAAAACAATAGGATGAGACCAATCATCACAGATAAATATGAAGCTGAGAATGTGATGAACATCTAAGATGATTTTAATCCCTAGCCCATCTGTTAGTCCATATTCTCAAGCCTCAAATCAGCAACTCTTTTTTCTGAAAGTTATCAGCAACTCAAACATCAACATGAGAACATAGCACTATCTAAAATGGGAATCTCCATATAGAACGAGCCAACAAGGTCCATAGATTATTAAGTAGTTGATTATTTCGGTTCTTGTGTCCATCGAATGGAACCTTCTATATACTGATACATTTAGGATCATCTATATAAATGCTTTGCTCCATTTAAGATTAGTGTGTAATGTTCAAAAGTTTTGTGATTACGACTCTACATATTCTGTACTGCCTTCCATCATATTCATTGTCTCATATAGTACATAAGAATCTACTATTGAATTTGGACCTGTAGAATACAAATTTTGTAACTCTTGAAGCTATACTCTTACTATCAAAGACATTATCTGCTAGTATCCATCTACACCTGCTTCCTCAACAAACCTTGACAAGGCAACTGCTGCCTTGTTAGAGAAATAGGATTTGAATTTCACTCCAAAATGAAGCCTTATTTCACTAACCATTTGAACCAAGCTTGTGTATGAGCCCTTTGCTCTAATAGAATTTGATGTCCTATAATAGATTTTAATGATTCAACCAGTTTGAACCAGTACTTAACCATTTTAAACCAAAACTGATGGTCTTCTGATTTGATGTCCAGTTCAGTTTCGAAAACCTTGATCTAGACCATATTTTTTCACTTTACAATTCTTTAATGGTTCTTAGTTCGTACTTGGAAGTTTGAACCATCTTCTTGTCTTTTACTTTCTTTTTTTTCCTTTTTCTCTACTTGTTGCACTATTTTCTCTATTTTCTCTTCAATACATGATGCTTCACCATTTCAAAAAAAGTTTGATGAGGATACAAATTTGATTAATAGGGTGGCTCAAAAAATATTTTCTGAACAGAGGTCCCAGGTACCTTTATTCTCCATTCATGGCCTACTATAGTTCTCTTCTGATTTCTTTAAGAATAAAACAAAATGATTCTCTCTAGCAACTTCATAGAATAGTTGAAAAGGAATGTTTATACTGTAGCACATGTAATAGATGCCCATAAAATAGTAATAGTCTCAATAGCCAAAAATAACTACTTCCAACAGCTACGAAACAATGAATACAATGTAAAGAAGGGTGCAACAGGTAAAGAGAATTCACTCACAAGGAAGAAGAATAGCATGGAGGCAAAGGTCCGATTGAAGAGCGATTTATTTTACTTATTAATCCTGCCATATCCTGTAAATAAAGGCTAATCACTTGCAAGTAATAACTGTGACAACCCGATCTGAGTTTCAGTTAAAAGGATCATGTATCCACTTAAATTTGAGACCTCACCCTTCAAGAGTAACAATCAAGTGGCTAATGAGAAACATTTATATTTTTCAATTACACAAATGTATTTGGTCTGACCTACATCTTTTGACTAAGAAATGATTCATGTTGCCAACTTTTAGCATCAATTATTCCTCATGATTGATTTTGCAAAAAAAAAATCAAATTGCTACTTACAAAATAAAATTCAAATTCAAATTTTACATATTTATGGTAAAAAATAAAAGCCCATGATAATAGCCAACAATGCAAGCAGCTTTTATTTTTAAGAAAATAAAGTATCATGTCCTTGAAATAAAGGAAGGCCTTGACATAAAAAGCAACTAAAATTTTACACTTTCATGGTAAAAAAAATCAAAAACCACGATAATAGAATATATTGCAAGCAATTTTTAAGTAAACAAAAAACAATTATAATGTTTTGAATTTGAAATAGCCAATGAATGCACACACTTTAACTGAAAAAAATACTAGTTAATGTTATTCACTAGTAAAACATAAATAGCAAGTGAATAGGAAATTAATGTTGACAGCAGTCTGGTTATATAATCAAGTAATCACATTATGAACAGTAAATTGTATGTGTATATTTTTACAAGTTATTAAATTTTTTTCATATTGTAAAATCTGATTTTTACGAGTTGGAAGTTCATAAGAATCTAAGAATAAAGTCAATCATATTTATCATTGTGAAATGGATCACTTGCTCAACCAAGATAATGTTTAAGAAATTAAAATATTTGAAGCAATCAACAGGAGTCTTTCGAAGTTCTTTTTAAAAGTTATCAAATAAAAAAGAGCTGTAAAAATATTATGATGAGATATAGGTTGGAGATGTTACAAAAGCTTTAAAAGCAGGACGATGAGCAGCCATCTCATACATACAACAACCTGAAGAATTGCATACAGTCAAAGAATGAATATGGCATTTTATTGGACACTTATGAACAACGCATGAAATAAACATGGGATCATACCAAGAGACCAAATATCTGATTTAAAACCATATGGTATGTCCGCAAGAAGTTCTGGGCACATATAATTGGGAGTTCCAACCACCTGAAAAATTTTAAATAAACTATTAACAATAACTAATCAAAGAGACCTGTGTGTTGGCTCATTGAGAAATTCATCCCATTAAAACTGCTGTACGTTCCTTCTTTGCTAATTGAAATGTAAACAATGAAATCCTCCACTAATCTAATGTTTAAAATATTGGACGTGCTATTGCAATAAACAAAGAACATGAGAGAGAAACGCACTCCCATCTGGAATGCAAGATAGTTATTCTGCCTCAGAATTATATCTGAGAAATATCTTTTATAGATGCACTGAATTCCTATCAGTTTATGTCTTAGGTTACCAGGGTAATAGATAGCTCAATAGTCCCTGTATTATTGACCTGTTGGTGGAGAAATAAGAAAACTTCATATGTTGCTTTACAATCAAATCTTTGGATGTTAAAATTTTTGTTCTTTTGTTAAAGTTGACTACAAGATCAGCTACATTTCTTAAGTATCAAAGAATGAGAGACGAGATTCATGTTGCCAGCTAGTTTGTTTTGGCCTAGGTTTGTACTTGCATCATTCAAGTTGATGATATGTGTCTATTTCATAAGTTCACAGCAGTAAAAATCAAAACCTAGCAACCAAATTACCATAGGTTTGCATTATTTTCACTGCAGGATATGCTGTCACCAATTTTTTATTTAAAAAACCTATCAGTCCACTTGCACAATTTTTCCCTGAATTATAAATGTATCCCACAGGCTAAAAACAGAGCTTTGGTGTTGAGTTTCATCTACAATGACAACTTAATGCAAAAATATCTTCCAACAATTTATTATTAGTTGCCATTTTCTCAAATTCCTCCCTCTAAATTACAAAAGGTGGACGTAGGGAAAATTACAAAAACCAGCATCATGTATTAGCATATACTGTTGCGACATAATTAACCACTTCATTTGATAGATTCATTCCTTACATTGCATGCCAATTCTAAAAAATTCACTGGTCATATTCAGACCTATTATAAGTAAGAAAATATTTCTAAAATTTATACAAAAAATATTCCTAAAAATGATCCTTCAATTTTCACCAATGAAAATATTGAAATCCTAAAAACATTTAAGTTTGGAAAGAAATACTTGGGTATATAGTTTTTAAAGAGAATGGGCATGTGTTATGCTAAAGACATGAAATAGTTTCAATCTAAACAAATTAATGGTGTTTAGTTTTTCCTTCTTGCACTAGTGAAATATTTCAAGTGATGCCTCCATTTTTTCTTAACAAAATAAAATTGTGGGACAGACCAAGAAAGACGTTTAGGCACTATTTCGTAGGTTACTGATCTTGTCCCACCGAGTGCTTTTAATTGATAAAAAACATTTATGCCTGGGAAGGAATATTTGGACATAGTTTTAAAAGAGAATGGGCATGTGTTATGCTAAAGGCATGAAATAATTTCAATCTAAACAAATTAATAGTGTTTAGTGTTTACTTGTTGCACTAGTGAAATATGTTAAGCGATGCATCTATTTTTCTTAGCAAAAAGAATTGTAGGACAGACTGAGAAAGACGTTTAGGCACTATTTGGTAGGTTGCTGATCTTGTCCCGCTGAGTGCTCTTAATCGATAACCAAAAGTCCAAAAGGATGATGAAAGTTGGCAGGAGACAAAGCTCACTTGAGGATCCACCTTCTGTCTTGGCCAAATGTAACTCCTAACAAGGATGATGATTCTTCAATTCATTTCTCTCACGAACTTTAGTTAGATTTTCTTTAGAAGCCAATTCTTAAAATATGGTCTGGATATGAGAAATTGTGTAAAAATGAAGTGAAGCTGAAGAAGATAGAATATGGATTGCCAAACACACACTTGGACAACCTAACAAATCGTTGGAGATACAAGTTCAACTTTTTTTATTTAAAATCATAAAAAATCCACTATTGAGGAGGTTAGCATCTCAATTTGCTTTTGTTTTGTTTATCCTCCTACATGTTGACTTGCTGTTATGGGCAAGCCACTCAATGTTTATTTGTGTTCATGTTGTGGTTGGTAGAACAGCTTTGATCTGTCCAAGTTTATAGTTCACTGCTCCGAACTCCCTTACCCTTATTGCTAGAAAATTTTTGATACAACATTTACGAAGATGAACTCAATGATATAGCATAATTTTCTCAAATTCTAAAACAGCATCCATTCCAATCTTATATTCTATTTGCAGGAAAAAAAACGAACCAACTGCAAGAAAATGAAAAGCATTTGCTTACTGAAGATGCCAAATCATCTGCCTTCAGAGTCTTAGCAAGGCCAAAATCCCCTGCAAATAAATGGGAAATTCATAAGCAGCCTGGCAAGCAAATCACATCTTGCAAGTTACAAGTGCTAAAACAGCAGTTTCTTGAAAAAAAAAAGAAAAACACACACACAACTGACCAAGGCGGACGTCCTGATCTTTTGTAAGAAATATATTAGAACACTGCCACAAATTCACAGGTAATCAGTCTCTTCTAGACATCAATTGGTGTAATTTGTGTAGCTCATCTAAGGCACAACTAACAAACCTTAAGATCACGATGCAAAACATAATTGGAGTGCAAGTACTCGACAGCCAGGAGTAGTTGTGTGAACCATTTAAGGAGTTTCTGTTAAGAATATCATTGTCAAGGAAAACCAATGTAAATAAAGTTCATAAATTTGCAAAACAGAAATTCTTATACCTCCTCAGGGAAAAATGCCCCTCCCATTTTCTTCATTAGTTCAGCCCTACAAGAGCCAATAATGATGCTGACATTAAAAAGAAGAAGAAGAAGAAACTTCAAACAATTAGTGCATGAATGACGCTGATCAAAGTCTGCTGGCACTCACAGATCTCCACCTTCACAATATCCAGTGACAATACAAACATAACACCCCTACACATTGAGATATATATTCTCCAACATAAGACAACACAGAAAAATAAAGCATATATTCTAAAACAAGGAACCATCAAAGCCGTAAATGCACCTTCTCCACCCAAGCTTCCTTAAACTCCACGATGAAAGGATGCTGAATCCGTGCGATGAGCGCCATCTGCATCCCCCCAACCAAAAAAAAACCAAAACAGAACGTTTGTTACACCACAGTCCAATAGCAGGTGGTTCTCGTCCATTTCGCATACCTCCTGATGAGCAGATCTCCTGCATCGATCCGTCTGCCTCGCCAGTCGGATCTTCTTCAAGACGTACCTGAGACCGAGATAGAGGAAAATAAACGAAGGCGAACCGACGGCAGAGAATTCAATAAGCAAACAACTGAAACTTTAACAAAAACACGACCGCATACTTCTTCTTCTCCAGCTTGTGGTTCACGAGAAGTGCCGCCCCAAAAGCCCCCCGTCCAATCTGCTCCATTACCTCGTATTGATCCATTCTCGACTCCATGGACCAGAAAGAAATTCCTCCTCTTGTCCTATTTACTTATATTGTTGGAAAAGAAGAAGAACCGAAACCGAAGGAACAAAAGAGCTCTCCACCTACAAGAACAAATCAAGCATTTCCCTCCAAGTCTCCCGAACCGCACCAGATCTCAGCCGGAAACAGCCAAGCGACTGTCAGGGACGAACATGCCTTGTCGAAGCGAATATCCACGGCCCAGCCACCCGCGCGTCGCGCAGCTCTCACTGGGAGAAGATACTGGCACCGGCGGAGGCAGTGACCTGGAAGGCTTGGAGGATGTCCTGCAATGCTGCAAAGCTTTGTTGATATACCTCCCACCGCTTCTCTTCTTCTTCTTCGTTCTTCGCTGCGACTAAAATACACTCATCCTTCACCGGTACGGGCGGCATCTCTGAATGCCCCACAGGTCCGACCGGTCGGGAGGTGGTGCCATGAATATTGACGCAAGTTGAAATCGGTTAAAGTTGCGTTCGTTAAAATCGTATCATCTTTTGTATTTATACATTCAACGGTAAAAATCATAAAATAGTAAAAAAAAAAAAAAATTACGCTTGTTAACGTTACAAAATATATCCTATGGGAGCTTTTACGTTTATCAAAAACTAATTCTTCGTATCTTAAATCATATTAATAAGAATTGCAAGTATCACTGCGACACTTAATTAAACTATTGGAATTTTAATTATAAAAAAGAAAGTGGAATTCGGATTTTTACATGTAATTTTAAATAATATAGAAAAAAAAATACTTTCAAACGTTGCATAAAATTATTCACTTATAAAATATTTCTTCTTTAAATTCCTGGTAAAAGGTATAATTTTAACAATCTTTGACTTTGCGCCCATCCAAACGCTGCTTATGTCTAAAATTAGTTAACGGTGGAGAATGGTAGATGGCGATCCGGGTTTCTACGTAAAATTTATATACGAAGGACGATAAAGCAACCACCCGATTTTTTTTTGAAGAAAAATCTAAATACGACAGATATCAATGCAAAAATGATATTTTTCGCGTGGAATCGTTCGGTCGGTTTGAAAACTACTTCGTAGCTCTTGCCATTTTCGTGATTGGTGGGATGGATGTGTTTTAACTTAATTCCCAACCAAATCCGAAATTCCAATATATAATATCACAAGGGGAAAATAGCGCAACCGGACATGAATATTTGAAAATTTCACTCGTGCCAGATTTAATTTCGAAATGGCGTGTAGCAGACGTAGATGAGAAAAGGAAACGTTAAAAAAATAATGAAACCGAACAATCTTAGGAAAATAAAATTACAAAAGACGTACATTTAGAGATGTACCGGTAGTAAATAAAAAAATTACCACGTTATTAACATAAATTTAAATATTTAAGTTTACGCTCACGATTAAATTTTTTATTACAGTATAAAAATATAAAAAAAACTACATAGAATAAAATAAGGTAATAATTAAGCAAGACCAGCTCTTACATGCACAAGATTAAGAACTAAGATGGATGCTAATTACCATGTATTCATTCTCTCGATCAATTCTTTGAACGTTGCCGCTGACGATTAAATATGCTGATCTGAAATGCAGCAACGATCGATACTCGATGTCGAATACAATATTTTAATCCATAAATAAATACCTTGCATAACTGGTGCGTACATAAATTTATCACATTGTAAAAATAAATAACCATGCTTTTGAAATTGTTTGATTAGGATTCGCACCCTTCGAACAAATGTAGATGAGAAATAAGCCAATTATTCACTAGGTCACTGGGGCCTATCCAAGCTTCGCAAACCCCCTTGGCATGGCCAGGACGGCGTCATACTAATCGATCAATATTAATTTAATAAAATGATAAGTATAATTAAACTGATAAGAAATCAATTTTTCGTCGATATATAACGTCGTTTTCAGCAAGCCCAGCGGGTGCATCAGACAGGTGAGATGGCGCCACACCACAAAGCAAACGAAAAAGTAATGTTAATTGACCACTGCATAATCGAACAAAATATTTCAAAAATTAAACAATATGCTTAAAAAGTAACGATCGATGTTGACATCCAAGCTAATGCCTATACCTCAACCACTGTTGTGTCATATCTATTACTTGTTTATATGTCAAAATTTATTATCCATTTATATTACACGAAAATTTAAATAAAAATCAAATAACAATGAATGACGTCAGACTCTACGTCACATAAGTGTAGATTCTATTTCTTTTCTATCGATAAAAGACGTTAATTTACTCAACATTACATGAAATTTATAATTTTAAAATATTTGTTTCCATTTGATCATCGTATCATCATCCCGGTCAGCTTGGAGGAATTCCAACCAAATACTGGTTAGATTGATTGGTACTATAGCAGCATCAATATCATATATGGTAGATGGTTGGAAGAACATCTACATAATCTAACCCTGTGGTAGGGTCAACATTCTCCAACCCATTCTCTACATGTTAGGTAGAACTTGGTGAGAAGAATAAGACATGCATGCATGCTCATTTTGTCTTTCTATTTTTAGTACTTAAGTTTGAGAATATATATATATATATACATATGCCACCCTTTCTACATTCTCATCTACTGCGTACATTGGATTGATCAGTTAAGTTTAGTTATCCAACACTGTATTCGGTTCCCAAAAAATAGTGTTGCATGCTGTAGGTCTTTAAGTCAGAACAGAACAAATTAAGTATTGAAGCACCATCACTGTGGTGGCATGTGCACATCCTTATTGATTATCACGCATGCAGACATGATTAATTAGTCCTCCTTGTACTTTTAGCTTTACATCTAATGTCTGTTTGTAAAGTTCAAAAAGACAGAAAACTAAAAATTTAAAATAGTTAAAAATAGAATGTCCAAAAAGTTAAAAAGAAGAAGTGTTTGTATATGCCATGACAATATAAGAAAGTTAAAATTGAAGTGAAAAGTTTGTATCTGATGAAATATCAAATAAATGAAAATAAGATATTATTATTATTATTTATCTTCTCTCTTTTTTTATTGTTATTAAAAGACTATAGGATTACTTATTTATTATTATTATTATTAATCCTCTCATTTTATTTACTTTATTATTAAAATACTATAAGATTACCTTATTATTATTATTATTATTATTAATCCTCTCGTTTTATTATATTATATTATTATTATTATTAAAATACTATAATATTACTTTATTATTATTATTATTATTTATCCTCTCATTTTATTTTATTTTATCTTATTTATCTACTTATTCTTTAATTTTTTCCCTTCATTTGTCTTTTTTCTATTTACAATAAATAAAAGGTGGAATTTTGATCGAAAGGTCAACTTTCTAAGGTGGAGGAGTTGAAATTTTGTGAATATAAATTTATTTATATGTCAAAAAGTTATACTTTTCTTTCCATCAATTTTATTATACACAAACACACCAATTTTTGAAATCTGTCTTAAATTCTTCTCTACACAAATCTCCTTTAATGATCGAGTTTGAAAGATTAAATCCAAAATATGATAAAAACAAGCTAGTTAATTAATTAGCGTTGCCCTTGGGTGTGTCCAGCTTCTTGTCTTGTGTCACCTGCATGCTGAAAGTGAGGGGTAGTTCTTGATTATATGATTATTTGATCTAAGGTATAATGCACTGTGTATTAAATTTTTAATTTAATACGAGTTATACTCTTCTAAGATATTTTGGCTACAAAATCAATACCTAAAGTTCGACAAAATTGGTGAATTTCTAAACCTTTAGACAATGACTGATAATTACTTACCCAATTGAAATGAAAATTTTACCGTGTATTTATTAGTTATCTGATAATATAAGCTATACAGTTACTTATAATTAATACCTTCTCGTGTACTTATAAAAAGTATAAGAGTTTTTTAGATAAATCTTTTGGAAATGCCTTTAACAGCTGAAACTAGTATATTTTTGAAAACAGCAATTAAAATCTATTTATACAATTATTTAATCCATGTTATAGTCAAGTATATATGTATTAAAATTTCAACCTAATCTAAGTAATATTCATTGCTATTCTTTAATTTGGAAATCAATGCTTAAAATTTAGTGGAAATTAGTAGATTTCAAAATTTTTAATCAAGGTCGACCAATACTTATTTAATTTAAGTAAATTTTTATCATATATTTGTAGTTATCTAAAAATAAAACCTGCGTGGTTACTTTTTGTTTTTTTTTTTAAGGATCATTTTCTTTCATGTCATTGAAATGTTTCAAAATTCTTGTATGCTACCTTTTTTTTTTTCAAAATTAGATTTCCAATGATATATAAGCAATAAGATGGCATACAAATAATTTAATATTTATTCATAAAATACAGACTGATATTTATTTTTCAAGATAATTTGCAATCTTTCAAAAATGAAAAGGTACCATTAATATTTTCGTCTTAAAAAATTAAATCTTTCCTCCTTTGACCTGGTCACGACGTTGACCTGCGCAGCACTGCACACGGCAGGGTAATGGTATCTCTCGGCCGCGTCGCCGCTACGTTCTTCGCATCTCACCCTTCCAACCCTCGTCGCTGCTTGTCCTTCCCCCGCCCCCCCTGGGTCATCAACAACCTCTGCACTAATCCGTCTTCGAGATCGGCTTCCACCCTTGCCGGCATGGAAGTACCTCCACAGGACTACAGGAAGAACGTGGGGATATGCCTCATGAACCCCTGCGCCAACAAGGTTAGGGTTTTGATCCTCTTACTCACTTGTAGTTGTCCCACTTACTTTTTCTCTTCCATCTTGGAATCTCCAAAGATTGAAGATCATCGGTGTTATTGCTTCACGTTGATCAAATATTGTTGGTGACTCCCAACAATGTTCGCAAATATTGGCATTTTTGGTTTTGTAACATAATCAGGCACTATGTGTTAACTTATTTTCATTTCATTTCATCAAGTAACAAGGTATTGAACTGCCTTTTTGTGCTATGATAAATTAGAAGGAATTCGTATACCTTGTCATAATCGGGGATAAAATAAGAAAAGAATGTCTTAGATGTCTTCTTTACCACTCATGCGTTCATTTTGGATAAATGTTTCTCATACTATTTCTTTATAATTCCTTTTCTACGTAGTTTTTATGATTGCTATCTCTTTTTATGTTTGTAACGTGCAGATATTCACGGCTTCAAGGCTTGATATCCCTAGTGCTTGGCAGATGCCTCAGGTAATTCTACACAATTCTTTTTGTGTATGTGATGGTGATGGAGTAGACTGTGGAGAAGGATTCTATGGTACCGCTTCTATGATCTGATGGCAAATCTGAGTTCTTGTGGTATAATAGTTATCCTTACGTTGATAATTTGATCAAAGCAAAAGCTATTAATATCTAATATTTCCGAAAGTATTATTGTTAGAAATGGTTATTAATATTTTTGAAATATATTTAATTATTAGATTTAAATTGATGGATAGCACCTACATCCGGATTTCATCTGTATTTCTTTGGATATCATTTTTGGAATTCAAACTTGATATATTGGATGCGGATTTGGATATTTTTTCTACCAAAGGAATTTGAATTCAACTGTATTTCGAATTTTGAATATCTATTTGTAGTCATAGTTATATATCAGTGTTCTTTTATTTTCTTATTCAACAACTTATGCCCAGGGTGGTGTGGACAAGGGAGAAGATCCTCGTGATGCAGCCATGAGGGAGTTAAGAGAAGAAACTGGAGTAACATCAGCTGAGATACTTGCCGAGGTTGATCTGCACTCAATCTTTAACTGTTCTTCTGACGTTCTTTCTATTGTTTCTATACTCTCTTTTAGAATATATACCCCCATTTCTACTAAATTTGCAGTGCATGTGTTTAATAGTGAAGTTGTTGATCTTTGAAATTTATATTCTGTTTACTGCTTGCTTAACACTTATTTAGAATTTATCTGAATATATTTCTTTAGCTTTTGTGTAGGTTCCATATTGGTTGACCTATGATTTCCCTCCCGATGTTAGAGAAAAATTGAATAAGCAATGGGGATCAGATTGGAAAGGTCAAGCACAGAAATGGTATACACTGACTTCTTAACTTGCTTTTATTATTACATCTACGAGACAACATATTACTGTTTTGCAAGTTGTTCACTGAGTCTCTTCGGTTATCATCTAGAGAAGAAAGGTAATTGGGATTTCATGCCCATCTGAACAAGTACATCCAAACATTAGCAGTATATTATTGAGAAAAATCGATGGTGCTCTCCTGATATTTAATTGATGCCAAACATGCTGGATAAAACTGTGACAAAATAGTTAATCTAATTCTAAATGTAGCAGGGAGTCAGCTATTGCCTTGATTGGGTAGATCATTGAAATAGGCCAAATTAGATGACAAATAGATATATTCTTGACTTTCAGATTCTCTTGGTATTTGTGCAAGGTGGGATTGAAGATGATTTCCTTTGATTCAGTAGGGAGTAGGACATCACAACTCTTGGGATCATGTACTCTCTCTTACCATCTGTTATTGAAACTAAAACATAGATTAATGCTCATGGAGTTCTTGATCAGGAGACGATGTATTCATTGAATTGATTATTTAATTTCTAATGTCAACAATTCTTATAGTCCAAAGAAACCATGATTATTTCTCTCAATCTACGGAACCAAAGGATAATAAGAGGAAATAACATCCCCCAATGGACACGGCCACATCAAGATTAATAACTAGCCACACTCATGCCAAACTTCCCAAAGTACACTTATAATAAAATTGATCTTAGCTGTGTTCCTCCGTTGGTCCACCCGTATTTCACTGTTAGGGGCAAGCTTGTTGAGGCAGGCACCTGGGCGGCACCCTGGTGGAATTTCAAGGACACCCAAAAGGTTGGGCATCTATTAGAGGTGGGTTAGACAAATCTTATATAAGGTTCTGTTAGGGTGTTTAAACCTTAAAAGTTAAAACGATAAAAGAAAACCCTAGAGCACTCTTTTGTCCCTCATTTCTCACCTCCACCAGCTGTAGCAGCCCTCTCCCCATTTCTATAATGTGAAGACAATGAAGAAGAGGATGTGAACTTTGGGAGACATTTTTATGATTCCGTAGAAGATGAAGAGAGTGAATATTGTAGTTGCTTTGAATTTGATTGAAGTTGTACTTTTTATTTTAGTTGTACCTTCCATCTAAAGTACTTTTTACTTCTCTCGTCATTTAGATTTTAAGGCCATGTCTAATTTATTAGCTATATTCTTCTAGGTTTCTTTTCAAATTTCTTGGAAAGGAAGAAGAGATTAATCTCAATGGAGACGGTACTGAAAAGGCTGAGTTTGGGGAATGGTCTTGGATGACACCAGAGCAAGTAGTTGAGCGTGTAAATTACCTTTACCCCATCTCTTTTGTATAAAAAAAATATATTAATCATTTTAGCTGAAGCGTGTGTGAACCGACTTTGTGATTTGCTTTTCATTTTCAGGCGGTGGCATTTAAGAAACCAGTTTATGAGGAAGTTCTGAAGGTTTTCGCTAAAAATTTGCAGTCGGACGAGTTGAATAAATAGATCTACGTGCAGAGGCACCGGTGAATCCACCGACATTGTAGTATCAACGGTAAGCGAAAATAATATGGGTAGTTGGTATTTGTCCAATCGGCTACCCGAGTATTCCATCGGTTGTAGTATCGGGATTGTCAGCACATGCCACGATTGTTGCTCAGCTTTACCAGTTTCTTTCAGTAAAATGAAGTTTAAAGTGACATGCTTCCTTTAAGCTTATGCAATTATAGATGGAGTTAAGCTCGGTGATAAAAAATTCTTTTGTGCATGTTGCTTTTTAAGCCGCATAGCGTTAATGTGGTTCCAATGGTAGATATCGTTACTTGGTAGTGGTTTTCTTTTTCTTGCAAGGATAGGGTTCTTAAATTTTCTAGCATTTGAACTTTAAAAATAATTACAAGTATTGTTACCTTTAATCAATTAAGTTATTGTAATTGGTTGCAGTAGTTTTCTTGATTCAATTCATTAGTTCAGACGGTTAATAGATGCCTCATCTTATGTAATCTTCTGTGAATAGAGAGAATGATAGTTGAAAATATCGCATTATTTTTAGAAAATGTTTCTAGAGGTACTTCTAGAGAATTTATTTAGAGATGTCTCTTGTTTTATTACTGATAATTTTTAATTTAGATTTAATCTTATAATTAGTTAACCTATACTATTGTCTACCATCTATCAAAATTTTAACATAATCAAAGCTATATTTATCAAGATATTTTCATTACCAAATCAATGGTTTAAATTTAACAAAAATTGGTGAATATTTAAACCTTTAGATCAAGGATCGATGCTTATCTAATTTAAGTGAAAATTTTATTATGTGTTTATAATTATTTAATAATTTAATACTTACGTTTATTTTCACCCTTCCATGCATTTATAAAGGAATAAAGAGTGTCTTTAGAGAAGTTCTCTAGAGATACCTCTAGAGAAATTGGTCTGTATTTTTAAATGTACTTAATGGTAATTTTGTGTTTTGAATCAAAACTAGTGTCATTAGTAAAGATGTGATGATTAGTAAATTGATATATCATATCAATAAAAGAAAACATTTCATTTATTTAACAAAAAGTATCTTTAGAGATGCGTTTGGAGGATGGTGATGATGATGCCGTTGCTGCTGCAGCATTTACATAATTCTGACATAGGCAATGGACGACATAAGGTACAATTAAGCGTGATTTAGCATTTACACATCCTAAGTTATAATTCCTACAGTTAAAGAGATTTCATTTTTCTCATTATCTTGCTGCGACAACTAAATGCATCCATAATTTCGTAAAACAACGGGCTCTCTGCTTTTACCGTATGTTATAATAGACCAAAAAATTCCAGAAAAGAGGAGTATTACTTCCGTGACGCACCCTGCTTCCACTTATTGCCACCAATACATAAGTAACCCACGTTAACACTTGGAATATTAAATGGACAAATATCATAACACATATGGTATAGACAACTGAAGGCTGTGAGAAGAGAGTAAGGGAAATAAGATTTCAACCTGGAAGCATGGCTTTGTTTCACTTACTACCTATCTTGATCAAACGAGGTTTATAGATGATTCAGATCCAAGGAATAGGAAATTGCAAGATTCAGCTGGCAAACCAAGGTACTAAGATGCAAAGGAAACATGGGATTTTCACATCTTTGAGGTTGTGCGAGTCAGAGTTGCTTCTATTGTCCCATGCGGCTCACTGGTCGGTAGATATACATCATCTGCAAACTGCGGAAATTCCCAAAGAGCAAAACTTTAATTAAATAAGCTGTTTCAGAACAGATTCCCACCCTAGAATACCCTAGGTACTTACAACCCTAGAAATTTTTTGATAAAATATCCCATAATTTTCGAATCCTGATTTTTTGAACTTGTATTCAAAGAAATGGCAGGGACAAAGAAAAAACACCTTTAAGACACTTTGGTTGCCTTTGGCTATATTGACGGGTAAAAAGTGAAGATTTGGCATACCAAGCTGAATAGATTCTAAATCAGGGAACCTGGCAATTCACGAGGAGAGCTCATATTAGGGAACATCTTGTGCTTAGCAAATAATCAATAATCATGTGAGTTCCTCGCTTCAAATGAAACCAAAGAACCTGCTCAGGGCAGCTTTTGCCATCAGATAAAGTGTAGCCTGAAGGGAAGGGCTGTATACTCCAACCTTTGGGCAACCGAAGAAGGTATCTACCAGGGTCTTCTTCATTTCTGCATGCAACTTTGCAAAACAAAATGGCTTGACATGAAGATCAGAAAGATGCCCGAACTGGTAACTGTTTTTCATAGAAAAGGCTAAATTAGAAATAACGTTGAGAAGGCGTGATCCAGCCTTATAATGTTTAGTGTTCAGCAACTGCATGATGTTTCTCGATAATACAAAAAATGGAATAAATGGCAGGCAGTTCATCCAACAACATTATATATATATCACGAGTCCCGTCCTAGTTCCTAGTTCCAACCATGTTCGGCTTGTTAAGGCGTGTGCGAAACAAATAACCGAGTCATGTAAAGTTGACCTTCTTTCTCTTATAAGCTCAATTACCAATTCAACATCTAGGACGTTCGGTCATACAAATACAAATGCAAATGAATCTTTGTTGCTTTAATGCAATACCGGATTTTTTCATGTTCGATACAATTTTATAAAGTAGAAAGGAATAAAGAAGAACCTCCAAGAAGCAGTAAGTTCTGTTGCGAGCATCCTCTCCTTGGTTTCAGGAAGAATGGTGTACTGGTCCAGATAATACCTTTCAAAACCGGACTGCATGCAACACTATGAGAAATCAACCAACAGGTTTGATTCGATATTTGATCATATACATATTTGCTAACAAGAACGAAGACGGTTCAATCCATGTGCAAATAAATATATGAACACTTACTCATCACTTAAAAAATCTATGTGCACATTTATGAGATGTAAGTCTCTTGCAAGATGAGTTCATATATTTTTGGAAAACACGGCCAATGGCGTTCTTTATGTAAAGATAAAACGTCATATACTGACTGGCCTGTGTTGTTTTCAGCAGCGCCAATCCTTCCACTCCAGAGCTTATCTGCAAAATTCCACATTCCATGACTTTCACTTCTGTCGTATGCTTCTCGGATCCAAGGGTGAAACCTAGAATTCAATATATTTCAACAATCAGTATTATTTACGTTAAGGGATCCATAAGATGCATGGAATAGCAGCTCTGAAGTCCCCCGGTCTGAAAGAATATGATTATGACGGCCTCATGATCATGTTTATATATATATATATATATATATATATATATAATGCAAAAATAGATATATCTCGGATTTCCAGCATTACAAGATTGGTTTGCTAAGATAAAAGGGAAAGAGAGGAAGAACAGACCATGAACATGAGGCCACCCTTCCACCGCGACACGCACCCATGGCTTCTCCACTATTCGAACCACCGCCGACGTAACCTGCGTAAAGTTCTCACGGTATCCGTTCGGTAACATTAAAATGAAATTATAGATTCGATTTGAAATCTAAAATGTCTTTCTTTTGCATTAGCATCCATACCTATACCGATCGATATAACGCAACCTCTTTCAGAAAACCCACCTTCTAACAAAAGAAACCACAGACACAAAAGAAGGAAGAAAGAAAGAAAGAAAAAACCAGGACCACCTGCGGATAGAAGTTGGTGAAATGACTCGCGAGAAGAACGGCGAACTCCTCCACGGAAACGACGTCGGAGCACTCCTTCGCCTTCACGTACACCTAAAAATCCAGCACACCCAATTACGTTAAGGAAAACACTAACGGGACTATTAATTTCGGAGCAAAACTGTTTTAACTGTGTGTGTGTGTGTGTGCTGGTAAAAGAAAAACCACGAGAAGAAAGAAACACAAAAATATCACAGCGTTCTTAATGGTATCGGTGGCGACGACGGCGGAGTTGTCCCCGACGGTGTAGGCCGGGACGCAGTCGGAGAAGAGGCTTATGTTGACGTTCCATTCGGCAACAACGTCGCCGTCGAGGGTCCTCCAGACGCGCGCCACTCGGACGCTCCCCTTCCCGTGCTTCTGCACGATGCTGAGGTCTCCCGCCATGGCTCGTTCTCTGCCGGTGCCTATTTGCTTCGCATCTCCGGTTCTTTCCACTGTCTGTGGTCTGACCGTCGGAGTTTGGAAACTTGCAGTGTGAGCCCGTTGTTTTATTGGCGGTTTGCACGTAAACCGTGGACTGGATCCTGGGCAATACGTGTTCACGAACCAGGTCAGTTTACCATGTTGTCTCGTTGTGCATCAGAAAAGTAGAAAACAACAATTGGGTCCTCATCCGACTGTGAATGCAGATTGGACTCCGGCTGATCTTCCTACCTGCTTTTGTTATTATCACTTGAGGGCAAAGCAAGCTGCAGGCATGGGGGACGGAATTAGAGTGACATTTGCTAACATGAGTTGTTCATCTTACGCGCTAACACTTGAATAAATATTTTTTTGAATTTTACATAACAATGGTACAATGCATATGCTAAGATTAAGGGATCTTTTTTTGTTGGAAGAGGTTGGGCGAGAAGGTCTAAGAATTGGCAATGAGACTGTATAGGAAGAGGAATTTTACATGCCAAAATAATGACATTATAGTCAGGAATTATAGCAAGGTCTAAGTATCGTCATTATCAAAAATAATGACAAAGGCCGTCTCGTGAATAAATAAATAGCAGCAGCAACACGATCTTATCAGTTTTATATTATATTATAAGGTTGGTGAATACACTGATACAGGCAGGCAGGCAGGCAGGCGAATCAGTACGAACCACATTCTGTATCACCTCAATCATCTCAGAGTTGATGGCGGTGTAGCACCTTGGGGCACTTCGGCCAGCTGAACCCTCCCAGCGGCGAGCGTGGAGGTCAGGTCCTCCACAGCCACCTTCACCACATCCCTGCGGTTACCGATATCCGCCAGGTAGCGGCTGGCACAGTAGACTCCGACGGCAGCCAGTGTCATCCCGTACACGTTCGTCGTCAGTAGTCGTACCGGTGTCGAGAACACGGCCGCCACCGGCCCACCTATGATCGATATCGCCTGGCCGCTCTGCCCCACCACCCCATTCTCCACCACGAGCAGCCCGGTCTTGCAGTAGATGGCGAAGTCCTCGCAGTTGCTCTTGAACGCGTTGTAGCACCTGAACCCGCTGTTGAGCAGGTGGGTGGCCCGGTGGACCACCAACTCGCCCGGATCCGCGGCCGCGAGCGTGCACGTCCCGCCGCGGGCCTTGGCGACGAACAGAGCGGGGTTGACACCGTACTCGAAACGGTACAGGACGCCGCCGGACAGGAAGCAGTCGAGGCAAGAGCTCGCCACCCCATGGGCCTCGCTCAGCTGGTCCGAACAATCGGCGCACGGCGCACCAGCACGCGAAGGCCCGGAGCTCACGAGTAGGACATCGAGTGCCGTACCAGTTCCCCATTCCTGGCCTCGTCCCCGTGTGAAGTGGATAACCTTATTCTCACCAACGTATATGCCTGTTGTGAATGGAAAGCAACAAAATGACTTACTTCTCTTTGTTAATCATCATTTCCAACAAAAACTCAATCACCCATTGGATGGCATGGGAATCAAATCAAAGAAATCTTTTTGAAGGCAATTTTCTGTTCCTATGAACTGCTCCAGGCTAGTCCAATTACTAATTGCTTAATAAGCACCTGAACAACCTTGAATCTGTTTTTTCTGATAATAACAATCTTGTGTCTGTTTTTCAAATTTGTTATCTTCCTTTGAATGGCAATTGACTTTTATGTACAAAGATCATCTCCAGATGACAGAAAATGGAGCTGCGCCAGATAAGCCGATCAATATATCACAGTCTTGACCGGAATGAAGCAATTCAAGATTCTGAATTATATTAATAAAATACCTATTAAGTGTAAGCGGGCGAGCCTTAAGCCCTATTGCAACAGTAAAGTTACGCCATTACAACCTAAAGGCCTTAGGTTCAACTCCTAAGAAACAACTTCGAAATTATGAGAGTAAGGCTGCATATACTTAAATCGTAGAAGAAGCCCAGTACACTAGGTTTGCCCTTTTTTAACTATTAGGATTAGTCATTTAGTGTCACAAATTATTTCAATGATTGATATCAAAAGATGCCTGAAGTTTTTCTTCCTGTGTTGGACGCCACATTGTTTAAGGTCATTGGTGAAATTCTTGGCATTAGTCTATGATGTATCACATTTTGCTGGCGTCACATTTGTTCGGGCAGATGTGATATACATCAATTTGGCATATCACGTTTTTGAGGAAGAAAAACATTTGAGATCATTCTAATATAATCTTTTTTTATCATTTCAAGAGTAAAGATATCCCACAAAGAAATGGAAATTCAACTCTTCATGTGGTAGGGGATAATATTATAATGCTTCGGTTTCAGTGCGGTAATATTATGTATCCATTAATCTTTACACATATAATTCTAATGTGATTTGCTACAAATTGTCGTTGAATATAATCTAGTGTAGGTTATTATTGCATAATATTCATAATATCTTTTTTAAGAACATGCAATTTCCAATGTTCCTCACCTTTGGCTAAAGCTTAACACTGCATTAAACAATAGGTTTTCCTAAAAATTCCCACCTATTGCCAACAATTCCAAGCCTTCCTATAAATTTTACGATGCCTATGTAGCTGAGAATTAGAGAAATCATCGAAAAACAAGAGCCAACCAGTAGGACCAGACAGTTGAAGAGATTTTATCAAGGGTTCCAACCCCGGTAAAAATGATTTTTCTACTAGTGCCCAGAATTAATGTAATAATTGCAAACCAGAAAAATTGGAGAGGATGCTTCACATTTCTCTCATCCACACAAAAAAGAAATAAATTGAGAATTCAAACATTGAATGATCTAAAGAGTGCACCATAACATGAAGTTGAGAATCAAATATCCTTTTCTTGAACAGTGGTTGAGAATCAAACAAGTCAAAAAGAAAGAAGATTAAAAACAACGAGATTCAATTGAAATGGAAAAATTACTTAACTTATGCACATGAAAAACTATATTTGAACATGCTATATAAATGAGCAGCATTATGGACTATGTTAATCGTCAAAAAGCTAAAAGCTTGTCTAATTGCTATAAAAGAAAATCCCATGATGACACAACAAATATTCAAAATCATTGAGCAATAGAAAAGAGTTCAATGTAGTCAATGTATTATGACTTGCTAAGCATTCATAGTCCAATAAATTTTTGATAATAGATTTTTTAAATGTGATTCTCATGGATAATCAGGTTATGAATACAAATGTATATAAAAAGGCACTTTACCTCCTTATGTTCCAAGTTAAAAAAGCGAATATATGTGAGCTTCCCTTCAGTTATGCGCCACTATTAATGAAATATAGGGAACAACCTTCTCAACAGATGAAACAACTGATTTGCCTCAAGCAATGGTCAAATTGGCTCCTCAACGTCCACAAGTAAGATTCATTATATACTTGCAAATTTTAGAATTTAGCAGTTATATGGTATTGGGTGTCAAAATGTGGAAAAACTACGTGTTGCAGAGAAACTGAACTCTGTCGTTTTTTTTCTATATTCATGAACCTTTAAGCTTTCTATGTTGAGCATGAAAAACAAAGCTAGTAACCAATAAAATACGTGTTTTCATGTTTTTAGACTGATTTTGATCTCTTCTAATAATACACTACACCTACGATGTCGTAAAAGGAATTGTTCAATTCATGCGAAACAGTAGTCATTTATGTGGCAGTGACGTGATTCTTCAAATCCTGTAAAAGAAAAACCAACACCCTATTTAATTAATACACGAAAAATCCGGTGAAAGACTCCTCAGACCAATTGCACCGAATTGATATTCTTCACAAGAAAAAATTTAAAATACATATATATACATATATATAGCTAACAGAAAAAACGCAAGAAACCCATTCTATTTCGCTTCCAGAATCTTCGAAGAGAATGGGGACATCTAAAATCAGTTGCTCAATCAAAAACCGTCAAGCATACCAGAGAAGAAATTGAAATCAACTAAAACGAACGACGACGACCAAAGTGGAAGGAGAACAGACCGTGATGTGCATAGACGTACGCAGTCCTCCAGGAATAGATGTGATCGCCAGGCTTCAGCTTCTCCCTCGCTACCCTGCGAAAAGCAGAATATACACCCATCAAGCTCGACAGGAACCCAAAACGAAGGTTCCATTCCGCAAGGGAAGAGGGGGGGGAAACCTGTTGGATAGCAGACCCATCGCTCTTGTTGCCTTCTGCTTCGCTCACCTTTGGTAAAGCCGAGAAATCGAGGATTCGAGGAAGGGAAAGGCGGACGGGCGCTTTCCCCTTTCCTGCTCTTCCTTGGGTTTGGGAGGAAGGTTCCTCTCGCGTGGCACGTAAATAAGCTGTGTTCCCTTCGTGTGAAAATATTTTTGTTTATATTTAATATATAAATCATATTAAAATAGTAATCGTACTTATTTTAAAATTAACAGATTACAAGTCAAAATGTCTTATGTTACGTCGTTTTAGGTGAGCTTACTTACATCCTATTTTTAAATATTCGTATTTATCATAACACTTCAAATATTTCTTAATCGAAAACATCAACTTAAGGATACGATCGTGCGATTTACAGAAAAAATAAAAGTACGATCATAAGATAAAATATATCATAAGATTCATAAAAAGAATGTAATTGAGAGGAAAAATATGGGACAATTTTGCAAGCAAGAATGAGTTCATCAAATATGTCATTTCCAACATTCACGATAAAAAATATCCATAGCAATATTTTTCACATTTTAAAATCATATAACAACCTTAGATGAATTTGGAAAAGAAAAACTCTCACGTCTCCTTATTTACTTTAATATTAATAAAGTATTTGTGTATCTAAAAAAAAGATAGAAAATGTTGAAAAAAAAATAGTAAAGAAAATTACTATTTTTTAGGTATTTGTGTCAAATGAGTTTTCGTCATTTTTCTTTTATTTTTTAATTTTCTTAGTAAATAAGAATTGATATTATAAGAGATATATGAAATAATAAAGATATCTGAAATATATTTTATGATGTTGTAACTATTATTATAAATAAATTTATCTTATATCATGTACGACAAATTTTGTTATTCTACAAGGTAAACAAATGACTCTACCTTATATACCTTATAACAAAATATTTAATTTACTAAATTTAATATTTTTAATTTATAAATAAACATATATATTTTATATTCTATAATTTTTCGTTATTTTCTATTTTATATACAAACTTCAAATTTCACAATTTTTTATTTTATACACAAATATATTAATTTTTTACTGATTTTCTATTACTTTCGATCATTTTCTTTTCCATCGTTATCTATAATATTTTATCATTTTCTATAATATTTCATCAAATTCTTTTCATTATTTTTCGGTAAAAACATCTCCTAAAAAACGTTTACCATTTGAATGATTTATTTCATTGTCGTGTGTGTTTTCTTATCTTTAAGAAATAATTTCCTTCCGTTCGGGTTCTCTGCATCGTTACATCTCTCCACGTAAACGTAAGGGAACATGTAACATGTATAAGAATCAATGGGGCGTTAAATATTATCACCGAAAAAACAATGTGCGCATCGTCCTAGATATCTTCGATTAGATTCGAATATTAATTATTTGCAGACATTTTCATCTCAAAAATCGACTAATGGTTTGAATTTTTATTTCTTAATAAATCTAAACCTTTGGAGGTATAGTCGTGCATGATGGAAAGTTCGAAAGGATAGAAAATAGAAAGTTTAGAATAATCAAAAATGAAAAGTTAAAATTTTTAGAAGCATTTGTGTATAGTAAAATATTAGAAAATAAAATATTTGAAACATAATGATAAATAAAAATTTCAACAAGTATATTAATTCAAAGTTAATATATTTATTCAAAATAATAATCTAAGGAGATCATGGTGGAAAACTTTTTCTACGTAAAAAGTGTAATGATGATCAAAAGTTTTCAAAATTGCAACGTCATTTTTAATGAAATAATGCTGGAAATTTCTATAACAATATCAAAAATTCATTCCATTCCATGTCATCATTATCATCGTATATTCTTTACGTATTTTATTTATTACTTTTTTTCTTTATTTTTGATTCATTTTAATTGTAATATTTTCTTTTGAATGTTATTTTCCGTTGGTTATATATCATTAATAATTTTCATTTTTTCTAATTCATCTTCGTGATCTTAAAATAAATCTATTATATTGTCTTATTAATAAAATTGTAAAGTAAAAAAAAAAGTGATGACAATCATTATTCTTAATTATAAATGTCTATAGTTACAATTTTTTATAGTATTAATTGAAAATCAATTATTATTGTAATCTAACACACACCTCAAAATAAATAAATAAATTCTAAATGAATTAAGATATTTAACAACTACCAGGAAAACTTTATAAGATTATCATGCATTTTAAGTCTTATCCGTGGAACCACACAGCCAAAACGATTTACCTTATCAAGCAAGGTATTTGTAGGCGAGGAGCAACGCTTGGGGCAGATGAACGATGCTCGGGTCGGCCGACACAATAAACATGGGGGAAGACGGATGGTGTGTTGTTCGTGTCTGGCGTCTTCCGTGTCGACGGCTTTCGTTGCGCTTTCACGTCTGAAGGGAGAAGGGAAGAATCGACAACACGGTCCAAGGGGAGAAAGAAAGGGGAGAATCAGCAACGTCCTCGAGTGGTCCAGTGACAGAGGTAGGTTGCCTTACCTTGCCTTGCCTTGGGTCATCCATCGAGCAGCCGAGCGACGACGAAAGAACCGGTCGATTGCGAGAGATCGACATCGAGGAAGGCGACGTCCTTCTCGTCCGACCGTGAGAGTCTACATTTCGTGACCAAATCGCCCGAGGGTTTCGAGAGAACGTCGGATTCTCAGGAAAGGAGGTCAGAATTTGTTCGAGGGAAAGAAAAGTCACGACTTTTATACAAACGGAATGTTTGACATTCATCTCCGTAAATTTTATCATACACAAACACCTTAATTGTCAAGATTTTTTCCTTTTTGTAGACTACAAACCCTCGGCAGTCCAAACCATCCCATTCATATAACGCGCCAACCATTTGTGTTGCAGAACCGTGCAAAATACGCAGGCCGTGCACGTTCTCCGATCCGGTCCTTCCTCTTCGGTCCCTCATGCACGTATTAAATGATTTTTTACAATAATTATACGTGATGGTTTTTACGTTCTTCGTCAAAATTAAATTATTAACAAAAACTATATATATCGTTATCTTCTTCGTTGAAAACTTACGGTTGGTGTCGAAACTGCAGCTGTGGCTGCTGCTGCAGTCTTTGACTTTCACATGCACGAAAGATTTGACACCAACAATTAATGGAATAGTGTCGGTCGGTCATGTGAGCGAGATTTTAACGTTGAATCCAAGCAAATTCATTTATCTTATCAAAAGGGGGGGGGGGGGGGGGGGAACATAACAAATAAACTGATGTCAGGACGCACGTATTTTATTATATATCAGTATTTTTAAATTAAATATTAAAATGTGTGCTTACGGACCCAAACGTCGAATACGCCGCGACTTGACTTGATAATTTTAACAGGGAAGTACCTTCATTTGGCGTCACGGCGTCGACCGACCAATTTGCATATCGACGATCAGTCACGAACTTTTTCTTCCTGTCCTACGTGTCGATCAATCGTCATGGTGAGTTTTTCTTTTCTTTTATTTTTCCCATGCGTATGTGTTTCAAATCATTTGTTTAACGCCGATGGCAATACTACGTTTCTTATTAATCGGTAGTGCGTGGGATTTGGGCTTAGACGTTGAATTTAAAAATAAAAAAATCATGATTTTATGGTAATTTCAAGCTAACGAAAATCATGACATCTTAGGAAATGGGTGTTGTGATTTTGGAAGATTTAAATCACAGCAAATACAAAAATTAATACCATTACGGAAAAAAAATAAAATTATCCAACGGATCTGGACGACGGAGATCGACGTGATCGTCTGGGCTATTCACCGCAGGCGACGAGATGGATTTGACGCCGACGAAGGGTAAGAAGCACGCAACTGCTGTGGCACGCAGGCCGAGGTTTTCCAGGC
This sequence comes from Cymodocea nodosa, assembly GCA_036874045.1. Lineage (NCBI taxonomy): Eukaryota > Viridiplantae > Streptophyta > Magnoliopsida > Alismatales > Cymodoceaceae > Cymodocea > Cymodocea nodosa. Next base: position 12,753,135 of record JAZBRI010000011.1, read on the forward strand.
CGTCGCATGCACCTTCAGGATCTCCTCCGCCTTCTCCCTGCTCTTCCTCCGCCCGTCGTCGACCCCCACCTGAAGAATCAAACAAAGCATGCAGACACCTCCCACCTCCAGCATCTCCTGCACAAACCCGGTCGTCGGCGAGAACCTCGACAGTCGGTGAAGTATGCTTACCGCCTTCTGCGTCGCCGCCTGTGTTATCCCGACGACCCCCTTCGACACGACCGCGAGGCCGGCGGCGTGGCCTAGAAGTTCCTGCCGTCCCTCGGCGCACCTGCACAGCTGGTCCAGCACCACCAGCACCATCTCGAAGAGTCTGTTTTCTCGGGCGTCAAGGGGAATTTCGATCAGCACCCGCACCGCTCCGGCGTCGGAGAAACGTATTCGGTTTCTTCCCCACGATGACAGCTCCTTTAGGACTCTCAGCGCCGCCTTCGTCGCTTGGTATGAGACATGGTCCCGAAGGATACTTACCACCTCGACGAAGAGGTTGTCGTTGATGGTGACGAGACGTGTTGGGCCGATCGCTCCGAATAAGGATTTCAACAAGAACAGAGCGTACGCTCGAGACTGCCCAGGGGCGACTCGGCCCATGATCGAGGTCAGGATGTCGATGAGATCGTCGTTCTTGACGGCAAGGTCGCGAAGGCCCTGCTCGGAGATCTGGAGATGGTGGAGTATGGAAACGGCTTCGTCACAACACACTGTGGTATTAATAGTATTCGGTTCTTCGGCGCCGGATTGCGCCCAATCACAACACAGCGTGTTATTATGATCACCGGCGGAATTTCTTAGGACGGACACAAGGAAGTCGGCAAGGCCGGCTTCCTCCGCGCACCGTCGATTCCGTTCACTCTCCCCGACGAACGCACGGAGTTTTCCGAGCGAATCCATCTGCAGCCGCACGTTGTCGCGAGTACCGGAGGCTTCCTCGATGAGACGACGGGCGATACCCGCACAGTCGACGGGTGTTCCTAGCATCGGAATCTGCTCTACCCCATGCCAAGACCTGGCTGCGCACCAACGCTGTATCATCCGGCGGAGGGTGTGGTTGGGGGTGAGGTCGATGCTTGCCAGCTCCAGCTTCGTCACCGGGCAAGTGTTCTTCTTGGCGTCGAACAGCCACCTCTCGATGGTGTGGCGGTCGTAGGTGATTCCAGTGCACAACGTCACCGGGTCGCTCATGATCTGGAGGGAGATAGGGCAGGTGAAGTAGGAAGGAAGGTCTTCCACCTCCATAGCCGCGGCCGGAAGAGACGAGCGGCGAAGGCGCAAATGAGGAAGACTTCGGCCTTCTGCGTCAGTGTTGGTGCAACATCGATTATTTATATATAAATCTGGTTAAGCCCACGCGTACATTTGCATTTTTTATAATTTTCTTTTATTATAATGGATGTACAGCTTATGGATCGGAATGGAAGGTATGGAACGAAATGAAACCGGCGATGGTCGTTTAATTCTAACGTTACCGAAATATACATTAAAATGAATGAAATGCTTACCAATTTTATTCATTCTTGTAAGGCAAAAGGATACCATGAAATGTAATGTTCATCTGGTTAAATATCGTTCGTCACCAATAATGATAATTAAAACCTGATTAAAATTAAATATCGATAATAATTTTATTAATAATATAATAATGGATGGGTCAAAATGCTACTCACATGGATACCATACTTTTATTTGCATGGATAACATTAACTTTGAATCTCAATCATTCGATCATGTAAAGAAAGACCATACACGCATGGTTAGATTTGTAATTATAAACAAGAAATTATAACTTATCGTATTTACAATCTTCTGATGGAATTTTTGGGTGCCTTAGAATTTCCTTAAAATAACTAAACGGGAACTCCAAAAAATGCATCTTTCCTTCTTGCTCTGCAATACCATCTCAGATAAAAACAATATTACTAACGTACGTCAAAATTTATAAAAAAAATGTTGCCAACATAAATATATATATATGGTGCATACACATGAGAGAATGAAAGGGCACGTAGCGCATATTGATCCAAGTTAGGAACCATACTTGTATGCTATTTATGTCTATTTGTCTTCATGTGTAAATATCATGGAGCTCTCCTTAGGGATTAGCCAATTGAAGACAGCTCTAACTCCCACTCATCTTCAATGCCATTTGTGTTGCATACCTACTATCGTTGATTTAATCAACTTTGTTAACCAACCAGTTGTCCTGCCAAATTACTCCCGTAGATTCACAAGGGGAGTAGGTCATCCCAGATCTTAATACCACTGAAAACCCGATAGCATATATTGGAAATAAACAATGCCATTTGAAGTCTATTTGTATACTTGGAATTGAATTTCATGAAATTGAAATTTCGGTTGGAAATGAAATTAGACAAAAATAGAATTTAAAGCTTAAATGTTGATGTACGTTCTGTAATTAAATTAGAGATGTAAGTGGGTTGAGTTGGTCTGACCCAACCTACAAAGTTAAAGCTTATATAGGCTACGGGTTAAGTTGAGCTAACTTACAAAAGTTAGAACTTTTGTAGGATTGACCCACAGGCTTGTGAGCCCATTTTTAAATTTTTAAAAAATTCTTTTAGTAAAATAAGATATATTAAAATTTTATATAATAAATCTAAGTATCTAATTATATATTCTTTTATTTTTTTTCACACTCAACCATAATCTATTTGTAGTTTTCTAGGATTCTTAACACCATAATGTCATTGTGTAATATTATTTTTAAAGTTAAAATTAATTTGTGTTTGAATAATTTTATTTTTTTCAATATTTTTAGATGAATAATTAGTTAGATGTTTAAATAAACAATTTGTATCACTTGAAGTTTTGTAAGAGTAGTCTTACATTACAAATGTTATAGTAGACATTCTCCATCATATTGTCATCTCCTATATTTTTCTATCTTTATTATAAATTTTAATTATAGAGTAGTTCTTTTTCTAAGTTTAGTGGCAATACTTGGAGATATTTTACTTTCTATAGTTTAAGAGTGCTGATGTTTCAATTAAAATATTAGAAAATTATCATTACTAGCATGTTGAAGTTGTACATTATTTTTGTAAATAGAAGTTAAAGAAATTTTAAAGTTGAAACTTAAAAAAAGATTAATGATTTTATATACCTTGTGAAAGAGAAATAGAGGATTGAGTAAGTTATGAAAAAGAAATTTAACTTCTTTCTCTTATTTATAGATTTTTCATACATTCTCTCTTCACCTCTTCATCTCCCTCTTAATCTCTCTCTCCTTCTCCCTCTCTCTCTCTCTCTCTCAATGTTGTAAAATGCAACATTCAACCTACAAAATAGCTTGCAATAACATATGTCTTTCGATCGAATATTAGAAAAATCTTCCATCACCCAACTTGTCGATCGAGTTTTCCTTGAAATATGAAAAATTTGAGCATCACCCGATTGATCTTTCCCTTGCACAATTTCCTTTTTTGTACAATGATGGAAAGACAAACCCAACGATGGAAAGAATATTTGCGGCTGCTCGATCGATCTTCCCTGTAGAAATTTCATTTTCATGATGCTTTACCTATTGATCAAATGTGCACTACATTTTTTTGATGTTGGAGTTTAACTGTAAATTTTCATTCAAATCTGCTTGTATTGTCTGTTGCCCTATTTTCTATTTTGGATATTCTTAAACATTCCTAATGTAGATCTGTAGCAATAATTTTCCAAAAATATTGATTATTATGACTTTCCATGTATGCAATGAAAGAACCAATATTATTCCCACAATGTAGTTTGCGAAATTTTTCGAGTTGTTAATTTTTTATCCATGTTTGACCTAATGTATCTTATATTTGGAAATCATTAATAAATGTGAATATGACAAAAAAATGTTTGATCTGTCACATCCACTTTGTATTACTATGTTGAATTCCTTATTGGAATGATTATTTGGCCATTGTTATGTATTACCGTCTGTTGGGTATTACTTGATATTGTTTATTACTTGATGTAAGTTGTCCTTGTCTATATTCCTAGTGATTTATTCACTTGTTGTTCATATCAATTCATGTTAGTTTTCCTGGTCTATATTCATATGATTTATTCACTTGTTATTATTTATTACTTGACCTCTTCCATATAATGCTATATAAATGGAGTTCTTGCCCTTAGGGGAATGCATTCTCCTTTCTATTTGATGAATTTATTATTATCGATGAAATTGTATTTTTAGGAAAATGACTTTTGAAACGAAAGAAATGCATCAACTAAAGTATAAAGCGTGATGAAACTTTTTTAGGTCTTTTAGCATCAAAAATTAGAGAATGAATGTCAAACAAAAAAAATGAAAAGATCAGAATAGATACATGAAATAAAGTCATTGTGGAGTACAATAATAGGATTAAGGCTAATGTAGAGAAAAAATATGTTGAAAGTAGAATGAATACTTGAAAGACTTTGTATAAAAATTATACAAATATTTTCAAACAAAGTAGATGAAGGTAGGATTACATTTGTGGACATACTAACATTCTCATTACTAAAATCATATATGTAATTGTTGGATAAGAAAGGTCAATTGTAAATGCAAGAATATTACAAAATGTGACTTTTTGTTTATGTGGACTTCAAGTACCACCTAGTATAACATTAATTTCACACATATTATTTTTTTAAATAAATGTAAATTATAAAAAATGATAAATGTTATGTATATGTTGTAGGTAAGTATTATTTGATAAATGTAAAATTCTTAAATCGCCTAGAATTTATTTTTCCATTTTAAGGTGTACGAGATTATCTATTAGAATATGATCAGAATCAAGTTTCAACTAACACAGTAAAGAATTTTAATTACAAGTATTCTCAATTGAAAAATGTTATAGAACGTATATTTAGAATGATCAAGTATCGATTTGTAATTTTACAATGTTACATGTCATTTTTGTTTGAGACACAAGTTAAAATTATTTTAGTATATTTTCTTATCTACAATTTCATTAGAAGATTATATTGAAAAGACTTACTTGAAGATTTAGCAGATGAATTAGTTGAAGAAAATGTTGTATTACATGGGAAATCTATTAATAATATTGAAGAAGATGACATATGTTGTATTGGCAATATAAGTGTGAAAAAAGAAGAAGCTAATGTAATGCATGAAAGAATTATGTATTTCATGTAGGAGAGGAATAATATGTGAAAAAATTTATAAAATGTAATTGTAATGAATTTTACTTTCGATGAAAAAGTTATTTTATATAGTTGTTTTAAGTTAATACACAAAAAGTATTAAAAATGCTTATTATATATTTTATAAAAGTAAATTAAAATATTTTAAAAAAATTTCTTATCATTTCCTATTATTTCTTGGCATGCACAAATACTTCAATTTTTCTATCATTTCTTGATATATACATGGGTTTTGTGTTATCGAGTAACAAGGGGAAATGACATGTTATGGTGGAAAATGAAAAAATTACCCCTCGTTACCCATGCTTTAAGGTGTTTGTGAAATTAAGAAATGAAAAAAAATAATTTTTGATGAAAAATTTAATATAATTACAACTAAATATTTCTTAATAGTAATATAAATTGTTAATATATAATACATTATTTATAATTTTACTTTTCAAATTTAAATATTTCATATTCAAAATAAAATATTTAATACTTTAAAAATTCTTAAATAATGTATTTATAGTCATTTACTACAAGTGCATAAATACTTCAGAATTCTTGTCATTTCCAGTTATTTTTCGGTACGCATAAATAACATTTTATTTTCTATCACGTATTGTCATGACATTTCCATTTCTCACAATTTTATGCATCTCCTGTTGTTTCATTTCTCTCGATGGAAAATGTGTACAAATAAGATAATTGTGTATAATAAAAAATGTAATAAAAAGTAGCAAAATATGATTTTTATGATTTATGATAATAAAATATAATTTTTATGATAAAAGAGGATAAAATATAATTTTTAAAATAAAATATGATAAAATATAAATTTTATAATTTATAATAATAATATATGATCTATAAAAAAATTAAAAGAAAATATTTACTTAACATACAGTGGGAACAAGTATCATTGAGGTCAAAAATAAGATATGAACAAAAAAACCTTCTAGAAAAGTTATTATATATATATTTTTTTGCTTTTTGTCACATACAAACGTATTACATTTAGTTTGAACTTTTTTTTTGTTGTTGTTGTTTCTTTTCACCACTTTCTATTGTATGTAAATTCTCTTTTAATAATAAATTTTAAATATTCACTTTAAAAAAGAGTAGAAATAACATTTTCACGTAAGGAATGAGAATTTAAATTCATATTTTTATTTTATAATACAGAATTACAATTTCAATAAGAATTATAATTCTATGTATACAAATACTTTAACATTTAAAATAAAATAAAATATAAATTTATTTCTATCTAATTTCAAGTACACAAACTCTCAGATGCCAACAAAATACTTAAAGCATGATCCATATTCTTGCACCCTTCGGTAGAAAATTTAAACTTCTAAACACTCTTCGTACCCAATACGTAACAAATAATTTATTAAGCATACATCGATTTACATAGACGATAATGTGCAGAACGACCGACTTATATCCTTTTCATTGTATTAATGTAAAGGATCGATCATCAACCGCCGAGCAAGAGTAATATTAAACAATGATAAAGTAAATCTCTGTCAGATTTAAAGTGAGATGCAGAGGCCGGTGTGAGTCAATCCATAGATTCTACAACTTGGATTGAGACTAGCTTTCTCGTATTTAAATAAATTTATTAGATATAGATTTCGATATTCGAATAATTATTTGAATATCAAATAAATTTGGATTTTCTATACAAATTTAGGTAGAAGTCCATGCGATCTGAATATATCCCATTCACACTTCTTCTGATTGATACGTGCACTCTAATCATGTTCCTTCTCTCTCCTTTCGTGAAACGACGAGATATCAACGGTATATCTCGAAGTATGAGGATGGATAGATACAAAAATCATTTACTGAAAAAGTGTCTGCATTTTTATCATAAACAGTGAACTATACAAGATTTTACGTCAATTTAGGTAACATATCACAAAAATATATTCAAGTGATAAGTGATGTTCTCATCATTACGAGATCGTAAGTTCAAATGCACGTGAATACAAATTAAAAGTTAACAGTAAAAAGAATATATCACAAAAATCTACATTCAAATATTTAAGCTTTAGGAGGATTGTTCAGATCTAATAATCAGAGATATTTTTATTTCGTTGTAGATAAAATAGATTAAAATCACATCGTTTCTGCAAAAAGATTTTTTTCTTCTAAAATCACATCCAAACCTAACCTTAAGAGTGAAATACGATTTAAGGAATATGCTCCGAAAGATAATTTCTTCTCTTCCATGATTTTAAAGTTTGATTTCCGCCACGAATAATTTGAGGTAGATTATCTAAAAAATTATTCAGCAGTTCTTGAAACAAATTTAGAGTAAATTAAAACGGAATAAATAGGAAGCAGTTTAACAAGCGCGAGGCGTCCGTCAACGCAAACACACCTACGCGGTTACCATCAAGCCCCCTCTTTTGTGCATCCGACGAGATCCACGAGAACTCTCTATAATTTCGCTTCCTAATGTACACATCACCAAGATTATGAAATCTATATTTTCTACAAAGTTTAATTTCATCAAGATTATTGAAAATCACACATCAAGTTTTCAAATTATTTTATTAAAAAAAAATGAAAGAATCGAAGATGCTTCCGGTAGAGAATGTGACGGCAGAGCAGTACGTGTGAGCGTACGATATATTTACCAAACTTGAGGAATATTTTTGATAAGTTGCAGGGGGTTTCCACAAAAGCCCGGCAAAAGGAAAAGTCGAGGAAATCCCAGTGTTCCAGAACACCGACTGTGTTGGCCACTGCGTCGCGCGGATCGTGAGCGCCCGCCGTCCTCCAAGTTAAAGATTCTGCTTTGCGCCACCGCTACCAAACCCTAGCTCTCGTACTTATCGGCACACGGAACGCATTCGCTGGCTTCCTGCTCCCCGAATGCTCAGGTCCCTTCCGTGATTCCTTGCCCTATCCGGTCGATTTCAGATAAGCTCCCAATCGTTGCTATCTCCGCTTTTCTTCCGTCTTTTAAAGGATGTTGTAAGGAGGGTTTTAGAACGTCCTCTTGGTAGATCTGTGTCCCGGTTCTGCTGTTTTGGTTGCTTGCGTGGTCGGTAAAGGCTTCCCTCCCTATCACTTATGAATTGGGGGTTTTCCCTAGATTTTCGGATTATTCGGTAGGAATTAATTCCTGTGGTTTTTGTGTAATTAATTCATGTTTGTTGATGATGAGAGAAGGGTTCGTATGTCAAAAAGAGGATCTTTCCTTACGGTACGGAGCACGTATTTCACTATTTCCGTGTGTGTTTTGAATAGGTCTATTCTCTTAGATTGGTGGATCCCTCTCATAGAATCATTTGGGGGTTTGTAGTCGCTTATTAGGATTTTTTGGCAAAAAAAAGTTAAAGAATCACATTATTTAGGATTTCTGGATCGTTTTTTTGCAGTGGGTTGTGTATCTGATTTTTTTCTATTAAAAATATGAACACAAGATGGATAGGAACTTGACTGCGGGTGGTTTGATCCCGGGAGCTTCATTTGGTGTGCCTGACTTGCAAGGTCCCATGCATACCCAGCAGCAGCAGCACCCACATGCTAATCTTCCCCAGCAGCAGCCGCCCCACCACCATTATCAGTCTGGTCAGATGGTTCGCCCTTTGATTCACGATGTCTTCCCACTGTCGTCCGGTCAAGTGCACGAGCGTAACCAGCAAATGTCGCCTCAAATGATGGACTACACCAAGGGGGATCGTACCAAGGCGTGTATGAGCGATGATGATGAGCCTTGTTTCAATGCTGAAGAGGGAATGGATGGCCAGCATGATATGGGCAAGGGTAAGAAAGCTTCCCCATGGCAGCGGGTGAAGTGGACGGATAGCATGGTTAGGCTTTTGATCACTGCCGTCTCGTACATGGGGGACGATTCTGCTTCTGAATGTAATCGTACTGGAAGGAGAAAGTTTTCGATGTTACAGAAGAAGGGAAAGTGGAAATCAATCTCGAAGGTGATGGCTGAAAGGGGTTGCTATGTGTCGCCACAGCAGTGTGAGGACAAGTTTAATGATCTTAACAAGAGGTATAAGAGGCTGAATGATATTCTTGGCAGGGGCACATCCTGCCAGGTGGTTGAAAACCCTTCTCTGTTGGACATGATGGATCACCTGACAGACAAGGCAAAGGAGGATGTAAGAAAGATCCTGAGTTCAAAGCATCTTTTTTATGAAGAGATGTGCTCTTATCACAATGCAAACAGGCTGCATTTACCTGCAGATCCAGCTCTTCAGCGATCCTTGCAGCTTGCCCTGCGGAGCAAGGATGAGCATGACTCTAAGAGGGCTTTACAGGATGATGCAGATGAAGAGGATCATGGTGTGGAAACGGATGATATGGAAGGTGAATCGGAGGAAAATCATGTGTTACACGATGAGATGGGTGGTGGTTCCTGTTTTCCCAAGCGACAAAAGCAGGCAAAAGATGCTGAAGACAGCAACGGGAATCCTTTCGGTTCTCTAGATTGTAATGCTAGGCCCCAAATGCAAGGCATATCTGTTGATATGAATGTGGCATTTCCAGAAGGCTCAGAACCTGACTTACAAAAGCAATGGATGGTCTCCCGTAAAGTGCAGCTGGAGGAGCAGAGTTTGCAAATACAAATTCAGATGCTAGAGTTGGAGAGGCAGCGTTTTAAGTGGCAGCGATTTAGCCAGAAAAAGGAAAGAGAATTGGAGGCATTCAAGATTGAGAATGAAAGAATGAAGCTTGAGAACCAGCGCCTTGCATTAGAATTGAAGCGGAAGGAACTGGACATCGTCGGTTCTCATTGAAAAACAAATTTCCAGTTTTTGTCGCGCCTGGGCTTATTTCACTACTTGTTACCGATATCTCCACGACAAACTCTCTCTAAGTACCATATATTCCGTGTCTCAGCTACATAATTATTACTTTTGCAGATGATAATTAAGTTCGCTTGCATCACAAATAGATGCTACTACCATCTACCGTACTCGTTGCCATTCCTTTGGATTTTATTTTCGCCACAAACAAATATATTATGTTGTGTCTGGTTCATGAGAACTGGGTGACTAATGCAATTGAATGGAATGAAAATTCTGAGGATTAGCACTTAATTCCGACATTTGATTTATAAATATACTTAATTTTTTGCCCTTGCAAGTCTTTTTTTTTCTCGAAAGAAGAGGAATTTCACTTGTGTTATGGTAATGTTCAGATTCAATTATTTATTTACGATCATATATCCTATAACACGTGTTTTCATATGAAGTAATGGCTGTGTTTTAAATTTCCGTAGCAATAGAAAACTATGGTACCCATATACACACCCTAATAAAAAATGATACCGCGAATAATGTAATTATTAATAATTAATTAACAGATAGTAGGATTATAATTATAATAAATGAGTTTTATTACATCCATTTTAATATGATTAATAATATTTTTATATTATTCAATGTATTTATCGCTATACAATAATTATTTATAAACGTCACCAATAATTAACCCTTATTTATTATGAAATGAATATTAGCAATAACAATAATCATAATACCCTGACTAATTAATAGTTATCATTAATCATCGTTAACGAGTGGCGAATTCTCTAAAATATATTATGCAGTCGTTTTAAACCAACAGGTATCGTCATTCGGTACGATGATAAAAGAAATTTCTCCTCAACCATTGTCAAAAGGGAAAAAATAAGAATGGATCGGGGCGATGGTTACAGACCTATTCTCTTTGACTTTCGTCATCAATCGGAGTCTCCTAATGTTGTTGCAACCTGAGCATTTTTCCATTGTTCTTCCTCTTATACCTAAGGTTTTACCTTTACTCACATTCATAATTTAATTCTTAATCCATCAGATACACAGAGATTAATAATGATGCATTCACTTTCTTAAGATCGTAACGGAAGCTTTCCTGTAAATCAATGTTGTATCTTCAAAGTTCTTCTAGAATGGAGTCAAATAACACAATAGTAATAGAAATTGATCGTCATCATTCACATTGGGATCATAATTCATAATTTTTTTTCTCGATAACATTACAAGAATTCGAACTCGAGAAGAAATTGCATGCAGATGTCATAGTTACCATGTAAGCGAATTACTATAGTTGATCTGTCACTGTAATATATATTTCCTAGTCATCAGAAAAAGGCAAGCACGTGTGAACCAGAGTTTGAATTTGAATTTAAGATGCTAGATTAGTAAACATATGGGTCGAGCAATTAAGAATTAGATGTTGATTAATCATGTATGTTTCTTGAAAAAAATTGAAAGAGGCATCTTCATAACTTTAACTGTACGTTGATTGAGCATCATGTTGGAGAAAACATAAAGGATAGCAGCAACTAGCTATATATGATAGATACCAGCAGATTTTTCTCTGAGAAAACAAACACACACTAGAGTGCATTGGGCAAGTAGAACAAAACGAAAGATTTTTCGGTCATCACCCATATATACGATGGGAGTATTGATTTCTTGGTCTCCATTTTCGTATTAAACCATCTAAATATAGAATAGACAGATCGCAGATCATCGTCATGCATGGTAATGTACAGGCAATTCCAAGCAAACCCCAATGCCATCCCTGCGCTATAAAACACAAGGGGTCCGCCGTACCTCCTCCAAACCCACCTCACACGCCTCTACCGTTTCCTCCGCTTCAATTTTGCTTTGGGCCAAGAGACGCGGACCCAGAGATCTAACAACGATGGGAGGTTGCATGACGAAGCCCGGAGGATTGAAGGCAACCACCGATAAGCATGCGCCGTCGAACCCCAACCAATCTGTTGATGCAGCTGCTGCTTTGCTAGATAAGGAGAAGGCCGGCGCTGTGGTGGTGGTGGTGGTGGACCACAACAACAACACCGCAGACAGGTTTATGGATCTGCTCTCGAAGGAGGAGGTAAACGTTACGTGGATATCAGCAATTCGAGTGTTTGGGTATTGCTTTAAACTTTGAAGTCTGTGATTCATTAGCAGGAGCGAAATGGAGTTGCAGAAGTCGACGACGACTCCCGACGGCCGCCGGAAGGTGCCGTCACGGCACCGGTGCAAGCCGGAGAACCAGCGGAACAAGAACGCCAACCTGTACTGGACGAGACGACTGCTTGTGCTGGAAAGGACAGCAGAACCCAGCAGGATGGAAACCCAACCAAGGCTGAGGATTCTGCCGAGCAGGAACCAGTGGAAGCCGGACATGTTGTCGACGAGCAAAAGGTGATGGAAGGGGTAAAATCATGCGACGTCATGGACGACAAAGTCGATGAAGAAGCGGCGGATGGGAAGAAGCCTTTGGAGGTTGAAGCTGAGACGACGACGACAGCTGCCGTGGACAAAAAGCCAGAGGTTTCCGTTTGAGAGGGAAGGAAGGAAGTTGTACATGATCGTATTTCACGATTTATTTACGAAAAAAAAAATTCTTTAATTTATTAATGTCTTTTATTTTCTAAGAGTGAACCGCCGACGTATCAACACAATCTTATTAAATTGGGGAAAAGATTGTCTGTTCCAATTTAATTGAATTATAAATAGAATTTTTTGCTAGATATTACTTTATTTTATTTATTATTCAAAAATCCTTTAATACGAGATTATAGACAGCTGTATTTATATTTTTCCCGTATTTAAATAAATGAATAGTGATATTTGGCAAATAATACTTATAATTTGTATTAAATTTAAAATTTGACGCAAATTTGCAATCGCGGTACTCGCACCTGCCTCGACATAAGAGAGAAACCCGATGGCGGTCGCATGCATCGACTTCCGTAGCCCAACCCGAAGTGTCTCCCTGCGCCGACTGCCCACGGGTAACGGGAGAGATGTTGGAAGCCAAGAGCCTGCGGAAAGCCGTCATCCCCGCATCCCTTCTCCAGAACCCTTCCCCCGGAAGCCTCCAGTCCAATCGCCTCGCTATCCATGTCGGTCTTACTAGCTCGCCTTACTCCCCCTCCTCTTCTCTGCCGCCCTAATCCATTCGATTCACCTCATTTTATGCAATGACTTTTGCTTTTTCCCCTTTTGTTCAGGTTAGTGGAGATGGATCTTCTTGCTCTGTCTACGTCGCGTCCGGATGCCGTGTCTACAAAATCGAGGCAACCAAGCACACCATCTGTTCTCTTTTTTCCTTCATAAATTTTCTATCTTATCGTGTCTCTTGTTTAGTGTTGTTCGGCACATGAATGCTGTTTTTAATTTTCTTTATTGCAGTTAGTTAATCTAGGAAGAGAGTTAAGGCCTACGAAACTAAGATGAAATGTTTAGAAAATTCGTAATTTATTTTTCTTGATATAATATATCCTACGTGCCATAGTTATTAAGACATCAAGGCACTATAATGTGCCTAAGTGACACATACGCATCCATTTAAATATCCATTTTTTACTTTCCATGGTTATATTATATATATTTTTAATATTTAGTAGTAACCATGCATGCTTAGTTTTATTATTTCCTAAATAACATTGAGATACATAAATAGTCATAAGATAATATCATGAAATGTAATAATGCTAATATTTTATTTCAAAAATATGTATGATTATATAATTTTGTATATCTCAGATTCTCAGTAATATAATATTAGAAAACTATATCTAAGTTTATCTGCAAAGAATTTTTTAAAAAAAATTAAATAATATATATATTTAATCAGACAACCTAATAGAAGATCAACCTTAAGTGCAAGGTATGGTCAGCCTCTCTTAGGCATGACCTAGTCATGCTTGGATGCCTAGGCGGCGCTTAGATGCTTCTATTGGTAAATTTGATACATTCATATGCATTGTTCAATGGTTGCTGCATTGCGATCAGTCTGAAATCCATTAATGTGTATGCTCTTTCGTCTTAGGCTGCATTTGAGATTAATTTTAGGCCTTTTGAATTTTACGTGGTCAAAACTTTGGGAAAAATTATTCTTGAAAACCTTCAACTTGATAGAATTTGAGAAGAATCTTGGAGATTTTGCATAATTCTTTTCAGTTACAACAACAATAACAACAAACCAAGCTATAATCTCACTACATGGGGTCGGCCAAATGAATCCTTTTCATAATGCTCTGCAGTTAATTTCTCTAAAATCATAGAATTAAAAAAAATTTGATTTTGTTTGATTTTATACATTACTCTTTTTTTACAGAAAATCTGATGGTAAAATTTAGTCAAAATGGAGAAAGATTTCAAATGGATTTTGTACAGTGATTTAAAATTTTGCAATTTTTCATTATCTTGAAATCAACATAGAATGACAATTTTACAAAATTTTTCCTTCCTAAAATTTTATCCAAACCATATCTTAGAATAGTCTACAATGCATTCCAGTTTTTTTTGTTCCTTGCAGATATCTATGGAAGATTTGGTGATTTGCAAGGGCAAAGACAGTTTACTTATTCCTATTCCAGGACAGGTTGTTGTACTGGTATTGGCCAGTAATTTTATGATGGTTGCTTGCTTCAAAATTTTTGTTAGAAATTACACTTATGATTCCATATTTGTTTGATTGTTATATTAGTTTATGAAGGATTGAAAACCACCCATGTAGTTATTCACTGACTAAATGGCAAATGAAGAACAATGAAGCAAATCATAAGAAGATGAGATATTGTACTAATTCAGCTATTATTATTTTAGTCCCTATGCCTCACCACAACATGGGCTTCCATTATTCACCATTTAAACTCCTTTGCAAATGCAAAGACAACCTTTTTATACGAGATCTCTAATCACATAAAATTGAAGAGTTTTAAGCTTTTGTGAGAGAAAGAGAGAGTTGAGCACAAGCCTTTTATGGAGAAATTACATGAGTATGGTAATTATAGAATGATTCTCCATTGTGCCTAAACAGTTGTACACCAATGACTACAGGTAGATACAAAAGAATCTGAATCAAATAGGATGGCATCTGACTTAACACAATGCTCTACATGAACAACCAGGCATTTGATTGGACATCTGTCAAAAACTTTATTCACAAACTAAACACAAACAGACGTTAGACAGACATCCAAAACATTCTCTTTGCATGTGCTCACTTGTTTTGAATGTCTGGTTTTCCTTCTGATTTTGCAGTGATAATATTTTGATTTTGAGTGCTATAAAATTCAAACTATTTCCTAGAATTCTACACATTCTAAAAACAATTGTAACAGCTAGTTTTCATAATAGGGTATTCACAATACTTAAATCTTGTCATGTTTTTAGTGTTATGAAATTCAAATAGAATCAAAAAATTTTCTTAAAGCATATGATTGATTTGTCCAACACATTTAAAAATTCTCAAACATTCCAAATCAATTTGAATTGTTTCTAATATCACAATATTTCATAAATGATTTCACAACACTATAAATTGAATTTCATATTTCATTAAGAAAAAAAGGTATAATCTGACATCCAATAACCTCCACTTTATTTTTTGATAATGACAACATAAAAAATGAAACATGCACTAAATTCATAAAATCATGAAAAGTCGCAATCGCAATTCTCCTTCTAACCCAAATAATGAGATAGAATGAAAAATTTCTAACCCTAAATAAGAGTCATGAACGTACAATCAATTTGTTTCATATCAAAGACATTTAACGTTAGATTCTATCTCTGATGACATGTCAGAATTTCTAATTGTCCACATGGAAATTGGATGCTGGTTTTACAAGATGTTTGGACCATGTCAGTATCATGCTAGTGTTAACATGTGTTGGTGGAAGTTGGTGAATTTTGTACTTAGTTTGGTCTACGTCAACTATCTGCGATTATTTGATAAGAAAGCTTTGTTTTCTTCCTCCATTCATTTTTGTACATTTATCTCATTTTTGCTCCTCTCCTCTTCTAGTTTTCTTCTTCTATGGAATTCAATTTACATGGAAATCTAGAAGAGCATTGTAAATGTGCAATAGTCAAATCTTGTCATATAGTAATGTTATGGAATTCAAATTCTTTTTTAATGTACATGATTGATTTGTCAACACATGCTCAAAATTTCTCAATCATTCCAATGTAATTTGAATTGTTTTTAATATCACAATATTTTACATATGATTTCACAATACTAAATTGAATTTTATATTTTATCAATCAAAACCTACAACATATAATATCCAACGGTTTGCTTTTTTATTCTATCCTGATTGTATGAGATTTATCTTACTTGTAAAGGTCAAGCATTGTGCATTAGTTGATCGTTGTCCTCATCGTTCAGAGATCCAAACTATTGTGCTTGCAGGTGGAAATGGTATCTACTTCTTTCAGATTGTCTGTCTTAGCTGGCATTTGGGAATTACCTGTTAATGTAGTTATATATTGTCAATTATCTATTGTATGGTCCACAATATTCTTATTTTTTTTCTTCAGTTACATGCACTTCTACCATCAAAAAAGCAAGCTTATGGGCATTTTTCTTTTCATTGCCATAATGCTACATATATTAATAGATATATTTTTGCCATCATGCTGTTTCTTGGCTGACTGATATTCATATCAATTGTTTCCTTGGATTGATACTTTAGTCGCTTTATACAATTCTATTTTTTCTGTTTCATAAAAGATGTTCTTTGGCCATGATAAGGTTGTTCTACTCTGATCTAGAAGTTATGGGTTTGAATTCCAGTAAACAACCTCTTTATTTATGGAGGTAGGATTGCATATAATTGGACCCTCCCTGTACCTTTTGTTGATGGGTGTCTTGTGCTCTAGGCTTGCTCCTTTTCTTACCTATTAACTAGTTACAGATCTAAAAAGCTATTCCAATGTTGTTTTTGGATGGGAAACTATGAGCAATTATGGTTATTCTTATCTCCTAATATATTTAAACTTATTGATTTTGGAAGATCTTTTCTTTACACAAACCATTCTCTCTTAAGAACATCTTAACAAATATAGATATCTATTGAAATTTGGAAATTCAACTTAAAATCAACTGACAATGAGTGGTAATATCCATCTATATATTAATTCATATTTTTTTTGAAATTTCATCGATGTAGCACTATTTTATCACTCTCTCTCAGTTGTGATATTCTTTAAGTTCTTTAAGTGTCTCTTTTTATGGGATAGATATGTATGGATCCATTTAGATATTTTTTTGGTTTAATACTATGTTAAAATGTGGACATCTAATTCAACATTAATTAGCAATGAGTAGAGAGCTCCATCAATATATTAATCCGTAATTTGTTTTAAATTTCACCCATGTAGAACTATTCCATCATTTATTATTTGATTCAAAATAAGGTTTTGATCTCTTTGTAACAAGTTTTTACTGTTCAGTTCCTTTCCCGTTTATTAAGTTCTCTGATGATTGTGATATATAGTTGGATAACCTTATTGGTTGATTTAAAGGTAAATATGTTTTTATTCCTGTTTTGGTCAGTCGATGCATGCTTAATTTCCTATTTATTTAGTAATCTCTCTGATGATTATGATTTATTTAAGATATATAATTAGACAGACCTTTTAGCTGATTTAAAAGTAAATATATTTTTATTCTTGTTGTGGTCAGATGATGCATACTCAATTTTGGGTACAGTGGATTCATTTGGTCACCTCATTGTATCTCGGCTTGAAACAACTGGTGCAGGTACTTGCTTTTTTTTAATGTCAAAAGGTTTCTCAAACAATGAGGCGGAATAAGACCAAAGGAAAAAACACCATTCTCTCCCAAAATATGGAAGAACCATATTTGATGAAAAGCAAGTAGGAAATATAACATAGAAAATTCCTATCTCAATCTATTTCGTACAATGCTCTCTCAAGTAGGAAGAAATCCCTCCTTGATTATCCAAGTGACAACATTGAATACAATGATGGGAAATGGACAAAGTGTTTATTGACAATAAGGGTTGAATTCAGGACTGTCAAAGGATATCCATCTTTTTTGGTTGATTATGAGCGATTCCCATAGTGTTGTACATGATGTCTTTGAGGTGACATTTGCCTATCATTGCTCTCTTACTAAAATTTATGATCCGTCTTGCCACAATGTTTGCTTTAAATTCACCCTTCCTTTACCAAGCAAACACATGATCACGACCACTATGACCATGTAAAGAAGTTTTGCTTATGAAATGATTTTAGGTAGAAGATGGTGTGGTGGCAAATTTCCTTAAAACTTTGCAAAAGATAAATTGCAGCAATAAACTATCTTGGCACCATGGATTTGTCCATGTATCTACAAGACGAATTCTAGGTTAGTATTGGACAAAATGGTAGTGACCACTACTAGCTCCTGTCAATATTTGCATCTTAGAGATATCAACCACAAATGGTTAATAGACCACCACTAGGTTAGGGCATGAAGGAAGTACAATCTGTTTAATGAAGAGAAAAAAATCTACTCATAGATCTTGTAAGAGATATCCTTCTCATGCCCTTGAGTCTTTTCAAGGTGTTAATGCATGATTGGTATACATGATCCTATAATGGCTTGAGTTTGTTATAGTCATCACGTGGCTATTTGTAATTGGACAATGATGTTTATAAATATGTCATATCTGTAGTTGTTGAGGTTTATGCCTCCTATTAAAAATGATTCTACCCTCACTTGTGTATTCAACATGTATCAAAGACTACCAAAAATTATTGTTATGCTACTCTGGCAAATGAAATTGTTGTCTGAACTCTGGAGTACTCTGAAAAGCATAAGTAGGGGAATGTAACAAATCCATTCAATTTTGTAAAACAAGAAGACTCCTGCGTGTATTTGATGAGAGGAACCAAGAACCAGAATAGAATTCTAAACCTTGGTTGATGACACTGTTTCAAATTTCGGCTTGTCATGAGATGAGACTGCATTGGCAACCCTCAAATACCTTAATAAGTCAATAACAGAGAGGAATATTACAAAACAGAAAACATTGTTTTCTGTATGAGATATATTTCTCCTTTATACTAGAAGATGACATTATACAAAAAGAGAACGGCATCTTCATATAATAAACTCTGTTTTATTAAGTTAGCCATTTTTCCATGATTGTGGGTGCTATGCCTCGGACATTAGAAGTAAGCTGTTATTGTTTCAAAGGATTAATTCATGCTGTTGTTCCATCTGATACAAATTTCATCATATCAAACACTTTCTTGATGTCCTAGCTGATATTGAACAAGATTAAAATAATCATACATATTACGATAGTTTCTGCCCCTCTTTCAAACTCTAGATTCTTATCATGATTTAAAAGTAATGGCTTTACATTCTTGTGACTTGATTTTTGGAAATAGACAGGCTTTCTTATTCAGTGTTACCTCGAGGTTGTGGTGTTGGAGAAGGTAGCTGGGCTGGTGTCTGCTTCAGCCCATCCCATTGGTCCATGGTAAGAACTACTGTTTCTATTCTAACTAGCTAAAAGCCATCAATAAATTATATCTGAATGGAGAGATGTGTGAACTATGATATTGCATAGTTGAGTTTTGTGATATATGTGCATGTGAACTAAGATCATGCATGAGGTGACAATTTTACAGTGCTTTTTGGAAACCATTTTACTTAGTGTTAGAATTATAATCTTTGATGATGCTCCTTTGAGTTGGATTTTATAGTGGTATTGATAGAAAGGCAATGAAGAAAATCATCTTTTATTGATAAAATTACAATGTTGATTGTTAATGAGGGAATAGGTGGAAGTTAAGTTATTCATTAGCAAAGACAATGTCTTTATGTATAGAGGCTACAAGGAAAAGATCAATATAATTCTAATAATGTGAGACTAAATCCATTACACATGACCCTAATATATTAATATACTGTAACACTTTCCTTCAAATAGGAGCATCCAACTTGTAACAAATTCAATAACAACTTAAGCATAATTGAAAACAATAGAGATATAAAGAAATATAAAAAACAATTGCTATAGTGGTAGTCATTGCAAAAAACAGTAGTTGCTACTGTAGAAGTAGGAATAATTTGAGATAAGTTTAAGAAGAACTATATCTTAGACATTGGTAGATTAATCATTTGATGATGCAATCTGAGATAGTAAAATAGGCAAACAAATGTGGCCTATCCCCATGAAGTAAAAACAGATAGATGTAATCTTCCTTCAAAAGTTTTTTATGAAATCGGTTATTTTACATCCATCATTTTTTTTACATACTTTTCTCTCTCCTCTCCCTCCTCTCTCTTATTTCTCTTCCCTCTCTCTTCATTTTTTTTTAAAAATTTGCACATGCTTTCTTCGATTTTTGCTTGATTCTAGAGCTCACATATCAGTTTATCTATGATCCAATACTACAATGGGTGATGAGGAGTAATGTGGGGAGAGTGGCAATGTTAGTTTGAGCAGGTGGGAGTTGGCTTGGAAGAGGAGAGAGAGGGAGCAGAAACTTCTAAAGAGCTCATAGATTTTGTTCATTGATTTCCTATAGATGATGCCGTCGATTGGGCTTGGGTTGCTAAGGGGGATTACCACATCTGTGGTGATGACCTAGGGAGAGTTGGAGGAGCACTATGTTGACAACAAGGAGAGTTTCATGGCTTGACAACACTGATTGGGAGGGGCACTAGCGACCTGAAGTTGTATCACAGTGGCTGGATGAAGGAAAGGCATCAATGGCCTAAAAGCCTTACAACAATGGTGGATGTTAGGCTATTGGTGGTTGATATCATGTTAGAATAAAGAAGAGGTGTAAGTTGAGTTATTTATTAGTAAATGGAACGTTTTTATATATAGAGACTACGAGAAGATCAATACAACTCTACTAATGTGAGACCCTCTGTAGTGGGATTATAGTTCAAATTGTTGTAGTTGATTTTTTTACTTTTACTATTTTTTTTACACAGGCACTTTCCTCTCTTACCTCTTTCTCTCCTCCCCTCTCTTATTTCTCCTTTTTCTCTCTCTCCCCTTTTTAACCTGAACATGCTTTCTCCCATCTCTGTCTGATTTTGGAGTCTACGTTATTAGTTTATCCATGGTCCACTACTCGTATGGGTGATGTGGAGCAATGCAAGAGGAGGCCCAGAAGAGAAGGGTGAAGGAGCAAGAACTTTTGGAGAACTTGCATATTTTATCTACTGATTTCCTGTAGACGATGTCAATGTCAATTGGGCTTGAGTTGTTGAGGGGGAGTACCATGCTGGTGGCAAGGACCTAGGGAGAAGTTGTTGGAGCATTGCATTGATAGTGGCAAGGAGAGTCTGGTGGCTTGACAGTTTTGGCTA
Organism: Cymodocea nodosa; assembly: GCA_036874045.1. Lineage (NCBI taxonomy): Eukaryota > Viridiplantae > Streptophyta > Magnoliopsida > Alismatales > Cymodoceaceae > Cymodocea > Cymodocea nodosa. The sequence goes on from JAZBRI010000011.1 coordinate 12,774,411, forward strand.
AGAGGGGTGCTAGTGGCCTAAAGCCACATCCTAGAGGTTGAATGCAAGAGGAGAGGCATCAATGGCCTAGAAGCTTGATGATGGTAAATGCTAGGCTATTAGTGGTTGGGAGGAGGGTGATGATTAAGGTGTCCCATCTATTTACTTAAATCTCTTGTACTTTTAGGCTCTCAAAAACTTACTTTTGATACTATTTTAAGAACAAAAAAATAGGTGAAAGTTTGAGTTATTAGCAAAGAAAATGCTTCAATATATAGAGATTACAAGGATACAACATAAACTCAACGTAAGAAAGAAAAGTGCCTGTGTAAAAAAAAAAAGTAAAAGTAAAAAATCAATACAACAATAGCAATGTGATACTAAACTCATTACACACACATAACCCTAATACATGAATATATTTTAACATGGATATATAGGTGTCATGTTGTCAACTGACATGGTGATGAAATTATTTCATTGAAGGATGTCCATGTTTAATCCACAATTAGATTGAAATGTTACACCATCTGTCCATTTCATCATGTAGTGTATGAATTGGGTAGAGACATGTAGGTGAACAAAAGTTGGGCTAATGAATAATAGTGAACTGCAAGCACAATGTTTGTTGCAATTGTAAGACATTTGGTTTTTGTTTCAAATCTGCAAGGTCAGTGAAAAATTATGGAATAAAAGCAAGGGCGATTATTTATTTATTTAATCTGAACATTACTCCAAGTTCTAGCTGTTTCTAATAACTAAAATTGCAGGTTGCAGTTGCACAAAGCTTTTGCAAAACCATTGATTTGTATGACCAAGATATCCATCTTCAAAGCTTACATACGTGAGTTATTCATACAAATCCTAGTATATTCTTTACAGATATTTTTGAAAACAAACTAAATTGTGATGTAAAAATTCTTTGAGTGAAGTGCTTTAGTTATATCAAATTTTCTGAAGGATTTTATATCTAATCATGAACCATTAGGCTACTGGATACATGAGTTGCATTCTATACCACAACTTTCCAACATAGCCACAATCATTTCCGTCATGACTATAAATAGTTATATACTCATACATGCCTTATGGTGCCATCCTCCCTTGATGCAACTATATCTTGGATATCCTCACACTTGCATAGATGCTGGAGCAATCACATGCCTACACCAATGTTGCCCACTCCCTGTTTGAGGTGTCACTATGCTATTAGAACCATCTCCATATCAATGGCTCATTTGTATGCTACAGCACGGGACATTGACTTGTCTAAAAAATCCTTCCTATGCTGTAGATAGAGTTTGTCAATACATGTCATCCCCAAAAATGCAGTACTGAATCACCATCAAATACATCCTCTGCTATCCCAAGTACACCTTTTCATTTGTTTTGCTCATTTGTGGCTCTCAAAGCTCTCTTCTCATGGCTTATAGTGATGCCAAATGGACTGATTGTTTTGTCTATTATTGCTTCATTGGTGGCTATGCTATTTTTATTGGTGACAACTTGATCTCTTGGGCTAGTTACAAACAACACACTATTGCTCACTCACCTACCAAGTTAGAGTACAAAACCATTGCTAATGTCACTACTCAATCTCTCCTTCATGTACGACATCTCCTACCTTCACAATCTCCTAATGTTTGGTGTGGCAACTTGAGTACCACCTTTCTCTTTGCCAATCCGGTGTTCCATGCTTGCACTAGGCATATCAAAGTCAATTATCACTTTGTTTAGGAGCTTGTTACCAAACAGCAACTTCATTTGAGAAGCTCTTTGACAAGTTGACGGTTCACCCTTCTCGTCATCTATATGAGGGGGACTTTTGGTCCATACAATCCAATTTATGTATTCTGTTTCAAGCTTTATGCATTTGGTTGTAACAACCTTGTTTGTCTTCCTTTGTAATTATTTGCCATAAATATAGTGCACCCAAGTTTATTAAGGTGCCTAGGTGGTAGCCTTGGATTCCTTGAGAGCCTGGGTGCCCATTTTAATATATATTTTTTATTTTAAAATATGTATATGTATAGTTATTTATATATATTTATGTATATTAATACGTAAAAATACATAAATAAATAATGTAAACTAACATAGAAAAATGTGTAAACAGCAAGCACAACAATATGATATTTAAAAGTGTCACAACTTATAAATTAACTTTTGTTAAAAGTCATTACACAATAACAAAATAAGATACAAAGTTTTAAATGACACTAAATTAAAAAGATCATTGTTAGAAAACATTAAAAAATACCTTATATAGATATTACTTAGATCTCTAATTGGATCCAAAAAAGATCTGGTTAGGTCCTACGTAGTGTTGGGCATATCTGGATATTGCCCAGTAAATGCTTGTGTGGCTAGGTGTCCACTTTAATATCTATGAATGCACCCTAAGGCTTAATATGTAGAGCCATTTCATTCTTTGTGTAAATGTAAAGCCATTCCTCTCATTCTTTGTGTAGCACTAACAAGTATTGAAATGATTCCATGAAATAAAAAATAACAGTAACCTGAAAAGTGGAAAATTAAAACATTTACTAATTTGCCAATTTTTGAATAGGACACAATCAACTAATCTTTAATGTTATTTAGTGCTTCTAAATCGTCTTTCATGAATCTTTGTCTTGTTCTTCCTTATCTTTCAGGTTGTGGTATCCATCTTGTTTAACCTTCTTACAAAGTCCACTTGCTGGGAGAGATGGTTCTCCTGTGATTGCTGTTGGTGAAGGAAGCCAAGTATGAAATTTTGATTTAGCATCAAGTCATGATTGGCACTTGTTTTGTGTATATAGATGTGGTACATGTCCTTTCTGATTTGTTGAAACTGCAGCTTAGCATATGGGATTTAAGGATGAAGGAAAATGGTGGTTGCGTACAAAGAATTTGTGGTTCAATTGGGGACATCATCTACGCTGTCAGTAGTTCCTTGTCTGGATTTGTTGCAACTGGTGGATCTGATCGTACTGTAACCGTATATGACCCTCGGAGGTTGGAAACCTACAGCTCAACTTGATACCTTTTTTGTTAAAAGGACATTGTTGAACTGTTGTATAGCCATTCTTCTGTATAATAGGTTTTTTTGTGTGTAAATCCTCCTTTATTTTGATTGTCTTTCTGTATAAGAACATCTATTCTATATTTGTCTCACTCATTTTTGTTCAACGTATTTCTGACAGATGGTCTGCCCTGTCAAGATGGGTTAACTGCTCAAAATACGAGGTTTCTTATTTAGTTTGGCTATATGCCATATTCTTCATTTTATGAACTGTGTTCCATTGCGATTCCTGGTTGATGAATTGTAAACTTAATAGATTATGAGTTAATAGATGAGCTTGTCATTGTATCAGTCTAATGAACAATCGATTGTATTCAATCCATTTTGATGCAGATAACAGGTCTGTCCTTCTCCTCTATTGATTCGGACTATATCTTCGTCCATGGATTAGATTATGAGGTAATAATATAATAATTAGGAGTTTCACTTTCTTTCAAAGTCTAGTATGTCCTGAGACTGCGTGCAAATGAGTCTTCTTTCTATTCTCCATTTTGCAGTAAGACAAATATTTTCTATGGTAGAACATTTCTATTGATGGGCTACATCTTGCACGGACCATGATTTGTATGATAATATATATGAATGTTATCCATCTACCAAATATTCAAATAGGTCTTTTTGGCACCACTATCATTTTCAAAAGAGAACGATGTTCTTTCTTTCTCTTTTTTTTTTTTTAAGTTCAATCCATCTGGAATGTTCATATGGTGACGGTCTGTCTCTTTTCATTCCAAATTTTATAATCTAATTGCAGAATATTATAATTCTTACGTAGGTCATATGCGGGCAATGGAGAGAGAATGAAAAGGCATTTTCATTTAGGGGAGACACAAGCTGGCTTGGCTTTAGCAAGGTCTGTTCTTGTTCCTGTTATCCCATATCCCGGGGTTTTATTTATGGTGTTAGTTTGAAGAATCAGCTGCTACTTAACTACCTCTATCTATCTTTGCCCCAGACATTGACATTCTTTATTTATTACTTCGATGTCTGTAGTGTCAAAATGCTGATATTCTTGGTGGATGGTGCGAGTCTGGCAGCATATTTGTTGTCGAAGTCGTGAAGCAGTGGGAATGAAATTGCACAAATGCTATTCTGATACTTCATGGATACACATGGAGGTTTCATCAAATTATACGTATTCAAGGAACAGAGATAAAATATTAGTTAGAAAACACCAGTTAATTATCCACAGATGTTCTTTGTATGCATCTCGTTACGCTAATTGCTAATGTCGTTCAGTTTTTTGAGATGTACGTCAAATTCACTAGAATGCGACAGAATGTGAAGTCATCCACGTGGAAGCCTGCAATCTTATTCCGCCGGATGTCATGGGTGACAATTGTCAAGTTGACTGACCAAGATTGCAAGAAGAGCTGGTAGGTGAGTTTTGGTAAAATGCATATTAATTGTTAATGTATTATTATCTCTTTATCTTTACGTGATGAGCATGTGTTGGTTTCTTGTATATGTAAACCTCTTGCATTTGTTTTGAAGATTAATCAATGAGACTGACTTTTCCACCCTATGTTTTTTTATTCTCTTAGTTTTTAATTTGGCATTGAGTGACGATCTTCCCTTTCCACTACATCAGCTTCCTTTTTGAGACTGATCCCCTTTTTGTTGGTGATTTCGCTGCTTCCCGTATCAGCTCCCTTTTTGATGATCTTTCTATTTGAGATTAAGAAGGTGATTTCTCAGTTGACGCAAGATTACATGTCTGTAGTCACCTATTAAAAGGATATTGGGACGAGCTCTTTTACCTTTGATGCATCTTCCTAGCTATAGTTGTGGTGAAATGAAGGTGTATGTGGAGCTGGAACAAGAGAGCAAGGTAATACAATTTCTTATGGGGTTGAACGAAAATTGCCCACCTAATAGAGGGTAAATGTTGATGGTGGGTTTGCCACCGAATCTTGTCAAAACCTACTCCCTAATCTCTGCAAAAAGAAAAGTGAAGAGGAGTAAGGCAAGAAAGAACCACGGCTGCGTCATGTGTGTTCATGGTGGAGAAAATTCCCCCTCAAAAAACCTTTGTTTGGAAAGGGAAGGGGGCAATCTCTCAAGAATGGACAGAGTCAGGAGAAGGAAGAAATAAAGCGTGCTCACATTGTGAAGGAACGAGGCATGGCGTTTTACATATGCTTTTAGGTCATTGAGGTTCCACCATGACACAAGTTGCATAAGTTGACCTTGTGAACCTGAGCAAGGATTAAAAGCTTAAGAATCGAACAACAAATGGAGCAACTTGAAGCCTGCAATGATAATGCAACCCATTAACAAATATGCTACGTCACCATTGGCGAGCATGGTAGGTATTGACTTTCTCATGTCCTCCTTGAATTCCTTTATTGATACTAGTATTTCGATAACGGATACAAGAACTACTAATCATATGTGTGAGCTTCGAAACAATCTTGTCTTTCCTCCCAATGGCAGTTTTGTGCCTGTAAAAGTTTTCGGATTTGTTAAGAAAAATGGTGACATAAATTTACATGACGTGCTACATGTGCCTTAGCTTTAGATTAACAAAGAGAGTATGGTTGTATGTGACCTTTTCTCCTAATTCACGCCCTCTGTGTGAGGGTAATTGGGCAAGCTGAGCTTCTTGATGACCTTTATATTCTTGATGCTTAAGAAGATTTTCCAATAAATGAAATAAAAAACAAACAGATGATATGGGTATTTTAGTCAACTTCTTGGAGAATCTATCATAGGAAACTCATGTACAGAAGAATAATTAACAGTGTTAAAATTTCAAGGAGGGAAAGTAGAAAAATTTCTAGCTGGCGTAGGTTTGCATCAAGGAATCTTTCTCTAACCTCTCTTTCTTGTTTCGTCAAGGAATCATCAAAATGGTGGTTGTGCCACTGGATCGGTGGTCTTTCGCTGTACTCTTCACCATTTTAGCGAGTCGTATTCTTTTCCGCTTCTCGACGACAACTGGAAGTTGCTGTGCATGCATTATTTAAACATTACAAAAATGTGAAATCTGACCTTAGGCTGCTGCATAGGAAATTATGGTCGGTGTAAGAGTCTTCACAGGAAAAGTCATAATAAGAGTTAATTTGGAAGGTACCACTCTTTCACAATTTTTGGTAGTCTTGGAAATGGTGGATGATATTTCAATAACTTTTTCATAAAATATTAGGTTGATATCCATAAATTTCCGAAAAAGTCATGTTTCAATATGCCTTTTAGGAAAATTACAATGGAATAGAACGTGAATAATTGTATGTTGCATTTGAAACTATTTTTCAACAGGTTTTTTCAAAAATACCTTTCCAAACGGACTCAACAACGAGTAAATTTTTTATAGAAATGCAGCTAATACGATTCAGTTCAAATTTAATTTTTTTCAAAGAGCTAACGAGGGTCTAACTAACTTAGCTTAATACATAGAAAAGTTGCAGAAATATTATCCTAAGTTTCCCATACCATTCTTATAATTTTTTGTCTTTACATAATAACAATAAAAGCTATAAATATAACATCACTTTCTAATAAAACAACTAGCTTTTCTCAAAAAAACTATAAACTTAACTGCATTGTGTGTACCGGAAAAATAATTTCTTTTGTCTGTGTCAACGCACAAGCCTATTATCGTTCAAGTTTCCAAAGAAATCCGACCGTAGAATCCTCGTCCCGTGGACCTGAAAGTCATACCAACCGTTTGATTTTTTTTCTTTCAAGGTTTGCACATCTTGTCGTGAAAATATAAAAATATTGAAAAGATTTCTTCACCGTTCTACTACACGAAAAGTTTATGTTGGTATCGTAACAGAGACCACCGTCTTCCTCGTCCGTTGATTCTTCAAACCACGTAAGAACAAAAAAAAAAAAAAAATTTATTGGCAACGTACGTACATCATTTTTTAGTAATGATCCAGCCGAGCTTAAGTTGTCACGTAGTAGCAATCCCAGTCCCGATGATTTCGTTTGTTCCAACGCTTATCCGTAGAAGAGGGAAAAAAGATGTGCCTTCAAATACGAAGCAAAGCTGTTAATTATATGATTCTTTATCAGAAGATCACAGAATGTCGTTCAGACTTCACCAGATATATATATATATATATATATATATATATATATATATGTATGTATGTATATATGTATGTATGTAAAGAGAGAGAGAGGGAAAAAGATTTAAAAGGTACTGTTTAACGGAATTAAGAGCATCTTCGGCAGAAAGGCATCCTCAATTCTATTATTCTATACCGAAAGTAATCGTGACCATGGAAAATAGCAAAAATGAAATAAATACTTGACCCAAACACGTATTATTCGGCTTCCGACCCACGTCTTCCCCCACACACTGCAAAGAATAAGTACGCTTTCCCTTTTTTATTTTTGTCCCAGACGTTGAGATTACTTTACCAGCCGAGATTTATTTTATTTTTATTTTTTTTAAAAAAATCTTGAAAAATGGTCACTGCCCCTTCGCCTCCCGTCTGACCCAGATCCGCCCTCCGCCCTTCCTCCTCCCTTGCTGTCTTGGTATGCGAAGGAGCACCACCGTCAATGCCGGCGACCGACTCCTCTTCCTCCGTCCCCTTCGTCTCCCTCGGCCGCTCCTTCCTCAGCCTCCGCCGTGACAACCTCCACTCCTCCTCCGATGACGGCATCCCCAACTCTTCCTCTTCCTCCTCCTCGTCCCACCTGGAGCTCGACCTCGAGGCTTTCCAGAAGCACGTGGCAGACCTCTTCAACGATCTGGCGGACTGCGAAGGTGAGGAGATCCTCTCCATTCAGTGGATCCGGAAGCTTCTAGACTCTTTTCTCCTTTGCCAGGAGGAATTCCGCCAACTCGTCTTCTTTAACCGTAAGGGTGCCGCCGCCGCCACCACTGGCTCTGCTCCCATTCTGTCCCGCCCTCCTCTCGACCGCCTCCTCAACGAGTTCTTCGAGCGGGCCGTCAAGGCGCTCGACGTCTGCAACGCTATACGCGATGGCGTCGACCAGATCCGCCGATGGGAGAAGCACCTGGAAATCGTGCTGGTCGCCCTCGGGAACAACCACAGGACGCTCGGGGAAGGGCAGTTCCGGAGGGCGAAGAAGGCTTTGGCAGAGTTCATGATCTCCATGCTCGACGACAAGGAGACCGGATCCGTGTTCTCCCACCGGAACCGGTCTTTTGGGCGTAACGGCAATTCGGGTAAGGATGGGCACGGTCACAGACGGTCGTCATCCGGTCCAGGCCACTCGCGATCCTTGTCCTGGAGCGTCTCGAGGTCGTGGTCCGCCGCTAAGCAGCTCCATGCTATCAGCAACAACCTCGCGGCGCCTCGTAGCAACGAGGTCGCTGCCACGAATGGGCTTGCGGTTCCGGTGTACACGATGAGCACGGTTCTGCTGTTTGTGATGTGGGCTCTTGTTGCGGCCATACCGTGCCAGGATAGGGGGACTTATATCCATTTCTCGGTTCCAAGAAGCTTCGTTTGGGCGGCGCCGGTTCTGACCCTCTACGAGAGGATTGTGGAGGAGTCGAAGAAGAAGGACAGGAAGAATTCCAATGGGCTTCTCAAGGAGATACACCAGATCGACAAATGCGTTCGTAATTTGATGGAATTGACCGACGTCGTCCAGTTCCCCATGGAGGAGGACAAGGAGACAGAGGTCAGGGAGAGGGTGAGCGAACTGGCGCAGGTCTGTGAGGCTGTGAAGGATGGGTTGGACCCCTTGGAGCGCCAGGTGAGGGAGGTGTTCCGGAGGATCGTCCGCGGCAGAACGGAGGGTCTTGATAACATGGGGCAAGCCCCACACACCTGACCGCGAAGTTTCGATCATCGAAACGTCTGGTAGTACGGTTGAACGCGGAATCCGCCTCCGGCTGAAGCTGCCGCGGAAGAAAAGCTGCTGCTGATGGTGGTCTCAAGGGTCGGATTGCAGGAGGACGGCAAAAGGTTTCATCAGGTAAATAACTTTACACCACCATTACACATTGCGCGATGAAAGGATTTGTTTTGAATATTCTCTGCTATATTGTATTGTGATCATTTCTTTTGGGTTGTCAAAATTTCTGGAACTGCTCCAAATTTCATACACCGGGGGTTTTGTTAATGCGCGCTACCCAACACTCCGACTTGTTTTTGTTGATTGAGTTCTTTTTATGTTGAAAGCGTGCCGTCTCTGTATGTTTAATGCTTGTCGGAGAGGAAACTCCCGGAAATTTCATATTTGCTCTCTCTCTCTCTACGATTTCCGTCTCTCTCCTTGTCTTCCTCTCTTATCTCTTTCCTCTTCTGTTTTCTCCTCCTCCTTCACTGTTTTCCTTTATCTGAAATGATTATGTATTGAATTGGAATTGCTATATATGAAAATTTCCAAAGTGTCGGTCTGGTTTGGTAGTATAGATTATTGCGATTTTCCATTCCTGAAGCTCTTTACCATTTTCCATTCTTCTGTATAAAAATAGATAAATAGACCAAGGTCGTAAGTGTCAGCTGGATGGGTGGTTTGGAACCGGTATGATATCTTCTTGTCCGCCCGTCACGTGTTCGTTTTGTTGGTTGTCTCTACTTCTCTGTGAAGGTGGACTATCTTGCATGTTGTCGAAAATGTTGTCTTCCCACTAAATCGATGCAACTTGGTCTTCCAATCACGTGGAGTTCCACCCGTTCACTTCGTATACCTGTAAGGCAAAAACCAATGTCGTTTTTTTGATATTGATTACGTTTTTGTTTTTCCCTTGAGATCTTACTTAACTACATTTTGATAAGAAATTGTGGAGATGGTCAATGGATTATAAATTGTGTTTTTCCTTTTCGGCCCCCCACATGAACTAAGATTAAGAATATTCTGGTAGAGAGGGAAAGAGATTTTAGGGAACGAAACACTAATATCTTACTTTCCAATGGAATTTTTCCTTTGTTGTTTCTTCAAGGGTAGGATCAGTATAACCTTTAGTACGTAGGGTTGATCATGTAAATCTTTTTGCTTTCATGTACTTTTATTTATGGTCAAATTTTTAGTTGATTACATAAATTTAAATTTTTTCCCCACAATTCCTAACTATGTCGTTTTTTTAAACTTCTTTGCTAATTAATCAGTCTATTCCGTGGTCTCCTAATGATATATATAGTCAGACTATTTATGTCGATTTTCTGTTATTTTTAATTGATGCAATTCTGCTATATTTTTAATAAAATCATTTTTTTTAGTCTATCCATTGTGGTATAGTCATCTATCCATTTAAAGATTAGCATTAAAACCATAAAGTATAATAACTAAGCGTATAAATTTTTTCTTTTAATTTTAAAAATATCCTCTTTCACTTGATACTTCAAAAGCATTTCTCTATTTTATCTTATGAATAACATAACATCTTCTATAAATTTTTTATTGTTACTGATCTTAAATATTTAAAAATGTTATTTTTATGGGTCTCATTCATGGTCATTTAATTATATACTTTCATTGAACCAGCGTTACATTATTTATTTTTTGACCTACTCAATTTAAATCTTTTGAACTTCGAAGTATCTCTTTATGATTCTAATTTAAAATTAATTATTGACTTAAATCTTTCATCAATTAAATTTATGTTACCAGTAAATAACTCCTATCTTATCTCACCTCATCTTTCGCTGTGTCCATACAAATTTCCCCACATTCTTTCACGATCTGAAGTGTTCTTCATCAAACTTTTTTTTGGGGAGTTTCCAATTTCCTGTGAGGTTTAGGTTCCAACTGTTGTGATGGATGAGAAGTCACCAACCAAGTTTGTGACGAAAGTACCTTTTTCTGGAATATGCTCCGGAAGTTTGGCAAGATAATTTGCCAGGCCCATAAACATCTGAACGGAGGAGGACTCAAGAACTTTTATTGTGGTGAAGCATCATAAAATCTTTTGTACAAACTTTCTTCATCTCTTGTCTCTTCTTCTCCTCTCTAAGATGGTTTGATCAAGTATATTCTTGTCTACTTGTTTAAACCAAGTATGATTTAAATAATTCGTAAATTTATTTATAATTTGCATCATTCATTAATCGTCCCTCTAGACATTGTCATCAATCTTAATATGACATAATCGATGAAAGGGTAACAATATTTGTGTAAAGAATGGCGTGGGAAAGAGGAGGAAAATCTTGATGAAATTGTGGCTTTCAATTTTAGAGTGTGATAACTTTAAAATAAAGTAATATTGTAATAGTAATTTAAGATTTGACGTATGTTTGTTAAAATAGAGTATTGCTTGTAGTAGGTTTTCATTCAAGTCTACCTTTATTTTTTTTATAAAAGGAGTCTTGTCTTGTAATTAATATTTATGAGTTATTTATTGCTCTTTTAAGTTGTAATTAATATTTTGGAATTGATTTTGGCAAATTTATTATGATAATATCGTTATGATGTCTTAAACCTTTTAAACGTATATTAACACTAATTAACTTACGTAACGTCTATCATGTTAAAATATAAAACGTCGCCACGCAGAACGTTAACGTATATAAACAACATATATTTTAACATAGATGTACGAATATATATTAGTTGGGTAGACATGAAGGCAAACTTTAAACGTTATAGTCTCCACTTGTATGTACCACGAGTAGTGAAGTGTGGCACACCTACTTTACCGTTAGTCTCCTAGAGAATGCATTTTGCACCCCCCCATTGTGCTGCTTTACTTTGGAGCCAAGAGCAGTAGTTAGATTAGCAAATGCGCTTACTCTCCTGTAGTATGGCTTGAGGCAAACTTAAAAGAATTTATGTGTATGAAATATGTGGACAAGACATGGTGAGATGGTTCATTTTCTTATCAACCTACAATATCATGCGTGTATCTTAATGACTCTTATTACTCCACTGGACTTGATTAGATTCTGTTTAACGTAAAACCAAATCTATTTACCTAACACGCCAGCCCTCGAATTAAGAATTATCATCTCCAACCACAGGATGGTTAGAAAATCCGTTGCCGTTGGTGTTGGTACCACACTTCAGGGTATTTTTGTCATTCGACCGCAGGGAAAAGCAGTCGTCCTGCTTCTGTTCTGTTCCGTCCCCACAAATGTCGACCAGTACCGCAACAAAACCAGCAGCAGGCGTGGGGTGGAAACCACCGCTGTTTCGAAGGGGAAGAGAAGTCGGCGCGCCCACCACCAGCAGCAGAATGCGAGGAGATCCACCCATCCCTGTGGGCCGCAGAATAGGGACAAAGCAAGCAAGCAAGCACGATCATCATGGTAAACTAATCTATTAAACAAAATCTTTAAATCTTAATCATCGTTTGATAAATTACATAAATGGTAAGATTTAAGCAAACGTTTGGTTTGTTCACCATAGCATTAACAGTACCTTCTCCATGGTTTCCACGAGCCTGAAGCAGAAAAAACAAACCTTTTTTTTTTTTTTTTTTTTTTTTGAAAAAAACGAAGAGAGAATGAAAAACATCATCCCCTCGTCTGGTCAATGGCCAAGGCGCCTCTCTCTCTCTCCGTCCTCTATACCGGGGCTTTCTGGTTTCTCTCTACCCGGGCGGTAGCAAGCAACCGCAGTCCCCCCAGCTCATCATCTCTTCCGCCATTTCATTTCTTATTAATCATATAGTCGTCGGTTGATGGGTTGTACTTCACCTGTGCTTGTTGACCTGCTGCTGCTTGTTCCGCGGGAAGTAGGCGTTCTTCGGCTTCGGGATGTCCTGGATTTCCATCACCTGTATCGTCCGTTGCTTCTTCGCTTCGCCCGCCCAAGAGATTCCGAAAAACACGACGTGTTGGTAAAATAACATAAAACAAAAGAACAACCAACACGGACGGAAGGAGTGAGATGGGTAGATGATGGTAAAAGTGACCTACCATTTTCGGCTTCTTGGTAATTCTCGTGGAGTCTCCTCCTGGCACAGGCGAGCCTTTCCGCGTCCTGGAGACCTTCCCTCTGCTGATGATCTCTGCCCCTCTGTTTTGCCATCACAAGTGGACTTTTTATTTTTTTCTCTCTTTTCAAATTTTACTACGTACAACATTGAAGAGGTGTTTGCCAGTACTGGCAGTGGTAGATAGATGCTGGATTGTGGTTCTTACAGATGGAGGAGCGGAGGACGGTGCTTGGAGATGATGCTTCGTTGGAGTTGGTTCTCTTTTAGGAAGTGGAGCAGCGGCAGGGGCTGTCCCTTTCGCTTTTGCTTCTGGCTCCCAGCTGTTTCTCTCCAACCCAGAACCCCCATCTGCTCCAAGTCACAGATGTATGTATATATATAGTTCCAAACCAAGCTCCAGGAACAAACTCAACAAAAACATGGAAATCTGAACTTGCTGTATAAAAATCTTACTGTGAGGAATTGGAGAGTAGCCAAACTCTGGAACCTGCAATTTTTTCTAAAGATAAGAATGATTTCATATATATATACATATGTGTGTGTGTGTGTGAAGGAGGAAGAAATGAGGCTTGCGATTTTTTTTTTTTTGCCTACATGATTCCCATTTTGCGTGCTTCTTGCTGCGAATTGTTGGGGCGAGTCCCCGTCAGCTGCTTCAAACAGATGAGAATTCGCAGAATTAGAGAGATAACAAACATGGTATGGCTATTTTCTAATTCCAATACATACTGATGATTGCAGAAGATGCTGTTTCGTTCTGGTTCCGCTTCACCCACTCGTCCACCAGATCCTTCCATTTTCTGCCACAAGAACGAAGAATCCAATGCCGATGATGTCTTGAACATATCTGAAAATACCAGAAAATTTTTATTCCACAGCATCACCTCACCTCACGACTACCTTGACCAGCCTCCGAACCTCGCCGGATGGATGCTTGCGCAGGCCATTCACATGCCTTCCGATATCGGTTTCCTGAAATCCAAACATCAAAAAACACCAACGTCGGTCATCCTTTTCCATCTATCTTTCTCCCCTTCCTTCTTCTTCCTTGATCAGAAGGAAACAATGCCAACTCTCTTCTCCATTTTTTTTTATTTTACCTGAAGGGCTTTGAATGTGATGTCCATGTCTGCAAGGTTTTGGAGCAGATGAACAAGCGCCTCCTCGTCCTGCTCCTTCCATCGATCGTACAGGGGGAAAAAAAGAGAGAACCCAAAAAGATTCAATCGAAATTGAACGAAAGTAGAACAGAATTCTTGAGTCCAGATTAACCAAAATCCACCTGATCGGGATCTTCAAGCAGCTCCTTGATGGCAAGGACGTTGCTTTTCTCGTCGTCTCCGTTCTGGACGTCGTATTCTTCCTCCTCTTCGTCGGGAGTGGCCGAAAAGCCCAAATCCTTCCCACCACCACCGTTCTCCTCCTCCTCAACCAACCCGGCAGGTGTCCCTTTTGGACGCAAAATCGGATCTCTCCCCATGATGGGCGGAGTCGTGGTGGCGTACAAGCGCTCCACAATCCCGTCTCTCCTTTCCCTTAGTTCATCCCCATGGTCCCTCGCCGCCACCAATATGGCCATGTCGATCAGGCCCCAGAGATCCGTGCCCGCCGTCCTCAGCACCACCCTGAACTCGTCGGAATCCATGTGTCTCCCGGATCAGGGGGATGAGGCAATAGGAGTCAAAGCGAGGTAACCCTTTCTCTCCTTCACAACATCCTCTCTCCAACCCAGAGGAAGCCCAACACAACAGAACCCAAAAGGCCGCAGATACCCGTCAGACACACACACACACACTCTCTCTCTCTCTCGTGGAACAGAACATAGAAGAGATCGGTGCAGAGGGGAAGAGCGCAAAGAGAAGAAAAGAAAAGAAAAGAAAAAAAAAACCCCTACTCTTTTAATTCCTCTCCCTTTCCTTGTATATATACCTCTTTTTCTCCTCTCTTTGCTATTTCCGAACTAGAGGCCGGTCCTCTCGCTTCTCTCTCTAGAATTTTTTGGGTTTGGTTGTGGGTAGAGAGAGAAAGGGAGGTCGCGATAAGGGAAGCCCGGAAGGGCGGGGTGGCCCGCTTGGGTTCAGGGGCGACGACGAAAACGACGAGGACGGAGGAAGTGAGTGTGGCGACTTCTTCTCACGGGCATTTATCTAATAATAATAATCTATCCATTCGATGCGGTAACGGGATGTTGCTGTCGCGGATATGCTTCAATAATAATAATAATAATAATATTATTATTATTACTTTGTAAGTAGTGATTTAAACAGAAATTGGAATATGCACGTGTCTACGGGATTTTTTTCTAATAGGCACCTAATATATTTATTTAAGATATAAAATAATCGTATGAACGGTTAATCTATGGCATACTCTATCATGTATTTCGCAAAAATCAATAAAAGCAAAATCATACATTTAGATTTTAGATCAAGGATCAATAGTTAGTTAATTTAAATTAAAGTCATACAATATATGCTAAAATTAAGCTACAGCATTCACCTCATGGAATCCATTTTGTATATCTTAAAATAGTTTGTTGATGTTTTAAATTGAAAGTTCGGTTGGATGACTGGATAGTTGTAGTCGTAAGAGAATGAATCGAATAATCAAAATCTAATGATCTAAATGAACACGCCCGTACAGAAACAACTTGAAAATCTTTTAACAATCTCATGCTGCTAATTACTCTCAATAAGAGAAAGCAATCCACTGAATAAAAACATGCGGACACAAATCACACGTGATCGTTTTTGTTGTCAATGTCGTAACGCTACATCAAAAATTTGAACAATAACTACAAGTACGAAATTTAATTTAATTTAGATTATCTCAAGTTTAAGCACTAAAAGCTTGAAGAAGTACCGACAAGAAGAGCTGGAGAAAGAGGAAACAAAAAAATCTCCACCGAACGCACTATAATCTCATCTCAGCAACATCACAACCGTCCAAATTATACAGCCGTCGATCTGACTGCCAGTATCCGGAAAGAAACAAGACTTATCAGAGCAACGGCTCAATTACACTTTTTAAAAAAAAAAAAAAAATTATATATATAACGGTCCATCACGGAAAAGTATCTCCAGAGGTATTTTTGTAAAACTCAGTCAGAGTTTCCTTTTATATTATTACTACTAAATTTTCAAAATTTAAATTCGAAAATATAACTAGGTAATTTGGTACATAATATATTAAAATTTTAACTTAATAACAGTTACATTCGTTAACATAATTTGATTATAAAATCAATAACTGAAGTTTATCAAAAATTATTGAATTTTTAAATCTATAAATAAAGAATTGATATATACGTATCTTGTTAAAACGAGATTTATCATATATAATTTAATCCATGCCTCTCATGTTTTATTTATAAATCATATATAGGAATTTTGACGTAAATAAATATATTATATATATATATGTATGTATCTGTGTACATAAAGACGATGTAAGAGAAGAGAGTATCTATTTTTAATAATAATACTATAAAATACGATATTTTATAAATAAATCAAGTAAATCTTTTATAAATTTTGTATTTACTAAAATTTAAATCGTCTCGAAAATCACATACTACCGCCTATCACCGGTAGCAACTGTAGCATGTATTCTTCCGTTGTGTCTGGCCTGACACCGTTATCCTGAAACCTCCCTCTCCTCTCCCCGCTCGGTCTTGGTTACTCCCGTCGCTCTACTCTTCTGCAAATTCCATATCATGCCATTGTCTTCTCTCTTCTTCTCACCACCACCACCACCACCACCTCCTCTCCACCTCCTCACCCGGAGACCTTCCCCTTTCTTCTTCCCCCTACTCCCCGTCCGCCGACCGCTTCTCCTCTGCACCACAGCCATCGGATCGGATGGGAAGTTCCATCCCTCCTCTCCTTCCCCCGGTGACGTGGAACCCCCGGAAGCCCCGGAGGACTCGTCCCACGGCGTATCTAGGATACAGCAGTTCCAGCGCCAGGTATCCCGCGCGAGGAAGACGCAGGAAGATCAGTTCAAGAAGGATCAGCCTCTTTTTCTATCTGCCTTGGCTCCCGAGGAGGACGCGCCGGATATCCCCGATCCCCTGGGAGACGAGGGGTCTGGGGATGACTTGTTTGGGGACATTGATAGGGCGATTGCGTTGAAGAGGAAGGAGTTTGTGGAGCAGGGGCTGCTGAAGCCGAACCCACCGGGGAAGAAAAAAGGGAAGGGTTTGGAGATGGTCGAGAAGAAAGAAGGTGGTGAGGATGCTGAAATGCTTACGCCTGAGGAGATGGTGGATCTTGACGAGATTCGAGAATTGCAGGGGCATAAGGGTGCGTCTGAGGACCGGGGGGAGGAGAAGGGAGGTAAGAATGGGAAACAATTGGAGTTTGGAAATGATGAAGATGACCAGGGAGCAGAGCAGATTCTGGGTGTTAATGGACAAGCTAGTAGTGTTCCGTCGTTTGACCTTGATTTCGACAGTTTTGGGAGGTCACGGGCGCATATTATGGAGCCCAAGTTCCAGATGACACTCGTGGAGCTACTGGATGAGAGTCGGATAGTGCCAGTTTCAGTCTATGGTGATTTGGAGGTCTGCATTACTGGAATCCAGCATGATTCCAGAGAGGTAATTGCTGGAGACCTTTTTGTTTGCTGTTATGGGATGAATACTGATGGGCATTTGTATCTGAGTGAAGCTGACAAGAGAGGAGCTGTTGCAGTAGTTGCTACTAGGGAAATTAATATAGAAGAGACTCTTGGCTGTAAAGCTCTGGTTGTTGTGGAGGACACCGATGCTGTACTTCCTGTTCTTGCAGCTGCATTTTACAGAAATCCGTCAAAGAGTATGTCTGTGATAGCAATCACAGGAGACAATGGGATGACAACGACAGCATACTTGATTAAGGGGATTTATGAGGCAATGGCATTGAGGACTGGAATGTTGAGCTCAGTGAGTTATTTTATACATGGGGACAACCAAGTGGAAGCTCCTTATACCACAGATGCTGTGAAGCTTCAAAAAATAATGGCAAAAATGGTGCACAATGGTACTGAAGCCATGGTTATGGATGCTTCTTCTCTTGGAAGATGTAATGAGATAGATTTTGACATTGCTGTTCTCACCAACCTGACTAGTGATCATCACAATTTCCATGGGACCGAGGAAGAGTACAGAAATAGCAAGGGCAAGCTGTTTGCTAGGATGGTTGATCTAGAGAGACATCGAAAAGTTGTGAACATTGATAATCCAAATACTGCATTTTTTATTGAGCAGGGAAATGCTGATGTTCCTGTAGTAACATATGCAATTGAGAATAAAAATGCTGACATTCATCCCCTCAAGTTTGAGCTTTCTTTGTTCGAGACACAGGTTTTGGTCAATACACCCAAAGGGATATTGGAGATTTCTTCTGGTTTGTTAGGCAGACACAATATATATAACATTCTGGCTGCAGTGGCAGTTGGAATTGCAGTAGGTGCACCACTAGAGGACATTGTCAGGGGAATTGAAGAGGTGGACAGTGTTCCAGGGAGGTGTGAATTGATTGATGAGGAACAAGCATTTGCTGTTGTTGTCGATCATGCACATACCCCAGATGCCTTATCTAGGCTATTGGACACCTTAAGAGAATTATCCCCGAGAAGAATCATCACGGGTATGTATCTTTTATTACTTGTTTATTCAAATCACTACTTCATACGTCCATGTTAAGTATATTAGCATTTTCTTCTCGATTCTTCTCATAAGATATGCTCTAAAGATCACAAACATTTGATTTGTCAGACATTCCTCTTGACATATGCAAACTTTTGACATACTGATTAATTTCAAATTTGTTAACATATAAGTTTCACATGTTAGGGAAAAGGTCTTGGTCTTTCTTGCATTGTTTAGTAGCCAACAAAGTGAATCCTAAGCATAAAATGTATTATATCTATAATACAAAGATTTCACATTGTTCACCCTTCCAAAAATGTTTGAATTGTCATGTTCAAACATCTTTGATATTCTCTGGCATGCACTTTCTAATTGTTTGGCCTTTTTATCCTTAAATATGCTGATATTGGTATGTTTTCAAATTAAGATCAGTATAATGTAGAACTAGTAGCAAGCAAATTCTGTGAAATATGGCCTCTGAAACTCTTGACACAGTACAATTATGGCTTAACATTGCACACTTATATGGTAGCAACCTGAAATAATTTCTGATACAAGGAAATTATATGATAAGGCAACTCATCACTGTTCCTTCTTCCATTGGACAACATGCTATATGTTAACTCAAATGTTTTCCCCTTCTTTCTTCTTTTCCTCCTAAATTCTGCATTTTTTAATGGTAGTTATGGGCTCTTATAGAGTCTCTGACAGATTTCTATTCTGTTTTTGAACATAAGACTTGAGTCAATCACAGATTTCCTCCAAGGATTCTCTTCATCCTTCGGTGTTGTGTCATCACAGGATATGCATTTATAGGAACCTATGATATCTGCTTATTAGTATTTATTAAGAGAACATTAGATTGGTAGGTATACTTCGACTCTGTTCTTGAAGTTAAGACTTGAATCCAAGGATTGTCTTCATCTTCTGGTGTTGTGTCATCTCAGGAAATGCATTTATAGGAACCTTTAATACCTGCTTATTAGACTTGAATACCTAGTGTTACTCTGAGAACATTAGATTGGTAGGTATACTTATATGCTGTATTTATAGTAGTAATGATGCTTTCTTATTTGCTATTCTGATTTTTTAACCATAAGAAGATTCATCTTGCAGTTTTATGACTTAGATTTGACACTAATAGTACCCTTTACACCTTGTTGCTTTCATCTTGCGTGTACAGTATTTGGGTGTAATGGTGAAGGTGACAGAGGAAAAAGGCCATTGATGACAAGGATTGCTACTGACAAAAGTGATGTGGTTATTTTGACATCTGACAATCCCAAGAAGGAAGATCCATGTAAGCATTTTAGTTCCTGCTCATTTCCTTGAATCTTTTTAAATCTGCTTTCCTGTCAAAAGCTTCTCGTTTAGGTGGTTAAAGATACTTTGTGCCATTAATTTATTTTAATGAGAATTTTGAAAGTTGGTGAACGGAATTATATATCTTTTTTTGAGTTTTCCCACAACTAAGATGGTGTTTTCATCTAATGTAATCAGTGGACATATTGGATGACATGTTAGTTGGTGTTGGCTCGACCATGCAAGATTATCTAAAGCATGGTGAAAATGATTACTATCCACCTCTTCCTAATGGCCACAGATTATTTTTACATGATATTAGAAGAGTTGCTGTACGAGCTGCAGTTGCAATGGGTGAGGAGGGTGACATAGTAGTAAGTTACTTGCTCAATTCTCATTCCAGTGCATTATAGATTTAAAATTATTTTAAATTTACTGGTACGGAATTTGTTATCTTCCTTAAAAATCCAATAACTCAGTATTCATTTTGTATAAAGGATGATAGTGTCACCTGTTCTAGTTTGTATAAGACTGAAATTCACCCTTTCTGCGATGATTGGATGGTGTTTCTTTAGAGATGATGATGTGCAATGCATTTTCACGATTGATTCTTGTTAATATATTGGTACACTTTTTGGCTCGTGTGACTGATGAAATGAGAGGAATTATGCTGTTACTTTTTGAGTGAAAGAATCAACCTATATATCAAACAGTTACTATTACTCAAGCTAGCTGATTTTCATTCTTAACCTATGTACTTCCAATAATTTTTTCTTCTCTAATTCATATTCTAATTTGATGTCATGTTTTTCCCGGTATTTGAAACTGTTTCACCATGAAGATGGAAAAATGAACTGCCTTGCATCAATAAGTGATTTGTGGAGGAATTGTCTTATAATATTTCACACACTCACAAACTAAACCTTATGCATCTTGTGGATATGCCCATTTGAAGATGTTTATTTTACTTGGCCTGCAAACTGCTGCCATCTGATGTCTTTTAATACACAACATGTTTTAAAATTATATATGATATTGAAAATAGCCTTTTGATATCTTGAAATGATGAAAGTACCATAGAAGATTTATAGGCAAGTTTTGACTTAATTTTGTTAATGATGTTTTTAGATATAGTATCAGCAATTTCTCAATATTTTTTCTGGTGAATTGTATACTACTTTTTTGGTAATTATTGTGCATTGATCATGATTGATCCACTTTTTTATTATTGTTTAAAATTTGTTCATCATTCTGTTTGTTCCTTATCGTCACACTTCTGCAGGTCATTGCTGGTAAAGGACATGAAACATATCAAATTGAAGGTGATAAGAAAGAGTTCTTTGATGATAGAGAAGAGTGTAGAGAAGCATTGCATTATGTTGATGAGCTGCACCAAGCAGGAATAGACACCAGTGAATTTCCTTGGCGGTAAGCACAAAATCATTCATCATCATGACAAATTAATCTCTGAACCAAGGTTGCCTAGTAAGGTGACCAGTCACTAGCCAAGGGTGCCTACACTCCCCCGTTAATTATTTATTTTTTCAGAATTATATATACATATGTATAATTTTGTTAATAGAATATACATGAATATGTATAAAATTAGGTCGTTTTTGCTAGTAGCAACAATAGCATTTTTTCCGGTGGTAAGATTTATTTTTTAACGTTTTTGTTTGTTGGATATGTGGAATGGTTGTGATTTCACCACAATTACCTTCATCCTGAAAATTCAATTTTCCTTTCTGCATGAGATCATCCTTATCTGCAGCAGAAACTATCATGGTTGTGTTTTGGATTGGGAGGATTGAGTGGAAAGCACTCCATGATGCTTCAAGAGATTGCTGGTTATTAAGCTTCGACCCAGCATCTTGGTGAAGTTTAGTTTCACTAAGAAAGACCAATGAAAAGCAAGAGACATGGGGTAGAAAACTTAGGGAACAATCTATTTTGAGGTTCCTCACTCCTCGGCAGTTCCAAGCTAAACATTTGCACTAGGCTAGTGTTGAAAGTGAGATCCTCAACGTATGATCGTAAGAAGTACCATTCTGAACTAATGGGATTGTAATCCAATAGGTGAATCTTGGTTGTCATGTAGTTTGGCATGTAGGTCTATGAGTAAATGGGCTTTGGTATCTACATTTTGGTTTGTTGAGGAAGTGTAGATTGATGCTTGTGAAGCAGGTAAAGACAATACCTATATCAATGAGGTCATTGTTAAGAGAAAATTCTGAAAGAGAGGCCTGAGGAGTGAGACAGATGTCATGGGGGTTTGTTTGTTTGTTGCTAGCTAAAGGGGTAGGGTTTTGAAGTGGTGGATGGGGTAAAGAAGTAAGCAAGCATGAAACCTGGACAATCTGGAAACACAAAGGCAAGGTAATAACGTAGGCACGTAGATTTCAAGTGACCATAGAAATGGGTGGTGTTAGTACAAGCGTGCTAGAGAGGGCAATAGTTAGCATGTGAAATGATCAAAAGTTAGACATAACAGACAAGGGTGGAAACAATGCATGTGCAAAACAATTTTGTAAAAATGGAAAAAAGGCTGTTTAAATGTCTTTTAAACATTTGTCATCCCAATCCGTTTTTTTGGAAAAACAAAAAAATGATTTTGAAAAAATGATCTTTTACTCCCTTTCTTGAGAAACGGTCATTCTTACCTTTTTTGGCGGTTTAAATGACCATTTTAAAAAATTTTATGTTTCATATTTTTAGTTATTTTTATAGGCTCATACTTTAATTGGACTGTGAGACAATCACACTTAGATACCCAAACTTAGATGGATCGTGGAAGAGGATCATCGATCCTGAGGTGCATGGTGACCATCAGGTAGTTGCCCTAAGACTCAACCTCTTCCATGGATGGAAAAGTAGGTCTTCCTGTTCAAGAAGCGAACGGCACTATGCATTGGGTGTGTTGATATTGGAGACCATGAAATTGGATCTATGGAGGTATCTGGATTGTGATGGCAGAGACAAAATCCTTGGGCTTAGGGTGTAAACTGCATAGAAGTTGCCCTTGTGTGCCCAAGGGTTACCATAAAACACTTTGTTGTAGTCTTCTTTAGCTTTGCACTGAAGCAAAAAAACACACTTAAATTGAGCAGGGTGCAAGCTTGTCGAGCTTTAAGAAAGGTCTTGAATGTACTCTTTAGACAGCTAGATTGTCGGGGTTTCTCTCTCCTCAATATTCTTTGTTAAAAGAGCATGCCGTGTTGAGAGAAAAGAGAATTAAGATTTCCGTAGGAGTAATTATCCATATAAATAAAGGTACATAATGACTTTTGGATATTAGTATAATCCATTGGAAAGCCAACTATTGTGCCTTCATAAGCCTATGTTATCAGACATTATGTCAGTGTTTGTGATGTAATCAGAATTTTGATATCAATTTCCTCACGTTCTCATGGAATTTAATTTCGATTTCCATTTTGCAGATCCCAGATTCAGTATTTAGTTAGTTATATTCACATCTTTCTTTTAAATTTTAATAATTGTTGCAGGTTACCAGAAAGTCATTGATGCTTTTTGAAGAGGTTGAAGACTATGTAAATATGGGAAGGCCAACTGCTGCTGCATGGTCAGGTTCTTGTCTGTACGGCAGATTAGTATTATATATGTGATGCCTTCTTTATATTGTCAGTCCAGAATTTGAGCTTTGAAGCAGTCATGAACCACCTCTTATTTTGTTATAAGCAGCAGCACTTGGAGCAAGGGAATTGACCACTAGTTAGTACTAGAGAGTAATGTTGTCTAACCAAGTAAATGCGATTTTCATTTTCTGTACAATTCTTGTATTTAGTTGGAAGGCATCTATGGAAGTTGGTTTCAAAGAAAAGTTTAGAATTCATAATTTTGAAGAGCACGGTTGTTGCCGGTTTTCATAGGAGCTGTCATATATATTACAGAGTCGTCATCTAGAGCTTTGCAGCTTTTCCTGATGGCAGTAGAATCTCAATCAAAACGAAAAATCTAAATATCCTTAAATGGTTGAAGTTCGAATGCAATAAACATGACGGCCCAGGAAGGATGACTTGGGTGCGTGTCTGGCTGTCGATCATGACGGTAGTAAACATGGTTGGACGAGGAGGTATATGGCTACCTTTTGGTTTCTCCTGCGAATATTCTCAATTCTTTGATGGCAGCAAGTGTGATGTGTTTGGGAGTCTTTCCTGCTGCAATTTCATCTGCATCAATCAGATAGATTACCATCAGCGGTCATACTCTTAAGTGACGGTCAACCAAAATAAAGTTCATGAAGGAGATTGCAAGAATATTGAGTTAATATTCTTCTAAATCTTACTTGAATATCTCAATATTATCCATTACACTAGCTAATTAATTCTTGGCTTACTAAGTCAATGTATGATATTTTGTCTACTGGTAGTCATAAAAACATGTTTATATTGCAGATAATAAGTTTCAGAAATATACCCTTGAAAATAAGGATTATCATTAAAATTATCTACAACATTAAATTCAGCATGTAATATCTTAAAGTCTTTTTGTAGTCTTTTTAGGATTATAATATCCTAAAGAAATTTCATATTTAGAATTATGATATAATTGAGTTTGTATGATAAGTACAGGAACATATTTTTTTACTCTTAACTTCATATGTTATTGAATGCTTGTTAAGAAGGCGGTCAATACCATCAAAAAATTTATAGGAGAAATCTTTATTCTCTTCCATAATTCTACTATTCATCATATTCATCTTAATTGTGGATTTCATGTAGACTTCAACTCTTTTCCTTGACTTCTTTGCATATGGGTCTCAAGAAGGGGATGAATTAAGTGTAATTTTAGGAAAAAAAATTAAAGACAATTGAAAAAGTAAGGACTAAAAATAAATTTTTTTAAAAGTAAGATTTATTTTAAAAACTTTTAAAATAAAATATAAGGACCTCTTTGCAAACTCATTGGAGCAACGGCTGTCCGAATCATGCGACAGTTGGATCATCCAATCGTCGCACGCTTATCATATATATTTAAAAAAGGTAATTGAGATTGGTCCAATTGACATTTAAATGGTCGTGCGATAAGCGCATTGAAGAGATCATGGGTGCACGTAAAACTATTTGATTTGCTTAACGACAAATTTTTAATGGTTCGATTTGTTAAGAAGGTTATAATGGCTCGTTTCTAAATTTTATTAACTGGTCAAATTCTCACTCTCTCTTGCTTATGCGTTACAGTTGGATTTATATTCTAAAATTTAAAATAAAGGCAAAGAGGATGTATGACAGTTGGATTGCCGTCATACTTTGAATGATTTGTAATTTTAAAATTTATATTATGTTACGTGATTTTTAATTACAAATGAAACGTGGACTTAATTTTGCTATATTAGCTTGGTCCGGTTTATGCATGACGTGAATATGGAATCAAAGTTTTTATTTACTTAGGTTGAAGACCAATAATGATTTCGAATAGGCTACTTTTTGAATGATTTGGTTGGATCGCCCATTCCATTCTACGGCCATAAATGGTTTTCTTGGTAGTCGTTTGGGTATAATATAAATATGTTAAGCAAGATTTAGAATTTAAACTCTATTCGAGGAAAAATATGACTTAAGTGAAGGCATCCAAGGAAAGATCGTGTTCTAGAAAATATGCATGTTTTCAATTCGTTGAAAATTTACCAAGAGGATAATTCGTCCTAGGCAAATGAGATATTTCCAATTGCAAGAATTAGTAGGTTCTTTTTCCTGTTATGTTTGTTATAATTTTTTTGTTGTGAGGTTGACATCTGATATTCTTCGTAGTTGTATTTTCATGATTTTTTCAGATCTGTGTTGTAGATAAATTAAGATTTTAAAATTAAAAAAAATAAAGGCATTCAAAGGTCAGCATATTTATTAAAAGGCAACGTGCAATAGAGAAAATCTTGGTTGGGTTGGGGGCGGAAGCAGTGATTTAAAAAATTTTGTACAATAAATTCTAAACTCAATATAAACAGATGCAAAGGCTGGAATAGCTCAGTTGGTTAGAGCGTGTGGCTGTTAACCACAAGGTCGGAGGTTCGAGCCCTCCTTCTAGCGAATGATTTTTTTTATGGTAGCTACCAAAATGATGTTATCACGTACGAATAATTTTTCTCGTATTTTTGAAATAAATTCTTCTTAGAAATCCTTCTCTTCCACACAAATCCTTTGTTCGGTTTGATGGTATCGACGGCTAAGTTTTGATTCTTCGTTTTTCGAAATCATTCAGGGATTCGGAAAAGTCAGTAATGCAGGCTCAAGGATTGATGGCTTAAAATGCTGAAGGACCTGTAAACTCAGGCGCAGGAATGACAAAAAGGAAAAATTGAAGAGCAGAAGACCATTGCAGTCACGCTCAAAAATAGAGGGCAGAAGAAGACTTCGCACTTGGGTCTTTCGATCATTCTGTGTTAGGGTTTCGGTAAAGACGAGGATGACGAAGTTAACTAGGGTTTAGGGTTTAATACATTTTTAATCGGATCAACCAATCCGATGTCACCTGCAAATTTAAATTTAAATCGGATGGTACTTAAATGTCATCGAACCGTTTCGGTCGGGAGAGCCGTCGGCTTCGGCGGCGCGGGTGTTGGCGAGAAACCTCTCCCGGACTCTCCACTCCTCTGGGAAGTCCCTCGCGAAGGACTCCAACGTCAAGGTCATCCTCCTTTATCTATCGTTGTTCCCTTACTCGTCTCTATGGTCGGGATTCATAATTCCGAAAAATTATGGTAGATTGTCTGATGCTTTTTGCTTGTGTGTTTCTCTTGGATTTCGTTGGGATTCATTATGATCTACCTGATTAAAGCATCAATTTTGTAGGCATTGGATTCTCTGACTTGTCTTCCATCAGTTTGTTGTGTGCATGGTGTCGATTTCCCAGACCTGTAGACGCCGGACGTCGGTAGTCGAAATTTATAGTGGGCAAAAGATCGATGCCTCTTGCGGTTTCTTGTTGCCTTCTGTTTTTGGTTTTCGGAACTGGGAATTATTTGATGCTGGAATTTCCACCTCATTTCTTTCGTATGCTTGCTCATTTGGTGTTGAATCGCAAGAATGTTTTGGTCGTTAGGATGCGCTGGAGAAGGTCTTAAATTGGAAGTCTTCATTAGTCTTTTACATCTAAGCACTTGTAATTTAAGATGATAGATTCTAAAATAACGGGAAAAAGTAATGATGTGGAAATTCGTGAGTGTTTCATTTATCGCAAAACTCAAGTCCTGGCTCAGTTACTTGGGAACCTGCAAGGCACAGTTGATGCAGAATTGTTCTTATTTTTCCTATTAAAAGGATACCTGATCTACAACAATGGGCTTATGGGAATTTGATGTCAGCCTGACATTCAGAATTTGATAAGACTTGTGGTAGGGTGGTTGCAAACTTAGATACATCCAATTTTCTTGCTGTGTAGTGTTACGGTCCACTAGCTTCTTCATTCTTTATTCCACTAGGACAAGGCTGCCTTTAAAAGGGTGGAGTGTTTCATCATTTTAACGTAAATGTGTGTCAACCTCTTGAGGTTGCATCATGCTAGGGATGTATGACAACAAGGTTAATGGGGCTCTGTTGTAGAAAACCTCTAGCAAAGTCTTTGTGCTGGAAGAATGGAAACAGTTGTTATAGTTCCATTTATCCTATGGTGGCTGAAGCAAATGGAAGCAGTAGAGGTATATTTCCAGTCAGTAGTGCTATGCAGTGCTGATGTTGAGTGTCCTTTGGAGGTAAAAAATCTCCTTCCAAAATTGGTTGGTGAATGTCACATCACAGTCGATTGTGATCATCTTTGGTATTCATGGTGCTTGGCAATGTGGCTGAAAAAGGCTTGTGCAATGGTGGTGGCTGTATATTGCTGACACACATTGTTGTAAAAATTGAAAAAATGGTTGTTTAAATGTTTCCATCCAAATTAGTTTTGTTTTCTGGAAAATGGTCTAAAAAAAGGTTGTTTTCCCATTGAAACAGTCATTTTCCCCATTTTTGGCCATTTAATGGCTGCTTCTTCTTCTTTTTGCTTCATCTTTTGAGTTGCTTTCCTTGATATAAATTTTCTATTTTAAAAATTATATTGATGTTTGTAACTTTAATTGTACCTTTTATATATTTATTTATGTTTTCAATTTAAATATTTACTCTCAAATGACGATTACACAATAAAAATATATTATTGAAATTGCATGAAGTGTAATTGAATTATAATTTATCTCATTCAATTATTTTGATGATTGTAATTCTTGTATATTTGTAAATATATTTATATTTATTCTTTTTTTTTATACCTATTTTCGAAAGGTTTCCTATTTCAACCCTTGTTCTTTTAATAATTTTTAGTTTTCAATCCATGTAACATTTGTTCTCCATTTTTTACAATGTTGGTGACTTAAGGCTACGAAGTGTGCATATCCGGACAAACAATCCACCACCACCATGAGAGTCATGGAGTTCTTTCAATAGTTGGGTGATGAGTTCTTGATTTTGGGAATCATAAGTCATCCCTTTTGTAGAGTCGGCCTTCTCTTTCCTTATGGTCTTCGGTGATACCTAAAGAACTACTCCACTTGGTCGTTGAAACCATCATAGCATAGGAAATCCACCTTCACATTTTAGTTGAAACCATCATAGCATAGGGCCATTGAAACCATCAAAGCATAGGAAATCCAACTTCACATTTTAGTTGAAACCATCATAGCATAGGGCCGTTGAAATCATCATAGCATAGGAAATCCAACTTCACATTTTAGTTGAAACCATCATAGCACAGGAAATCCAACTTCACATTTTAGCCATGACGCCTCCATCACCTCATTAGTTCTGTTCCTCTAGGGGTGGCAAGGTTTCATATCTCTGGTTGACTATTCCCATAGCCAGCCTCTATTGAGCATTAGCTTGCTTGAATTATTTATGAAGATGCCACTCATGGCCTCAAGTTGATCTATGGTGTGGCCCAATGCTATCTTCACGTTATTGAGTTTCTTTTGGTCATTAGGTATTGCCGGAGAACCTCTTAGATTGTTGGTCTTCATTAGTCTTTTACATCTAGTTGGATATATTTTAAGATATATTCTACATGCAAACCTCTTAAATTGGTTTGCATGTATTGCACAACCATGTTCAATGCTTGCTTAATGTTTCATGTCTTCCGTAATTTGGTAGTTATGTGTCAAATCTTGAAGCCTTATTTCTGTCAAAACTAGAAATCTAAATCTTTTTTCTAGCAATGGATTTGGAGTTTTGACTTTATTGTACTGTTTTTTCATTTTATCAAGTTTAAAAAAGTAGTAGTCATTTGTTTTAATTGAGATGTCAATTTTACGAAATATATTTTATTCTGAGAAAGGAAATGTAGAAAATATTATGTAGCATGCTATAAAAAGTGATGCTTACTCAAGTGAATTATTGTAGTTTTTGCATACTTGAAACCCACTTTAGTCAAGTTTCTTGTTTAATATATATGGGCGTGGCACGTGTCCAAGTCTCTGTTCACAGGGACATATTTATATCTGAAATGTGCTGGACACATCTCAAATGTGTTTGTGCTTCATTAGAAGTTGACTGGCTTTCTAGTTCTTTTTATTCATGTTCAACTATAGTAGATGAGAATGTGAGAACCATGCCTTGTATGTTGTACATGAATGATCGTTTTGCAGTTTGAGGTGAAGTTACAGTCGAGCAAATCAACTTATTTTTTCCAACGGTGAAGTCTACAGTAAACAATTTAGCAGTGATTCTGGCAATGCTTTTGCCTTTTGCACCGAGCGACAAAAATGTAAACACTAAAAGTACAAGTAGACGAGGATGTCACTCATTGTATAAAACTAGTTATAATAAAAATGGTCATAACTCCTCAACAAAGCAGTCTAATAAAATTATTCTTAAAAAGCAGTTACGCATGCAAGTGAATATCATGGCTGGAGTAAAAATATCGGAGGTATCCATAAAAGTTAGACTTCTCACAGTTTCATTTTCTCAAAAAGATTAAGTTGGGTAATATGTTAGCAGGTTTATTTTTGAATTTTGGTGGTTTTTTCTCATTGCCTTCCTGTTAGCCTATCAATAAATGATTCTTTTCGTTTTTAACTGGTTTTCATTGCTTCCAGAAAAGGAGTGATTTTTGCATATTGCATGGCATTCTTTTTGTTGCCATCTCATGCATTTATTTATTTTCCGTTGTTCAGGCTGGCAACTTTTCCACCAGCAGTGAGGTCAAAAAATGAACCTTAAAAACAGACCATTGTCTCCTTCCCTTTCTCAGAAGAGGCCCGAGAAATCCTCAACTTTGTCGATTGGAGAGAGAATGTTACTGATTACCGTTGGGTTAGTTGTTCTTCCGGCACCTGAAATTGCAAAACTAGAGCTATTCATGTTTTGATATGCCTCTTATTTTGGAGTTTGATTTGGGTAATATATTCTGCAACCATATCCCGAAAAATAAGAACCTGTTGTTTTCTAATATTCTCCACCGTTGTCTCTCACGAGTTCTTCCCACCCAATGTTGATAGCCATGACACAATCTTCCCTATTGTCTTTCACGTGTTCCAGGTGTTTAGCTGATTCAGCCTCCTCCTCATTATTACATAAAACGCGGCAGTCATTAATCCCATTCATCTATGTAATAAGCTTTATCATTTGTAATTGATTGTCTCATTTCGGTGTGGAACGGTGCCATCCTCAACCGTAAAAAAGTTTGTGATGTATTTTCCTCTTTAGTTTAGAGCTTTGATACAGTACATCAAAGCCAAAATTTTCATAGCACAAATCCAAATCATGAAATCTGTCAATATTCATATTTCAGGATCTCATCGCCCCATAATGTTTACAATAAAACTGAAAACGTCGATTCAATTAGGATCAAGAAGCAGGCGATAGATAACTTAAAATTATCATGTATAAAAATGGTTTTGGCAACCCTCAATTAATTAATTGCTAATCATAAAACTCCCAAAATAGAATTTCAAAATGAAAAGATGCAAGAAAGGCACACAAGAGCCAATAGGCATTCCAAAAATTTCTAAAATTGGTACAATCGAAATTAGCACATTTTAAGTTTAACGTACTTGGTACCGGTGTATAGCTAAAATTACATATGTACGGCAGAGACATCATTAATTGTATACAATTGTATTAACTATTGCTGCGATTATCATAAGAGTGATATGATAAAGCTATTGAACTTGGTTGGATCTTCATTAGAAAATTAGATATTTATGATAAGAAAAATATTTTATATATAGTTATATATATTTTTAAATGGGTGATTAAATCCATGTCCACGAGACAAGAAATCACTTCGGAGAAACGATAATAAGAATAATAATGACGACGACGAAGATGCCAAATCACTTCATTTAAATTTAAGAGTAAAAGAAGTATTCCTGGGATATTGGGATATGATTTTAAACAAAAACCAAGATGCCAATCCAGAGACGCCCTTCGTCGGTTTACAACATGAGCTACTACAAATACAGATTGGCAAAATCTGGCAGCCCGGTGACTGCAGATGAGCCGACAACGTTTCACATAACAATAAGCATAAGCTAAACGTTATTAAGCAGGTCATTTCAGAAAAAATTTCATTTTAGTCATGAAAAGTACATGTTTTACTTTTGCAGTCATTTCTTCAATGTCAAAACATGAGGTATTACGTGCAAAATGCGTAACTTGCATTTTAATCTGCACTAGCTAATGCCAAAAGGGAGCAATATATCCCGAGATAGTATTGCAGACATGAAAAAAAAAATGCAACCATGCTAATCAAATCTCAAAAACTGGAGGCACGTCGACAACTAAGCAGTTTCCAGTGACAGCACCTACCGAACTGGTGTTGTATCCATGAACTTCGCTTCATACTCTTGAGGACGCTGTAGAATGCATACAGGGCATGTCAACATGATCGCACGTAAAGCAGAATAGATTAACTACCATAGTGGAATACTAAGAAAAGGGTGTGAACTTTCGTGGGGAGAAATTTAAATAAAAATAGAGTGTAAGAGACAAGTACCAAAAACACTGCAGATATACACCGACGTGCAAACCATCGCATGTGCATTGCGCGCTGACAGCTTGCAGCTGCGGCCACACTCTCGAACCATAGGTATACATGACCACTACTGTTTCTGTGATAGGTAACACAAGCCCCGTCAAAGTACGAACAAATCACAGCGACAAAAGCATCAAATTTGGAAATTAATGTATACGATAAATATTATTCCTCTTCTCGTAACAAAAAAAACTTGGGAATTTCCCTAAAAGATCCAGCTGGAAAATCAAGGGAAAATTTTGGAATTTAAAATTAGGAAAAACCTTTCAAAAGGAAGAGAGTTACCAAAGAGATCATTTAGGTTCTAGTCTTCACCTTCTAGGCATTCAAAGAGTAGAGTAATCAAATTATCACAAAATTGAGTGCAACTCTACAAATAAATTCAACTGAATATAATATGTTTTCTTTTTTACAAGTGAGATATAAGCAAATGAGAAAAGCCAAGTTATCACTACACTTTCTTTTGATATCTGAAAAAGAATTCTTATATTTGACATAAAAAGTAAACAAGCAAAACAGTACCATTAAAGACAAGAGGTGATTTTATTTTTTTTAAAGAAGAGGACCTTTTATTATTGAAATTCAGAGCATTACAGAATAGGCATCCTCTCAATGATATTTGACATTAACTAGCATGATCACAAAAAAATGTTTGTCCCATGCTTATCAAAATGTTAATTCAGAAAGTCATCTTAGTCTATATCCACGAATAAGGAAAAAGGTTAAATTTAAACACATTAAAAAGCTATAAAGATAACCACATTATTCAGTCTTAGCTTGAAAGATAGAGAAATAATGGTAAATTCTCTGCGTCAGACAGAATACGGTTCTTATTCAGAGCCACTAATTGCTTTCAGTCAGGCAAAGGGAAGGCCCCTTTCAAAAGTAGCAAGTTACTTATTATGAATGATAAAATAATCCGAATGTAAACTACATAGATTTTCAACAAATATTTTAATTTTTATAGCACAGAATAGCAACTCAACGTCCCAACGTCAAAGAAATGGATGATCTTACCTGTCCACAAAAATATTCCTCAACTTGCCAAACTTCGAGCATTCATCTTGCACGTCCTCTTTTATATCCAAATCAAAGTCTGGCTCTGTCTGCACGTCAAATTTGAGAATGTGAAATTAAACATGATAAGGATAAAATAAACAGAAAACACGGCAGACCTCCGTTCTAGGATCAAACATATTCTTCAACAATATGCAATCACTGGGATCCCCAATAGGTTCAACAACAGTAGCAGGAGCCTGTGTTGGGCGAGCTGCAAAACCATTTGAGAGGGGCAATGCCTTTGGAGTTGTATTTGATGCAGAGACGCCAAGTGACTCCACAATGCTGCAAAATAACACAATTAGCAAATGAATGACAATAGAATGGGAGTGTAATTACAAGGAAAAATCAAAACCTATTGGCTGTCCCAGTGCGATCAAGCTTTTGCATCAGGATTGCTCTTGAACGTGCATCTAGGGCCTGCGGAGCATACCCAACGTAATTTATAAAATATTCAGAAGAAAATATTTTCTGCTGAAAGCAAAACTATGATTAAACAGGATAAAAGCTCAGATCAGATGAAGCACATTCACACAAATAAAAGGAGACCCTTTCTAGCAATCCAAATGATAGATGGACTTGTCAACTAAGGAAGCTTTTTGAATAAAGATTACTCTAGAATAAGAATTTTGAGCCCGTAGAGCATATCAATGGAATATTCATAAAAGATTCAGATAACAGCATTTTCTATTGAAAGCAAAACCATGATAGAACAGGTAAAAGTCATCAAATGAAGAACATTCATAAAAGTAAAAGGAGGCCCTTTTCAGCAATCCAAATAATAGATAGCCTTATCAACTAAAAACTCAAATAGGATCACCAGCATACAAGGATGTTTACACACTCATCCATAATCAAGACAGCAATATATAAGATGTTTACACACCCACCTGCTAAATCATCACTCTTTCCTTTCTTTTCTAGAAAAATATGCACCTTCATCAAGTATAAAAGCTGAGTTAAGCATCTCTAACGGACTCATCCTTAATTAGGAATCAACTTCTCGAAGTACATTTAAGCTGACTAGCAACATTTTTTCACTTCCATTATTTGATCAGCTAGCTAAATGTAACTTAATTGAGAAAATGAAAAGAACTCGCCTTCTCAATGGACGAATATAAAAATTTGCACAGGTATCAAACTGCAGAAATTATAAAAAGGGTATCAAAAACCATAGTACAAGTAGTTACTGCACGGCTGTAAATAACTTGAGAAATTCTATCAAGCATATTGAACTCACCAAACCACCTCCATCATCATCATCAAAATCAGTGGCACTTGTTCCAATATCTTTTCCCACATGTTCTGTGACAGATGACACCTGCAAAGAGGATGATGCAAAGGAATATTAGACAAATATGTGGTAGAAATACTCCAAATGCCATGTGCATTCTTATAAGTTAAAAATTGTGTACCTTGACAATGCGACCTGCAATTTCTAATGTTCCATTCAAACTCTGCTGGGCCACCTTGGCATGTTCAAGTTGAGCAAACTGTAAAAGACCAAAAAAAATCAGAAACTCATAATGGAGCAAACTGGAAACATGTTCATTCTCTAAAATATACACTGACCTGAATAAACCCAAAACCTTTGCAATGTCCTGTCTCCATATCCAGAGGTAGTTGCACAAGCTCTACAGGTCCAAATGCCTCAAATATCTAGAATCAAAGATAGCCAACTGTTAGAAATTTAACAATACAAGGAAGGCAATACAACCACACACATGAAGGTTCATCCCTTCATGGCCGATCTTAAGCCCAGATAAAGGAAGGTTAGCATTAGATAGACAGTTAACTATAAAAATTGTCAGCTCCTCATGAACGTAAATCCTGTAGGATTTTAACAATAGATAGAAATACTTGAAAGAAAAGAGGGTTCATGTGACCAACCCCACAGCAGGATTACAGCTCAGTTAATTGTTGTTGTACAAGAGAATATAAGCCTGAAAAATCTCTTTTTAAATGTCAAAATATACATACTCCTTTCTTCTCAACACATACTCCATGTGAGTGTGTGCATGATGGAGCAAAATAGAAGTATAAATATTTCTTTACACACACTCCAACACTTTTGCACCTTAATAAGTATGTGATGTGGGATGGCCGATCAAACCAACCATACTCACTAGGTTTGTTTGGACCATGTCGAGCCAAACCCAATTGAACCTTGTAGATAAATGTGCCTTGCAGAAATTCAAAAGTGTATCCATTTCCGAGAATGAACTAGAAAAGACAAACAAACCAAGCCAACACCTTGTGATCTATGTTGAGCCTATCTAGACACCAACTATTTGTTGTACAATCATCACATAGAACTTACATGGATGCCAATCAAGGCATATGACCCACATGTAAAGATGTCAAGGAAGACAAACGGGCCTCACTCAACCACAACTTATTGGATGGTCTCCACCAACCAACAAGATATAAATAACTACAATAAATGGCTAATACAAGATACACATTCTCCATCCTCAAAACCTGATCTACCTTCTGCATTATGCTTGTCTAAAACATCAAAGAGGATTTGGCTGACCGCACATTGGGGCCAATCCTTTCCTTTGTCTTCCAGGTTGAGTATCATAAGTAGCTTCAACTGAATGTCATTAAGAAGCCCAATCTAACCAACCAGTTAGTTCAACTCAACAAGGGAAACATCAGTATGATTCTTGGATGATAATCAAATCTTCAATGCATTCCACCACATTATCAAAAAAATAACAACAGTAGTAATCCAAGCCATAAGCCCATTATGTAAGATTGGCCACATTGAATCCATTTTTTGAAGTATTTTTATCTATTGTCAAATCTTTTGTTAAATTATATAAATTTAAATCTTTTCTTACAATTCTTAACCAAGTAGTTTTAGGTTTATCACTATTTTTTAAAATTTCTTTTACACTAATTAATTTTTCTCTCCTAACTGATACATTCTTGGTCTCCTAAAGATATGACTAAACCACCTAGGTCAATTTTTTTATTATCTTATCTTCAATAAGTGCAACTCCTACTCTATTCTTAATAAAATCATTTTAACTTATCTCTTATAGTATTACCATTCATCTATCTAAACATACGTATCTCACCAACACTAACTTTTTATATATGCTTATGCATTACAACCCAACATTCTAAGCCATAGAGTATATAGTTGGGTGAACGACAGTTTTATAGAATTTTTCTTTTAATTTTAAGGATATTCTTCTATCACACCATACTACAAAAGTATTTTTCCACTTCATCTATCTTACTTTAATCCTATAAATAACATTTTTTATAATTTCACAATTGCTACTTATCATAGATCCTACATACTTAAAAGACTTACTTTTATAAATCTCATGATCATCCAAAAGTATATATTTTCATCATTATTCCTATTATCTATTTCATATATTCAAATTTTAACCTATTCAATCTAAATCCTTTGGACTCTAAGGTGCCTCTCCATATTCTAATTTAGAACTAATTCCTAACTTTCATCAACTAAAACTAATGAGGTGAAAATTGAATTCATTGATTAGATAATTTTTTGAAATGATAATGTTGTATACAGTAGAAATTTACAAGGAGAAACAAGACATGGTAAATTCAGTCAAACTTACTTGACGGAGTTGATCTTCTGTCATGTTGAAGTGTAGATTTCCTATGTAAAGCTTTCTATCAGCGCCTGGGGCTGAAAGGCTAGTTCCCCCAGCAGTTGACTGAACAAGATTTTTTTCTGCTTCAGAACGTTTAACCATGACTGGTTGACCAAGAAGCAGATTGCCAGCCAGTTGCAATGCTGCTTGGACAGATGTAGCATCATAAAATTCGATATACCTGTCATGATAACATTAAATTTCACAAAAATTAACTCATTTCCGAACAAAAACAATGAAACTTTCATAAGAAAAACCAAGGTTATAGCATTAAAGGCTTCAGACAGCTCCAGAGTTGGACGCCTTCATGCACCAGCAGAAAAGCAGAACATGCAGATTCTGTGGGCATGCCAAATTGCCACTGTCACCTCTATTTAAATTATTGTGTGAGG
Source organism: Cymodocea nodosa (assembly GCA_036874045.1). Taxonomy (NCBI): domain Eukaryota; kingdom Viridiplantae; phylum Streptophyta; class Magnoliopsida; order Alismatales; family Cymodoceaceae; genus Cymodocea; species Cymodocea nodosa. The sequence continues at coordinate 12,811,312 of JAZBRI010000011.1, forward strand.
ACAACAACTGCAAGTTTGATGTCACAAGAATGCAAATCCCATTCAAACAAGTTTTTTTGACCAAATGTTGACTCAACACCAATTCTGTGTATAACTCACGATTGAAACAGCTATAGCTATCCAACGACATCACCAGCTGTAAAATCCTAAAATGAATATGACAATAGAACAAGGCTGAGAAAAATAGCTCCAAAACTGGCCTGCACAAATTAGTATAGTACAGATTTATGGCACTATTTCTACAAAAATGCATATAAAGGACAAATCTGATACACAAGGTCTGAGGATCCCACCAGTGTTATGGGTAGAGTTTAACTAATGTAGACTTACCTCTAAAAATGGAGGTTGTTTCAAACCCATGACCATCAAGTAACAACAGAATCTTACCATTGCACCAAGACTCACCATCTTATATGTAAATGCATATACATATCCTAAAAATCATATTATAGTTAATTTCTTTTTACCTATGATTTTCCAACTTGAAAAAATTGGGAACGTTAGGATCACTTTGCTATATACAATTTAAAAATAATAAAATAATATTCCTAAGGCATTTTTCAAGTAGAACTATTTTTTCAAATCATGACGCTTATATTTTATATTTACTCAAGGAACACAGAACATACTATAAAACAAAAAAACAAAAAACATATATGACAAAGAAAAGAAAACGTAAAACCATTTCAGTTCATCTCACCAGAAAGAAATTACATAACAAAGTTCAAAATAACAGTCGAGAACACAAAAATCAGCAGTGTATGAGAATTTTAATTTACCAAGATAAAGATTACTTGTAAGTTATAAGAAAATACACCTTGATAGTGACATATTTGTGTTGATGATCGGTCATTTAACACATCAACCTAAAAAATAAATGGAATTTTAGAAATTGAAGCATCAAGATTAAAACATCATTTTGCTGGCATTTTAATGTTTTAATTTACAGAAAAATCTTAAATAAATACAAATCCAAACAGTAGATGCTAGCAAAATTCATAAATTTTCATATTAATCCCATCTAATATGGGTTGGTTGCAAACTAGGTTACACTGGAACATATCATGTAAATCTCAATCCCTAAAATATTTTTTTATGAGCAAGGATGGCTATATCTAAAATAAGGGAATGACTCCAATAAGCTCATTCCAAGGGAAGGGTGGAACAACTTTTATCCAATCTTTGACCCCAACTTATCCTTGCTCGAGGACAATATCTCTTTCCCTCTATCTCTCCACTAAAATCTCTTTCACATATGACTGAATATAAATAGACACTTCCCATCTCATATCTATCTCTGCCCCTCCCCCTTCTATAAATAATTTGTCAAATGAAAAAAAAAAATACTTGTAATCTTATTTCTACTACAGGAATTATGCTCATATTGGATTGATGAGTTTTTAAGTCAGGCTCTCAACATCAACTCTCCTTTACCTAGGCTTAGGACTGCTTGTGCAGGAATATCCTTCACAGGTGAATTTCCAACAAAAATAGGTTTATATCAAGGATCAATTCTAAGTCATTACATTTTGGTATTGACCATGGATAAAATAACTAAAGAAATTCAAGAAAAAATATCTTCATGTATGCTATTTGTTGATGGAAATGTCTTCAGTGAGTTAGTATTCGGCTAGAATCATAGAGATACCCTACAATCCAAAGGATTTAAACTAAGTAAAACTGCATTTGAATATGAGCCTTTGCTCAAAAACAAAGATTGAATACATGGAGTGTAGGTTTAAAAATGATAGGGTGAAAGAACAAAATTTAATGGTATGAGATTCCTTAAAAGAAAAATTATGGATATTAATAATCTATAATAAGCAACATTAGAGATATTAAAAGGAGGATGTTCACGAAACTAAAATATGAAAGACAAATAGAGAAATGCATAAAAAGCAAAATATGATAAAAGAGTAGCCTTAAATTTAAAAAGGAAATTTTTATAAGACATCTACATGCAATCATACTATATGATATGGGGCTATTAAGCATGAACATGTATAAAACATTAGTGTAATAAAAATATAGATGTTAAAATAAATAAGTGGTGATAGTATAAAAAATAAGTTAAGAAATGATATCATTTGAAATAGAAGTGAGTTGCAATTGCTGAAGATAAAATAAAAGAAAACTGTCATATGGTTTGATCATATCCACAGAACGTCTATAGATATGATGCATATATGACGGAAGTAGAATTAACTAATTTAGTAACTAGAAGAGGTAGAGGAAGACCAAAAATTACTTCTTTATAAATAATGAAAAGATTTGAAGTTACATAATTAAATGGAAAACTTAGTAGATAGGAATAAATGAATAGAAAATATTTGATTTTTTTTGAAATACACTTATTATCCTCATAGTAATATTGGTAATGCATTCACGTTTGTTCCCATTCAAACAAAATTTGAATACATTTTGGACAACATGAATGAACGGTGTCCAATAGACATTGTATAATAATGTAATGATCTTGGTGATGTTTGGCTTTAATACATTACTCACATTTTTGTACACTTATTTCACAAGTTGTTATAGGTCAAATTTAAATTATTACATTTGATGAAAGATGTGAATAAAGTTTCATAAAATAAAATGGCATACCCAACTCCTTTTGATCTTCTTGAATTTCGATCCATTATAAGACGGACATCTCTCACCTACAAATAATCAGTCAGTATATTTCAAATTTCAATACATGTGCATTGATTTAGAGTAAAAACTTCAAGCAATATAATGAATATTGTTACTAGTTTATTGCATTGACAGCATTCACGATGCCTTTACTTCAACAATCACTTCCATACATCATCTTTAACAACCAAACAAAAGGCACACTCGGGCAACAAAAAAAATTGTTATAATAACCCCACTAGAGGCAGCAGAATTCACTAAAGTAATTTTTTACCTAGATTATTATTTTAGCGCATCATGTAGTTTGAAGCTATGATTAAAAATGCTTTTTGATCTATTTTAAGTTTTCCTGTTGACAAACTTTTAGAGAGTGAAAGTTGCAATCAAGGGTTCAAATTCCACGAAGCATCTTCTCCACTTGTGAAGGTAAGGCTACATAAACTTTAACTCTTCCAAACCTACATTAGTGGAAGTCCAGTGAACTTAATGTCTTTTTATTCTATTGACAACTTTAGATCAAAATCAGAGAAAAACAAAATGTCTTTATAAGAAAGCATAGAGTCTGTGATTCCATAAGCAATTCCAAAACCATTCCAAGAAGAAGATAGATGTTAATGTGAATTTTGCAGTTGAATCTGCAGTTACACAGAGAAGAATATTTATGTGAAAAGTTAAATGAATACTTTACGAAGGAAAATTTGTTTGCAAGATGATATAGAATACTAACCTTGCCCACTTGTGAGAAGAACTCGTAAACATCTCTCTCAGTTGCCTTCAAAGGCATCTGTGCATCAGCATGGTAATCTTTTGTCAACAACAAAAATAAATATACTGTCTACTACTTTTAGATATCAAACATGGAATCCATCCTGTCAATACCGCTCATCAAAAGGAGTGACCTATACTAAATAGGAACAGTCTACTTTGTACACAGTCAAATTAACTGTTTCAAATAGTAGTATATGATGGTGATAGAGTGTAACGCCCACACACAGTTAATGAACATGATGGTACAATTGGCATATTAATAAAACAAGTTGTGTATACCTAAAAATTTTGTTCATGACAAAATTAATCTAGGAGAAAGAGTGAATTTTCATCATGCCAAGTAATCCATGGTCCTTTGATGTATATCTATCAGATAATAAATATCAAGCTCCTTGTGATGACTAGAATCATGATGCAAAATATATTTAATAAATTCCCAAGAAATAGATGGTTTGTGGTCGTAATTCCTATTAAAAAAAAGTGACACTGCAACACTAAAGAAGCATATGTCATTATTTCAGAAAAGACAATGCATTACAGCTAATGAACAGATAAGGTATACATTCTAGAGCACCTGGTATGCAAAAATTGTCCTCTGATCCCTTTCTGGATCAGCTTCAGGTTCCACTGCTTCCTTCTTTTCTTTTAGTTTCCTTTTTTTTTTAAAAAAATGCAATAATTAGAAAAAATACAAGTATAAATGTTGAAGAATGAATAGGAGTTAAGAAGTTCAAGTTGCACAAAACTTTGGAAATCTTAAGTGTTGGGAGTTTTGGGACTCTCTTGCCTAACATATAATAGCTAATTATTACTCTCACCCTCTGCCAAAGCTAATTCTTAAGTGGTAAAGAAAGGAGACTACAAAGGAATAGCATCCAAGCCATGGTGGTCTACAGGTGTTATGGATTTCTCTGAATGAGAGCATTTTCCTTTGTCAAATGAAACTTAAGAAGTCGTTATGGTGATGGATTCATATGAAAAAGTTAATATTTCTTAAGGAAATCAATTTGAGTAATTTTGGTAACTAACAGTTGTCAAGATGCTCACATAGGCATCGTACAGATGTCAAGGTACGCCAACAAGAATAGATGTTTTATTCCTAGCCCTTTTTTTATAAACCAGATCATAAGTGGAACAGAAGCTCCTCTAATCTATCCAAACTCATGTAGTAATCTCTATATGATTCTGGTACAATTTATTCATTCAAAACCTGAATTTTAAAATTTTGACCTTTACATGTATTTAACATATTATAAACATTTTTGTGATTTTTCATTATGCATTTTATTGACAAGATTTGTTTATTATAACTTGTTCTTCGTATTTTTTATAACATTACATATTACATAGAAACGTAATACTATTATATTACATTGTATATAATAATTAACATCTGATTTTACAATATTATGCACATAGTTAACGTGTTTGACAACATCATAATTATTTTCATTGGTATGTTATTGACCAATTCTATGCATCATGACTTGTTTTCTTATTTACACAAATTTTAGTAACTAAAATCTGATTTTGTAGCATTATACATATATTTAACACATTTTACATCATTAACATAGTTAACTTACATATATATACCATGCATATATCTATCGTTAAATTTATGCATACCTTATTAAAAAATACCACCTAGGTGCCAGGCATCCTTGGCCAACACCTAAGTGCCTTGACAACTTTCTTCCATTTTTCAAATTATAGATATCTTTCATGTTATTCTTTACTCTTCAAACCACATATCTGTAGTTTACACTTACATTATACTATTTATTATATTAAATCAACTCCGCCGTGCAACTAACCTTTTCTGTAAAATACTAAAAATTCCATTAACTTAAAATGAATCCTAACTTTCATTCACTTAAAAACGAACTGAAAAACAGTTCTACTAGTTAATATAATTTTTGAATCTATTAGCTAATAATATAAATGCCTCTTTGCAAGTACTTCTCACTGGTTCTATGTATTCGTAACAAAAAAATCTGGACCTGAAATAGAAGCGGTAACACACTGTTCTCTTAAAGTACGAGATGAATTCAATCTAAATTCCAAGCAAACTTATTGGGGCAATTTTTCAGCATATTCCAGTGTGGACGAAACCATGAAATGTTTTACCTGCTTTCCCTTATCTCTCTCTCAGCGTCTCTCTCCCTAGCAACTCTTTCCCTATACCTCGCCCTCTCCATCTCCATCTCCATCTCCATTTCTCTATCGTGCCTCGTCGACCGGCTTCCACTTCTCGTCGTGCGCTCCCTTTCATACTCAATGTCAGGTTCTCGTTCATGCCTCCTCGACCGGCTGCTACTTCTCCTTGAGTGCTCCCTCTCGTACTCCATCTCCTCCTCTCTGCCATACCTTCGCAATCTCTCCTTTTCCCTGTCCCTATCTCCTCTGCCTCTTTCTCTATCGCGGTAGTGGTGATCCCTCTCCTTCTCCTTCTCCTTCCGTTCTGTCCTCGACGAAGAGCGTTCTCTGTCCCGTTCCAGATCCCTATCCCGATCATCGCGGCGCTCTCTCCTCGAGTCATTTTTCACGGCGTCGAAGTCGTTCACGTCTCGGTGACGGTGGCTAACACTGCGGGAGCTCCTCTTCCCGTCCTTGGTAGCGCCTCCGTGCTTGTCATCCACTGCCTTCTCGAGGTAATCGTACTCGTCGAAGTCCATCGTCGATCAGCAGCAACTTATCCAGAGGTTCCCCGTGGTTATGGTAAACCCTAAAACCCAAAACAATTATAACAGAGGGTGGAGACGGGACCGCCTTCCGATTTCATTTCCACCAGGTCAGCCCTTTTGTAGGATTTCGGACCTCGGCGTCGTATGCGTAATAATTATGTCAAATAATTGTATTGTTATATATGTCGTTATTTTATTATATTCTTTTATAATTTAGTGAAATTGTAATTGATGATTTAAGATGTTATAAATTCAAATACATGAAATATTTACTGGCCTTTGATTTTAGACTTATATATTAATAATTTGTAAGCATATATAATTAGGTAAAAATTGTATCGTTGAATCGAGTAATAATCATGTCGAAAAAAAAAAATTACGCCCACTAAATAGATATCTCAAAAAACATATGTTGAAGAATTATGGTGTTATCGTATCATGTCTATTTTTTTTTTTTTGCAGAGGTACGTAGCTGATATTTCTTTATCACCCCTATTTGCAGAGATCTATTATTGGCACTTCAGCCTGGCCTCAACATAATTGTATGCCATCAAAAGTCCATCAACCTATATTTCATGATAGATTGAAAAAATTAGCCCGTGAAGTATTTAAACATATATAATATTTTTTCACATTAGAAATGTTCCAGGTCCAACAAGTATATATAAGCTCTCTCTAATCTTCTGGTTAAAGCGAGAAGCCATCTATCGAATGTAGACATGACTGGGAAGCGCAAAAGCTTCTATTTGCATGTTGTGATCAAGCATGATACATTTGTTTGATAGGATAACGAGAGATTGTAAATTTTCTTCATCATTTGATACTAAATTATCTTCTACTTAATTCTAAGTAGCGATGAGGTGCTGTATTTCTACTTGAACTTCTTTTGGTAAGTCTTTGCTAGCTGGTAAATGTTCTCTTCGTTTCTCTTCTTTCTAGTCACATGTCATGTAGTGATGGGTAAGATGAGACAACAACCTCCCAGAAACGAGTGTTTTCTCCCAAAACGCCACTTGAGACATCTTTCTCTATTATATGTTGTTTTTCAATAATAATTCTGTTAGGGATAAATATTAATGATTTTTAGTTATATTTCCTTCAAAATTACGTCATACAAATATTTTTAAATATGTTTTGCCAAATAAATTCTGCACCACACAATTGTGTATTTACATTGCTTGAATTTAACCAAACATAAGAGTAGAATTTGCAGACAAACTCTCTCCCGCATGTTCTGCTCCTACAGCTTCCTTAATTTCAGAAAATAATAATAAAACTTTTCAGACGTTAACGCCAGAAGACCGTCCAATCTTTTTTCTTCCTACCATCGTATTGTAAGTTGAGCAGGAAACCAATATGCATTCCATGCAGACGTTTTTCTTCTCAACAGATGTTAATTAAGTATTAATGACTAGCTGAATTCGAAATCTAACCCTTGACCTTGGTAAGCATCGCCTAAATGTTGATGTTCATAAGGCGGAGGACGAGACAGAGGCGAGGGCGTGGTGAGCATAGGATTCGGAGGGAAAGAAGGTGATGGATTGGGTGCGAAAGAGCGTGTCGACCATTCGCCGCAGACGTCGGCGACCAGAGAAGGCCCGTGGAATCCACCGTACAAGTTGTGCAGCAGTTCAGAAGGGTAAACCACCGGGGAAGGCAGTGATAGGGTAGACGGCTGGTGGCGTTGGGTCGCTGATAGAGAGGTCAGGGGTCGCTGGAGTTGAGCACTCTCGGGGAAGTTCAGCTTGGCTCGGTTCCCTCGGAAGCGGATAGCGGCAGCATCGTAGGCTCGAGCGGCGTCCTCGGCGGTGCTGAAGGTGCCCAACCAGATGCGGGCGGCTTTCCGAGGATCTCTTATCTCGGCAGCCCACTTGCCCCATGGCCGTCGCCGAACTCCTCTGTATTTTATCTTCTCCGGCTCCTCCGTGTTTGACGACACGTCACTCGGTGTGGTCGGACTGCACTGCTCCACCTCTGCACATCATGAATTTTTAAGATATATTAGAATGGATCACGAAGTAGGAAGAAACGTTAGCAAACGAAGTTGATTCTAAAATGGCTAATCAATTAAGTTGATTGTAATTCTGTGATTTCATAATCTCTACCACCACCACCACCACTACTACTACTGATTAGATTTATGGAAGCCACACGGCCGCCTGATATTGTTGACTTGGACCAACTTGAACTACAATACATACGCGAATTTTTTTTGGGTTGGCATGGACAGACAAAAGACAGCCTGTAAATATAAGTATACACATCTGTCGGTCTACCCAGCAAGAACCAAAAATCCATGTGCAGATCGATGTCAGTGCGACATCAAGATTGAACGCATCTCAGGATCTAACTCATGAATGACTAATTACTGTTGTGAAGAAGTTTTACAAGTTTACGGTGGTGAAAAGTAAGTATGACTGTATGAGAAGCTAGCAACAACGTACGTAAGTGGTCAGCTGCCACCATGGACGCCGTCGCCTCCGCCATCCCAAGGGAGGAAGCGCTCGAGGGATCTGCAACCATCTTCTGGGTCTCGCCGCCGGACAACACATGGGTCAAAGCCGCAACCATCTTCGCCGTCTCCTCGTCGTGGTCGACGCCCGGGAACGTGTACCCCGGCTGGCGGCTGCTCATGATATTGGGCGGGAAGCAGAAGCTGCCAAACTCGACGTCGGAGTTGCCTGGCCCGGCGGTTGTGAAGCACATTAATTCGAGCGAAAGCGCAGGAGCAAGGCGGAGCACGTAGAGTTTCTGCCGCAACAACTGGTGGTGGATCATATATATATATATGTACAGAGACATGATTCAGTCATATTTATAGACAAATGGACGAGGCCTGACTTTCTCCTCCTCCCCCATTGACATTTCCCTTTGGTAAAACGGAATTTTGCGACTTCATCACACGCTCTGATTAAACTTCTTCCGGAATCCAGAAGCAACGAACGTGGTTTTGGTCTCTTTCTCTTCCCCGGCCCCTGCCGACATGGGATGCGGTGACGTTCCGGTCAACGCACTTTTCTCACCTTATTTTTTTATTTTTTATTTTTATAACAGTAGTAGTTTTTAAGTTGTTTACACGGATTAGAATTTTAATAAAGGTTCGGAGTTTCTTTGTCTTTGAGCAATTGAGCTAATCAATGCATAGAACTCTTCTAGATGTCATGTATTTGTAAGGCTTCCGTCACGTAATATAATGACGAGCATTCCACCAATTTAACGTTCTAAAAAATTTTACTACTCTACTTATTTTGAAAAATCACCTTTATTTATTTTTTGAACCCTACGTTAGTATGAGAAGCCTTATATAATCATTTCAAATTACCGTCGATTTACATTATAAACCTGTATTAAAATTACAAATTTCATCATTCTCGTGCCCTTCTACTAGATTAAATTTTCATCTCACTATCAAAATTATAATTATACTATATTTTAATTTCCATCTGTTAAATCACATATTATGCAATTTACACGTACATGATCCCGCTTCTTTTATCGGATTCCTTATTAAATTAAGTGCACAATTTTCATAAACAAACTTATACAGTATTTAATAGGCAATTAAAAATGTATGATAAAATTTTAATTTAAGAAAAAGACCATACCTCCTCGGCCTAAAGGTCTGAGGTTACAACAGTTTTAAGAAATTATAACCATTAATATTAGTTTAAGCGTTAAATGTCAATATGACTACTCGTATTAAGATAAAACTTACAAAAAGTAATAGTTTATAGTAAAATAAGCAATGTCGATTTTTTAAAGAAATTTGAAAAAAGTGCACACACAACGCAGTTATGGCTTCATTTTTGCATTATGAATTTTCCAAAACAATTGTTACATATTTATCTTACATGTGATTATTTCTGGACGATTTTATTTCAAGGTTACCACAACCACCACAAGAAGTCAAACCGGCCAGTGTCTGTGTTTGACCTTTGTGGTCATGTGGGTCATGTTGATCGTTCTGGTTAATGAATCTTCACGTTACCGCCAAAACTCTAGGCATTTAAGTCAACGAATAGGCTTACAGATGAAATTAGAATTCTCTTTTATCATGAAATTTTTTGAATAATTCAATGAACGTTAATTAGACTTCAAATTTCATATCGATTTGTAAAATATTCAGGCTCACATTGATGAAAATCTAGTTTAAATATTGGTTTATATATCCAATTAAATATTAAATATAAAGGCAGATATTCATGTTAATTTATAATCTTCGACACACACATACATATATATATATATATATATATAATGCGTGATATTTAATTTGTTCCTAAATCCAAAGCTGCCACATTTTCGTGGGACATTAGTAGACTGGTATTTACGGGAAACTTGCTTAGTACAAAATAAAGTAATGGTATAATTCTTTTCAAAAAAGATAATGATATAACAAATTCCAATTTCACCCTCGTTACCCTTTTTAATTGGTATCAATTGTTATAAAATAGAACATTAAATTAATAGAAAAGAAAATGGCCCACCGGAAAACGTGCAAGCCATGCACCGGTGTATAGAGACCAACCTGCTTTGACGTGGAAATCCGATCAAGCTAATAATAATAATAATACACGAGTCGGCAGGGTATTCCCAGACAGACGCGTTGCGGTGTCATTTCTGTTCAATTCTTCATATCTAGAGATTCAATTTTTCTAAATCCAAGTTAAATACTAATATATATATATAGCATAAGATTTTGACTATTAATCAGTTTTTTATAATTTCGTTAATGTCTTTCACGATCGACCACATCCACTGGCTCCGTTGCCCAGATGAGGTCTGTCGATCAAGGCATGAACAGTTTTTATTGTCTAATGGTGTAATCAAAAGTACGTGAAAAGATTATAGATGCAGCCTAATTAATGTTAATTCGTCGTTATAATTTTTATTATAATTATAAACTTCATCATTTAAATCTTACTTTTGAACTAAAATGTTTTTTTTTTTTAAAATCTCAACCTCAGAATTACAATTATTTCATATTTTATACATCGTTTAATTTGCATCTACATCATGCAACTCTTCCAAACTAAATTATTTTCATCATTTCCCTGAATTTATAGCTAAATTAAGATCATAGTATCACAAAAAAAAAAGTGAATTATATCTTTAGAAATTAAAAATTTCTAATAGATAAAATAAGAATACAAAACAATTACAAATATAATTCTAATTTTTATTTACTAAAAAAAGAATTTACAATCATTTTTCAACACAATTTCTTATTTGTTAGTTCTGATACAGTATAGTCTGAGATATAATTCAAATATAAAATAAAACTTTATTTTAATCTTATTTAAATTATATTTTCAAACCTAAGCATTTACACAACTTTTGATTCTTCTAAATTTTTGCTCAACTTCTGTATCTTTTTTTTCTCTTATCTTTGAATCTCTTAGACTTCCTTCATTGCAACTCTTCTTCTGAATTTGCTTAAGATTCAAATTTTATTTAATGTTAAAGAATTTCAAGATTTCTCTGTATTTTCAAAAAGTAATATGTATGTATGTAGGTATGTATGAATATTTTGATTAGGATGATTATAGCATAACTCATATTCTTTATTTATAATAGTAAAACTATAACTTCATATTCACCATGTTCATCCACTTAATTTATAATTCATAATTTTACATACTAATTTAAATTTAAATTATCTACAATCTTTATTGTATTTTTGAATTTCTACTATCTTTTTGAATTTCCACAATTTCTTGTCATAAAACAATTGAAATTTTTTTTCTTAGAGATTTGTAGAATTTTTTTTAAGTCACTACTTTAGTCGAATACTTATCCTTTAAGACCTGTAAAAAATTGAATATTTATCTATAACTTTTCAAGTCCTTACATCAGCAAAACATATGATTGAAAATAACAAAATTTATTTATTCATTAGTTACTTTATAAAACTCGAATAATTATCTATATATGCAAATAAAAATTCAAACAGTTATCTAAATTTTCAACTTTTCATTATCAAATGTATATATAAAATACGTGAAAACTTAAAATATTAAAAACATATATGCAGATAACTTAACTTTATAAGTTTTTAACATAACTTTTCGACTAACTGGAAACGTTAATTATATGATTTTTTAAAATTTATTAATATCTAATTATATGACTATTATAATTAAACTTATTTAAATTTATTTATAAATTTAATAAAATATTTATCATCAAAACAAAATTTCTAACACATGCCAACCTATATGCCAAACTATATATTCTCTTGGACTTATATTTTACTTTTTATCTCTTCAAATCATACCTCGTGTCATCCTATTTTGAATTTATCGAGGATTGTGATCTAAAGACTAACAACCCTTCCCTCGATGCACTAAACCAAGAGCACTTAATTCAAAACTTAAGAAACTAATTAAAACAATTAATCTACGTAATTCTAACCTGCTCTCAGATCGTTTGATGTGCGGTAAATGGCTCCTCAGCCAACATCAATTCTACCTGAAATTTTAACAACCAAAGGTGAGTGACCAATTAATAATCGCCACCCAATAACATCCATCAAGAAATAAGTAAAACATTAAATAGCAGTTAAATTGGATTGTTCGTAATGCAACTCTATTAGATCACTTCGCATTAATGCAAGCATCCTCACACAACCCCAAACTCTCTCGTCACCCACAATTCCTCCGTAAGGTGCCTGCACTTATGTGCATCATTATTATGATATATATCAACTCGTCCTCATGCCTCTTATTGTTAATGTCCTACTTTATTTCACCTCCCCTCTTCTCTTTCTTGAAGTTTGTGATTCACGTTATTGAATTGAGATTTTCCATACCGTAACCCAAAACACAGCCGCTTCTTCATGGAACCCCTACATTCACATGGTCAGTCTTTTTGACAGACGGGTAGAGTCATCCATAGTTTTTTTTATCAAACGCATTGGCCACCCTCTGTTCTTCTCTTTTAGGATGACTTATCAGCATGACCTCTTTCATTCATGTAGCAGCCATTCTCAATTTCTCAGACTAACTCATCCATATAGTCTCCTTAACCTTTGTGGCAACCATCCTTATCCGTGCAATAGCTATCCACATGGCCACATGGCCTCTTTCATCCGTACAATAGCGATCCTTTGTCTCTTACATAAACTCATCCACGTGATCTCTTTTTCATCCCAGTGCTATCTACTCTCGATCTCTCAAAAGTCAACTCATCTACGTGACCTCTTTCATCTGTATGCTAGTCACCGTCTGTTCTTAAGTTAACCCATCCACGTGACCCTTTTCATCCATGAAATGCCCACCCTTTGTCTCTTAGGTTTACACACATGGCTTCTTTCATCTATGTTTTAGCCACCATAAGTCTCTCGGGTTGGCTCATCTCTGCAATCTCTTTTTTAACTGTGTAATAATAGCCATCTTTAAACTCTTGGGTCAACTTATCCATGCAGTTTTTTTTATTTGTGTAATAATCAAAGGAGGTATTTATGTATTTGAAAAATGATAAAAAAAAAAGACGGAATATCATAAAAAAATAATGAAAAAAGAAGAAGAAAATAACGAAAAATTAATAGAAAATCAATATATTTTTCTATCATAATATCAATTCTCATCTACTAAGTACATAAATAATTTTTATATCAAAATTACATGCTACTAATATATTCTATGATAATTCACTTCTTCTTTTTCATTTTTCATCAATTTCAAAGATCAAAAAGTTAAAAAAATGGGGAAAAAAAATTCTTGTATATTAAAAAAAAAAGATAAAATCCTTTTAAAACTTATTTAATACACATACACTTAAAAAATAATAAAAAATTTCACGTGACTCACTCATCCACTTCTTTCATCCATGCATTAACCACTTTACAAATTGTCTCGTCTACATGGCCTCTTTCATTTGTGTGGTAGCCACCCTTCGGATATTCTGTGCTCCAGTGGAAATCCCTGTTCACCGCTGGAGCGTGGAAAATGAGAAGCCAATCGGTAAAATGGCCTACAGTAATTACCGGTGTGGTAATTACTGTAGCAATAGTATTTTTTTAAGAGTTGGTTTCAGACTTCTGTTCACAAACTCCAATGCATTTTATCAATGAAACGATAAAAATGCCTGCACCAATTATGATGGAATATGTACATCCACCAATATGAGTTTATGTTAATCATAAATCTTTTAAGTAGTAAACGTAAACAAGTCTTTCATGTTACTTTTGAAGCTGTCTCCAAATGCACCCTTAATTTCTCAAGTTCACTCCATTCAATAGCCATCCTACTATCATCAAGTGATCTCATTCATGAAGCCCTCTCAAAATGAGACGGGCTCATTCGTAACGCCTGTTCGTCGATATGGTAGCCTTTCCAAGTATCACGTCCAACATCCACATTATTTTCATACATTTATTTCATCAAATAATTTCATAGCAAATCTAGCTTAATCACTATAGCAAATCTATCCCATATGGCACTCATTATATGTATTTACACAAGCAAATATATCTAACCACATGTCTATGGTATATGATAAGGTCACCATTCCATACCACATTAGCCGTCTAGGCCATACCAGATTTCACATATATATCATGCATGTAGTACTATTTTTATGGCAAGATTACCTATCACTATTTTACAGATCATCACACACATATCTCGTTGTCATCATTACTACCACATCAATATCACTTACGTTATGCATTGAACATATATGTGACGAGAGAAGTCTTGGAAATGACTAAAATAAAAAAAGCCATGAACTCCCTTGAAAGTTCCCATATGGCTTAAGTCTCAAACAAACCTCCATTTTTGCATACGCTTGCAATTCATCATCTAACTAAGCCAGTTAAATCTACGAGCTGCTCATAAAAGTTTCAGATTGTGTATCTTCTCTAATGGATTCTCCCCATCTACCTCATAGTACCACACTTAGAAGTAATCAAGTGCATAACATTGTAAAAATATATATCAACTGCACGAAATAATACAAGATAAGCGAAATCTAACCATATATCTAGGACAAACGTAACAAATGCATGGTAAAAGCTTACATAAAGAATAGTGCATCATTCCTTGCACAGTATCAAAACTAGGCAAGTAAAATCTGTTTGACACCTTGCACAGAATCAAAACTAACGTCTGGTATATATGAAAAACAATCCAATATCACGATATCTACCACTACCAGCATGGTATCTGAACCAAGGATGCTAAACTAAATAATAGACTACCGTTTGATAAATAATCTCAGATAAGCCATGATAAAGGATGTCAAGATTGTCATACAGCCACACAGATGTTGCATTAACATTAGGACAGCACTAAATAAAAGATTTCAAGTATTCAAACTAATGATCCAGTTCCAAGGGAACTCGATCAACATGTCTCGAGTTATAACAAAAGAGGCACGGACATGTTAAACCAGAAAAATTCAGCAGGATTCACATGACATCAACTCTGACTAAGATCGTCCATAAAAAAGTTGTCCGGAAACAAGCATAAATAAGCATCCTCTTTTAGGCCATAAGTTCATTACCAACATGCATTCGAAAGGAAATTCATTAATTAATTTTTTTTAAATGCATTCTAAAGGTATTAAATAAATGCTGGAACAAGGAGTATCAACGAGGTAATGTACTGCGAAATTAAGCACTCAAGGTGTGCACCTCGATTTGGCATTTCAACAGTCACCTTGTAGGCATGCGCCCGCCGAAGTTCCTGTCCAGCATCCAGGCTACACGATCAGCCTTAGCTTGCTCTCGGTACAAGGAGCTCCTACCCTATCACAAAGTTACCCCATTTACCACACGATTGAAATCACGCACTTGATCGAACCAGTCATTTCCAATGCAACCAAAAAGAAGAAGAAGCACAATTATCCACTTACATTCGCAAGGGAAGAATCGACTACTCTTTCTTGGGCCTTCCCCTCTCCGCTCCTCCTCCTGCTCTTCAAAAGCATGCCGTCTTCCAGATTGCACGAGCTCCATTCGCTTTGGCTGTTAAACTTGCAACAGAAGAAAAATTTAATATTCATGATCATTAAACTTCTACCATCCACACCAGTTTCCCGTCAAAATGGACTGGTTTCCATGGTCATCGATTACGGCCTAAACTCCAGATAACAACCATTGCTCTTACAAACACAGATGGGTTCGTTTATTTTAAGCAATTTTTTATAACTAAAGTTCCTCTTTATTTTCGTTGATTTAGATGGTTCGCACTTCCATTGTATTTGTCATTTTCCAAAAAAAACCTTTTACCTTCAAATTCTTTTATTTATTTATTAACTCCTCTGAAGATGATTATTTGTTGAATCTTAGACTTCTTTCAGTATAAATAAGATCACCACGTGGTAAAAATTTTAGGTCATTTCAATTGCATGAAGAAGATAAGATAATAAGATTGAAAGAGAAGACAACATCTGATGTCTCCTTGTCTTCCTTTCCCTTGTTATGTAATGTCATTTTAATTTTTATGCAATATTAGCTTCTTTTAGCAAAAAGAAAAATGTCTTAACAAGAAAGAAAACAATTAACCGACATAATATGCCCTACACTTGATCAGTTGCTTGTAACCAAACATTAATTTTCGTCGCGAGGCCGATCGAGTTAACGAAAGAGCCAAACTTGCCCCTCAAGCGACGTACATATTAATTATTCATGTTTTTTTTTTTTCTTTCTACAAGATAAGTAGTGTGCAGTGGTGTTTGACTTTTTAGTGGCCGCCGGGATTTGACTTTCTGAGGGTGTACCTCTCTCACACATTGGGTTTCGATGTTGAGTTCTAACTGTAAAGACATTATTACAATGTTGATGGGTTATTCTTGCTTTTCTGATGTTCATCACGCAAGACGTAAAACTTTGATAAAGGCACGAATGTACGTAGTTGTTGATGATTAAGTGAAGGAGAGTGATTAATGGAAGCTCGTTAACTCCATGGCTGATTAGTTGGTCGCTCAACTAGCTTCTTATGAATTCTTTGACAGAGATTAATTAACCTTCTTCCTTCCTTCCTTTGGGTACCGTTAAATTGTATCACATTCTTCAAATTAGTAAGCTTTAGAAAAATAATGTACCATTTGATGGGGACCAACCGAATGACTTCTCCCCTGCCTCTTCTGGCGGTTTATAACTGCGTTGGTTGGTAATGCTTCTGCTTGATTTGTTTTGGTTCTGTAGTATTCACTCGCTACCATAAATATATCTATCTATCCAGGAACCAGCCAGAAGTCTGAACTTGCAATCTCTCATTGATTTATATCACCTTTTCTCGTGTTGGTTCCATGGTATGTATGTTTAGGATGATTATTTTAATTTAATCTTGCATAATTAACTCATCTTCTGTACATCTCTCTCTCCAGTTAACCAAGGATCGGTAATCGGTAAATATTTTAAACGGTTGACGGAGAGTGAGCAGATAAAGACTGCTTCTCACCAAAATGCCACCAGCCTAATCTACAATTTTCGGTGGCTAAAGAAGATTATTATATTTCGATACTAGTACGGAAGATTAGGCTCTTTCCCCACACGTCCTTTTTCTTCCGCCTACACGGCCTTGTTTATAATTTCCCCCCGTTCTTCGTAGTTTCGTTCACGTGGATCGCAGCTTGCTTGCTTCGTCAAAACCAGATGCTTCTTGCAAAGTGGGAAGTGGAACCAGCTAGCAATGAATGATCGATGCCGAGAGAGAGAGAGAGAGAGGATCCGAGAATGGCAGGAAGATGACTATAAAATGCAGAGGAAAGAGGCGACGCTTACCTGCCTGCACCACCCCCTGCTTTAACCCTAACCAGCCAGGAAAGAGAGAGGAAGCGCAGACCCAAAAGGCAAAACCTGCCATTCACTCTTCTTTACACAGAAGGAGAGAGGAAGGATGATGGATGCGAAGACAGACTCGGAGGCGACGAGCCTGGCCCCATCTTCGCCGCCGAGGTCTCCCCGGCGGCCGGTGTACTACGTCCAGAGCCCATCCCACGACGGGGAGAAGACCAACGTCACCTCATTCCACTCCACCCCCGTCATCAGCCCCGTGGGCTCGCCACCCCACTCCAACTCCTCCGTCGGCATCCACTCCAGGGAGTCCTCCTCCACGCGCTTCTCCGGGACGCTCAAGAGCCACCACGCCGGCGGATCGAGCAAGATCTCCCCCAACGACGTGGTGGACGGGAAGGGGACCAAGCGCGACAAGAAGAAGCAGCGGGACTTCGAGGTGATCGAGGAGGAGGGGCTGCTGAAGGACGAGGATGAGAAGAGGGGCATCCCCAGGAGGTGCTATTACGTCGCCTTTGTGGGTGGGTTTGTTGTGCTCTTCACCTTCTTTGCTCTTGTGCTTTGGGGTGCCAGCAAGAATCAGGAGCCCCACCTCACTGTGAAGGTAAGAATCACCGCCTCTTTCTTTTAGATCCGAGATTGAGAATGCCTGCCACCCAGATCTCGACAGAGATGACCACCGATTCCAGCATGCATCTATCTGTATATATAACTCAGATCGATCTCTTGCCGTACTAGAATAGAGTAGTACATACATACATACATTTTCCTAGCTTGTTATGCATGCATGATTGACGAATGATAAACAAAAGTCAAGTTCGATTCGATCGGATGGCTGGTTAATGTATATTTATGATAATGTGCAGAGCATCAAATTCGAGAACTTCAAAGTCCAAGCGGGATCGGACTCGACGGGCGTGCCGACGGACATGGCGTCCCTCAACTCCACCGTCAAGTTCACCTTCCGCAACACCGGCACCTTCTTCGGCCTTCACGTCTCCTCCTCCCCGCTCCAGCTCTCCTACGCCCAGCTCGCCCTTGCCTCTGGAGACGTAAACTTCCCGAATCACAATTAACCCATCGATATATGAATAACTACGCGTTGACCCGCCTGAATTGATTTGGTCGTTCCTTGATCGATCGATCGACCGATCGGACTTGTGTGCACAGATGGACAACTTCTACCAGCGTAGGAAGAGCCAGAGGAACGTGGTCGTGGTGGTGCAGAGCAACCGCATCCCGCTTTACGGCGTGAGCTCCAGCTTCATCGTCGGCGACGGCAAGGGCGGCAGGAAGCAGCAGAAGGTGCCGCTGAGGCTGGCGTTCAAGCTCAGGTCGAGGGCGTACGTGCTGGGCAAGCTGGTGAAGACCAAGTTCTACATCGACGTCGCCTGCTCCGTCGTGCTCGACCCCGACAAGCTCGACGTCCCCGTCCGTCTAAAGAACTGTAAAGGCAACTGAGCCGGAGATCGGTCTCTCCTCTCGATCAAGCATCAGATCCGACTGAACACCTCATCATTCTTCATCAACTCTGGTGTAATTTTGTTCGTTAATTTTTTTTTACCATGGTAATGATCGATAAATTTAGGCGTGTTATATATTAATCCAGCTGGCATGGAAGATCCGGAAAATTGACGTCGGTCGGCCGGCGGAGTATTTTTATTTTTGAGATTTTTTAAGTATATGACGGTACGATTAATTTTAAAATAAATATATACTAAAAGTGCCGTTATTTTGTTGTAAGATATACTCATATACAAGAGGTTAATAGGTATCACATAATAATATTATTATTATTTGCCTTTTTCTCACGATGATATTGTTTTCGTCGAGATTTGAACAAACATGGGAGATTTTCGGTTTGTTTCCGCCGAGATTTGATTAAAAAAGTTGTGTAATTACATTTTTCAATATTTCTGAGCGCCATCAATGGATAAGGCTTAAAAAAGAAAGTCTTGAATTTAAATTCAAATACAAACGTTATCAATGAAAAAAAAAAAAATTTCCGAGCAAAAACATTTTTCGTAAAAGTGTTGGACCTGGTTACAAAATTGTCGTGAGAAGAGGCGCCGACAAGCATTGAAATATCGAACAGGAAGGAAATCGATTCTTGCAAACTTCCAATGCGCTTTTGCCGGTGTCCAGTTGTCAGCTCAGATGGCAAGTGGTCTTGAATTTAAATTCAAATACAAACGTTATCAATGAAA
Source organism: Cymodocea nodosa (assembly GCA_036874045.1). Classification (NCBI taxonomy): domain Eukaryota; kingdom Viridiplantae; phylum Streptophyta; class Magnoliopsida; order Alismatales; family Cymodoceaceae; genus Cymodocea; species Cymodocea nodosa. Next base: position 12,831,354 of record JAZBRI010000011.1, read on the forward strand.
AAAAAAAAATTTCCGGGCAAAAACATTTTGTGTAAAAGTGTTGGACCCGGTTACAAAATTGTCGTGAGAAGAGGCGCCGACAAGATTGAACGATCGAACAGGAAGGAAATCGATTCTTGCAGACATCGGAAGCGCTTTCGTGGGTGTCCAGTTGTCAGCTCAGTTGCCAAGTGGGGTTCGTGAATATTTACTTATATTTGAGAGTTAATTCACATCAACAGCCTACGGATGTCAATATTTATTAATTCAAATGCTTATACGAGACCTACAATGCTTTTTCTATCCTTTTTATTTTTTATGGAACTTTATTTGTATTATTTTCTCTTTCCTATGTGGCTACACGGAATACGATTTTAATATTATTTTCGTTATCTTCTAAAAAAATAATAGTTTATATTTTTTATCTTCTATCTATTAATGTTAAAATAAAAACAGGGGACGCGATGTTCATCACCCCTGGAAATCATCGCTCGCCTCGTTTCCTTCGTGTGGGCACGGTGAACGTTGATAATTATTTAATCTTGCAAGAGATTAAGGAAGATCCAAATAATATACAAATATCCTACGGTGAATGTCAACAAGGCCTTTGAAAAAGATCATCGTTGCTGACATGGAAAATACCAGTTGGATTTTCTTTAACGTACCTGGTTACCTCAAGAATAACTGCATGAATTAATATCAACAAGTTTATGATGTATTAAGTTTAAGTTTGAACAATCCGAGTTATTACAAGTTTAGATCTATCAACTAAAATCATATTAAGTATGCATCCAATCAGATTTTCTTTTTTTAAGTCAATGAAGCAATGTTTAGCACATTAGCCCATTGGTTAGAAGCATTGAAAATGAAAGAGAAATTCCAAGTCAACCAAGTCATTAGGGGCTGTCATATGATACAGGCCGAAGCATCCCCCACTTATGGGTCAACCTAATTTTAAGTAAATGATGCTGCCTATGTTAGCCCTGAGAATGACCTATATACTTCAATGTGTAATCTAAGATAGAGTTGTAACTTCGTTAGGAGGTTCACAAATTTACTTTCTCAAACCAATACAGATCTCATCTCCTTTCATAGCAGATTCCATAAATACGAGGGCAGTTTTTAGTGGTAGAATAGAAAACTGCTGTAACTAAAATCTACAACACATGCACACGAAAAATTTCTTAACTTAAGATCCGTAACTTCGATTTCAATGAAACAACCTTCAAAAAAAAGCCAACTCAATATACTAAACGAGCATACAAATAATATCTCGATCTAGCATTGGGATTTGCAGCAGATTTCAATGGAAGTCGCTGATTTGCAGAGTGTAACTCAGTCAGAATTCTGCAATACCCCTTGCTCTTCCAAAAATCATAACTTAAAAACCATAAATCGAATTGCAACGAAATTTTTCCACAAAAAGCATATCAAACCATACATTCAAGGAAACATATCACATAAAACTTTTACAATCATCAAACACTTGAAATCATCACATTTCAACTCCGGAACATCTTGCAAACGCTGAAAATAAACTGCAACTTACTAGAATACGAATTTCAACATTCACCAATCAGCATTTACCATTCACCAAATAGGAATCATACGAGATCTGAGACTGAAATGTGTACAAGTAAGGCATTAATCATCCAACCATGACTGAAATATAACCGCAAGTATATTCTTCCAACAAAACAGTAACTAACTATAAGAACCCATCAAGAACTTCTTCTTCTTCTTCTTTTCTGATATAACAACAAAGATAGACTAAAGTTCCCAAAAAAAAACAGTAAAAGAAAAGATAATCGCCACCCTCTCATTGTTGTTGGGAGACAAATCCTTAGGAAGAAACTAGTTTCAATGCAACTATGCCGTCTTCTACACCGTGCACCAACAGAGAGAAGCCTCATTTGTGGTCTTGTGTGAACCACTGCTGTGTGTTCGACGTTCCAACATGAGCTCAGCCTTCTTCACACTGGAGTGGATATAGTTTTGCCGTCAGTCCATCTAAGAGTTCCTCCTTTGGTCGTCCTCCACGCAAGAGAGAAGACGTGGGGAGAAAACAAGCATGCACCTACTAAGACAAAATGAATGGAGAAAAAATAATGGTCGCTCCCTTTTAGGGTTTCTCCTTGGTTTTTATGTCCACAACCCTTCTCCACATTACAACGATTGACTAATTACCGTGCTACCCTTTTTCTTCTTGTAGAAATAATTCAAACATAATTTTGTGTTATTTCTCTAGTCACTTCTCTTCATTTCATAACCTTGCACTTGCTAAAATTTCTTAGAGTGTTTCTTCTCTTTTATTGTGCACTTTTGGATTTTTTTTTTCTTTACTTTAGATTTTCGTCAAGTACCAAAAAAATTACATCTAAAAATACATTCATGATGCACAATTTACATAAAAACATGTACATAAAATGTATACTTTTAATTCCAAACACTTGTCATACCTCAAAGGAAGAAAAAGTGACACTAGCAAGCATGTTCCTCACTAGTGACACAAAACTCTGGTGGAGAACTCTCGGTTTACAATGTACTAAAGCTATGATGATGTGAGAGGTATTCAATAAGAAACTTTGATAACAATTCTTGTCAACAAACATATCATGAATGACAAAAGATGGACTATGAAAGTTACAACAAATAAGCACAATGTGAGAGTATGTTAAGGAGTTTAACTTTTTGATATTGTAGATCACTAACATAGTTGAAGAGAATATACTATACAACTTCCTCTTGAACTTTCAAAATTAGGTGTAAGTGGAGCTACAACAATAAGACATCAAAGATCTAGTAACAACACTGACTATAGTAGAGGCCCTAATCAACTACAAGACTTCCCCAATGAAGGTCAAAGGTAACCTAATGAAGAAGGATAAGTTTAAAGAGAAAGCCAAGGTAAAGCCCTCCTAAGCAAAACTTAAAGGAAAGGGTAAGGAGAAATCTTCTAAAGGTTACTTCATCTGTGATGGACCACATTGCATGTAAGATTGTCCTAAGAAGGAGCAACTTAATGCTCTAATCTAGGAGAGTGAAGAAGTTGTGATGTAGGAAAGGGAGTACTATGTCAACCCATTATGACTCAACACCATCTAAGTAGAGGCAAGCTAACCCTAGAACAATGTGTTGATGTATGTGCACATTAGTATTGACAGTCATGAGGTGCTAGTAATGGTAGACATTGGCACCACACATAGTTTTATCTTGAAGGAAGACAATTAATTGTTCAACCTAGACATGAGGAGAACAAGAAGAAATGTGATGGCAAGGGGCAACACCAAGGTTGACGTGTGCATTGGTGAGTGGGGTTTGTCATCCTACCTTTGTGACTTCCAAGTCATTTTGGGCATAGAGTTCTTGTGGATGACAAAGATATCTATAATGCCCTACCTCAATGGGTTTATGATTAATGATGTTGTGTTTAGGTTTTTCCAGCACTACACAAGAAAAACTTAGATTTGTTACTTCTATTTTTACTTAGTTAATTTATTTTTATCCCTATTCTTTCTTTTAGAAGTAAACAAACAACATTTAATACAATTTAGATATTAATTCCAATTTGTACTTTAACTGCAAGTGTACAGTGTCTATTGTATCAGTGTGCAAGTACAGGTCGATCCCACAGGCAATTGCTGACGAATTTAAGAAATGTTTGATTCTAAACAATTCAAATTTATATTCAATAAGCACTCCGTTGAGTTACAATTAACTCAACGGACTAAGTTCGTTGAGTTATAGCTAACTCAACGGACTATCCTCGTGTACTTAAGTTAACTCCACGAGTCTGTCTCTTCTTTATAATACTGCTATTTACAAAGGAATTCAGCCAACCATTGGGCAATTCCACAGATTGTAAATAACATCAATTAAGCTTTTTAATGCTAGTTAACATTGAATTTATCATTAAGCAATACTAACATTTAGATGATTCAAACAGTAACCATTAAAATCTTTAAGTTGTTTTGTACAAACCAATTTCAGTAAACTGTAAAATTAAAACTAACATAAAACAATCATAAAATTGATATAGATAACATTAATCACGATACAACACAAACAATACAACACTCAAATACAACATACAAACAAAGATAAATTATTTTTGTATTTTTGTTTTTGATGTAATGGGCAAAAGGTGAAATGTAAAGTAATCTCACTTGACAGTAAATACTTCCGACACTACTTGCAACGTGATTACACCACTGAAAATTAAACCACTTACAATTCTGTCTCCTCTCCCTATAGAATCGCGAGTCTAGAATTGCAAGATGATCTCCTCTTCGGCATACAGGCATCAACCTGAAGCCAAGGCTAAAAGCTTTACAATCTCCTGAAATATGAGTCGACGCTTGGTGAAAATGTATTCGCTTCCCGCGACGCGATCACTCCTCACAGTGGTTGTCAGGCACTGTGTTTGGCTTGGAATCGACCCGACATCAGGCAAATATCCTCACAGACCTTCGATGATTGGTGATTATGGTGGTGATAACGATGGTTGGTGTGATACTTCGGAGAATCGTCGATACTGTCTGCAGAAAGTTCGGTGCTCCTCCTCTGTATACATTGGCCGTCCATCGATCACACACTCTTCTTTTTTTCTTCTTTTCTTTTATATTTCTTCAGTAGTAACTGCTTCTACTTGAATGGTCGATTGGATTTCCTTTCTTCAGATCAACGACAATGATTTCTTTCTCCCTACGCGATTGAATTCCTGCGTGATATGTGCAAACGTGGTTTTTCCTTCCAACTGTCTGTTCCTACAATTGCTACAATGACATTTTAGAAAATATATAGTCCGTTGAGTTATCTGTAACTCAACAGACTTCCTTCGTTGATTTAACTATAAAACACGTGCAAAAATAACAACTTAAGTTTATAACGCTAACCTAACGCGTTACCTTAATGTTCAATATAGCAACTCAACGCGTACAGTTATGCTAACTTAACGAGTTATAACTTAAGTAAATCTATCAGATCTCGACACGTGTTAGCAGCAGTTTAAACATAAAATAACATTTCGGAGAGTTACAGGTATAATTATCTGATGCTCAGATGCATTTTTGGATACTTAAGAATTTCACAGCTTGCAACTTAATGACAGTTTATAAATGTACTAAATTAACATTAATTCACCAAAATTAAGCAGATTCTTCAATTAAAGCATATAACAGTGTAATTATAACATAATAGATTAATTCTCATATGATAAGCTAAATATTATGCAATTAACCATCATTTAACCGTTAATAATATGCACTTTTTCATTCTAAACACTTCCCCCATACCTAAATTTTGTTAGTCCCTTAGCAAACTAAGATCTAATTATTGGTCTTTCAAAAAGTGATCGAATTAATTCTTCCCATTTTGTTTTTTTCTTCTGTTCAGCATAAACATATATTTTGTATGTTTCAGTAATCAACCTGCAAAGATATTTAAAATATATGTAAATTACATACAAAGTATATCATCTTCATATAGGTGTTAATTATATTATCATTTATTCTTCTTTTCATCATCTGTAATCCTGAATTTTCCAATAAGTTTTCTAGAAGAAATTTCAACAACATACGAATCAAAGTACAATCCAATTCAATCTGATTAAGATAAGTAGAATAAAGAATTGTATTTCCATTAAACAACTTCAAAAGTCAATTCCAGATTCATATTTCAGCAATTCTAGATAACAGAAAATATACTCGATTCATAAGATATCTGTATTTCATAAAACACTTGTATCTTTTCAGAACAGTATATGTTTTTTTTTTTTTGTACTTTAAAAGTTAATTTGACAAGCTTGAATCATAAAAGAGCTTTCTAATATACCCATGTAACGAGCTTTCAGTCAACAATCCTAGATCTGATCAGGATCTTAGGTTGCCAGATTTTCAGAGTCCTTTTTCAGGTCAACAATCCTTACATACCTATCTGCTCAAGTACAAAAGGCTCGTGATCAAACAAGTCAATAAACTCTCAAAGTTTTTTTCTTTTCTTTTTTCTTTTTCTTTTTTTCTAAAAATAAATGCACACACAAAACAAAGCATTAATCACATACTGTATATGCACGTATTTCATTAATACAGATGCAGTAAAACACCAATCTCATATAATCCTGCTTCTATCATTTACTAAAAATATGAATCCATAACAATAAGCTCATACTTTATCTGTAGTTTAATAAGATCTACACATAAATCATTCTACAAGTTCAATTAGTCAAAGTAAATGTATCTTTCATCATATGTGTTTCATTTAATCTAGAATTCACATCTCATCTCCTTCAGGACTTCAGATAATTTTCTGATTAAGCATTAAATATTCTGATTTCATTTTAAAATCGTGAAACTGTTAAACTCATGAAATTCAGAAAAATCATAAGATACTATATCTAGATTTACATAAATAATAAATTCTATAGTATCTTCTATAGCCTTCTAAATATAACATTCAAGCAGTTTATAAAAATTTTACAGTCTCAATTATCGGATAGTTACAGCAAGTTCATAAAAATTTTCAATTTCCTCAAAACTTTGCAGTACCATTTTAATTCCTTTAATTAACAAACTTACATGGCTGTTACTTTAATTACCTCCCCCCCATACCTACATTTTGCATTGTCCTCAATGTAAAAGATTTGACAATAAGTACAGTAATTGTAGCAGGCATGAATAAAGTTTTGTTTGATTTAAAATTCAAGATAAGTAATTGGTTACATACCTTGTTCCATTTGTATCTTTTTCTACATATTCCGATTTTTGATTCTGAAAAACTTTTCATTCCTAGATAAACACAGAATATAAAACAAAATAACATTTAACAGATATTAATAAATCAGTGTCTTGTATGAAACCCAGGCTTCTATGCCTTTGGTGGCTCACAAGCAAGCCAGTTGGTTTCCTAGAACAGATACCAACAAACTGGATTGATATTTTATTTTGTTTGTTTGTTTTTTTTTCTTTTTTAAATGAACATGAAAACTTTAAAATTCTTTTTTTTTCTTTCTAAAAATAAATGCAGAATACACAACATTAAACACACAAAATCACAGCTTAAGAACATGATTGAAAAGTAGAAACAAATGGAATAAATGTATCAGTCCAAGCAAACTTTTTAGGCATAGTTCTTCTTACTATTAATTCTGTTTTAATGCAGTTCTTGTTCCTTTTTAATTTGTAAACATGCAATATATTATAAATTCCAAATACGAGTGTATTACCATTAATGATATGTAATGCAAAAAGGGATCCTTTTTGGTTCCAGGGTAATGTAGCAGTTTCTATTTCTACATCTATTTCAATATACTCTTCTTCCCACTTTCATTCATTCATGTCTTCCATAATCCATATTTGAAATTTCATCAGTTCATCCCACCATCTTATCAGACATAAAGTAGGATCATCTTCTTCATTATACCACATTCCTATTTGAATTTCATTAAATTTTTCAGATGGTGGTTTAGCTATTTCACTCGGTACAAGTAAAATTTCTATATAATCATCATAACTGTCTATGCTCACTAGGTATAAATCAGATCTATATGCTATTGATATCTTCGTGACTAAATAGATATAACCATCAAGTATGACATGTGTTTGGTTAATTAATGATTTATGTCCTAGATATATTATAATGTTTTCATTTCAAGATCTGTTCAGAAAATTATACACACTTAAGCGTAAATCTTCACCCCAATTTACTGTAGGTCTCCAATAATATAATTTTTTAGGAATTGTAGAATTTTTATCAGAAAATATTAAAGCTGACCCACAATTTTCTTTTCTTTATTTATTTATTTAATATCTATCCTTTACATTCATCAAGGGATAGTTCTGCTAAAAAAGATGTGCCCAGGAAAGGGCATTACAAGACTCAAAATAATTGCGTTAAAGCAGATATAAATAATGTCAAGAAAAACTACTTTTCGGTTTAACCAAAAAATTTCGGTCGACCGAAAACGGTTTAACCGTAAATATTTAACGGTGTGAGGAGAGATAATATTGTCGGTGAGACCGAGCACTGTGACCGGTCCCACCAGAGACTTTCCGGTTTAACCGTGTACTGGGCGGTCAAACCGAGAAGCTGAAAATATCGGTGGAAACCGTGGAAAAAACGGTTAGACCGAAAATTTAAAATAAACCTAGAAATCAGTGAGACTGTGTCTGTATTCTGGTGCGACCGGTGCAGCCCCGGTCTAACCGTTAAAAGAACGGTCATACCGGAACAAGGATGATTCAACCGAGATATCCGTTTCCGTGTGAACAGAGACGTTAGAAAAGTTGTCAGAGCTATCGATGACTGTTGCTTGCGGCGAGCGAATATTTCCTCGTAAGTTGTGACTTGTCTTCTGCAAATTTATAGACCCACAATTTTCAGTTGGTGCTTCAAATATATTAGGTATTCCTATATTACATTCTTCTCCTGTTATAGGATTTCTTATCAAAATATCAGGTAATGATAAACTTGCATACCTTGGTCTCGTCTTGTATATGATTAATCCTTCATCTATCCCCATAATATGACTCATTCCTTCTAATGCATTGGGTGGAATTCCAGTAGTTTCTTCCATAGCCAGATATTTATGGGTATTTAAACTACGATTAAATGACCTCCATATGAATCCATCTCTAATCTTAGTCATCTTTGCAGCTTGTAGTCCTTGAAAATATTTTTCTTCAATACAATCTTTAATTTCCTTTGATACACAACCTACACAGATCTTTAGCTGACAAGTTACTTAGTATTTCCCTTTGTGCATCCAACGATAATTGCATTAATTTCATTTGTCGATTCAGTCTGAAGCTTTCCATTCTATAAATATTTGTTGTCGGATGAAGGTTGAATCAGCTGCTTCTCCTTCCAGTTCCTCCAACGCTTTCTCATTTCTTTTAAAAGTGTTGGTAACTCATAAATAACATCCTGTTTCATATATATACTGCGCATCCATAAAGTGAATAAATCTCATTGCAAAAACATGGCTTGCAACGTGCATTGTGGTTCCTATTTATATGGGTACATGTACCACTACTAATTTTAAATTTTGGTAACCGCTAAACCGACGAAGTTTCGTTTGTGGTTAAAAGAATAATCGTTCTGCTTAATCCACGAACTAACCTCATTGAGTTACAGATTACTCAACAGAACACAGTCGGTTACTGTTGCTAACTCTACAGACTAACTTCATTGAGTTACAGATAACTCAACGGAGTGACCTTATATTATATTACTGACCTCGTGGAGTTACGGTTAACTCAACGGACTTACTTCGTTGAGTTAACACTTGGCAACATCTAAGTTTCACTCACGTAAGTTCCTCTTTGTTCTTTTTTCTTTCTTTTTCATTCTGCTAACTGTAATAAAGTTAAATCTATGTCATTAATGCCTCATTTTGATTAAAATACATTTAAATCTGAACATTATATAAAGATTTAACTTGCAGGTCATTTTATGTTATGCAGAATTTACATTTTACCTTATAACATGCAGAAATTTTTAAGCAGTTATCCTGTCATTCAGCAAATTGTAAATCTGTTACATATTCATAAAATTCCACAAATTACATAATATTCAATAAATTCCATTCATTTCACATCCAAAACACGTATGAAAATTGCATCTGAAAAAATTTACATTCATTAATATGAATCAATTACATTACAAGTACACCATACAATTTCATACAATTTTACACAAGTAGACGAACAATACAATTTAATCTTTATGCCTAAGTTCATCTACTTCCTTCTGGAGTTTTTCTAATTGCTGCTCTAATTGATTTATCCTCTCTACTGCTCCTGTAATTTCTCCAGAAGGTACAGCTAATTCTGCAGCTACAAAATTTTTGTATTCTTTCACTGAAATGGTTCTAGATTTGATCCTTTTTTATGTCCATTTAGTGAAATCAATACAATCCACCATCAGCAGTGGAATCAAATCTCCATAAAATAATTTCTTCTTCACTATTTTCAACTTGGAGATAAAAATTGCAGACCAATTTATTTGGATCTTATTTACAACTGCATACGTGGCCCATTTGACAATTGATTTAATTCTATGTCATGGCCCTGTCGTTGATAAACATTTTTAATCAGAATGTTAGCTACCATGTGTGCTTTACCATTTAAATGCTTCAATCTGTTTAATAATGGCACACCAGGATTGATAGTTAAACAATCCTTAATTTGCTACTCAGTCCATTCAACTGCAATTGTATCTTCCAAAATTTTTGTTCCTTCATTCTTTAAACCAAATATGTTGTGGAGAAGCTCTGGTGTTATCTGTACATCAGCTTCCTCTACGTTTGAAATTAATCCTCCTCCTCTTAAATTTGCATAGAAATAGGACACTAAATTCTCATATACTACATGCCCTCTTTCTTGAGATATAAATTGCAGTAGACCTTGGAATTCAAATAGATCTTTGATTTCTTGCATTCCATCCCAATTTACTGGTCTACTGTAAATAATATCGTAACCCCTTATTTCTTGGTATTTGGTATAAGCTTCCTGACTACAAAAATGTACTTCATTCAAAATTGTTGTTTCAGTCGAGTCAAGAAGGTGACTTTGTTGCTCCAAAGGGGTTTGCTCTTGCTCTTCCTCTAGCATAGGCTGCATTTGGACATTCTCTTCAGATTCCTGAATTTTTGCTTTTGCTTCTGTTTGTGGTGGTGAGCCGGCAGAACTCTCCACTCTGTCTTGAATTCTTTCCATAATTTGTTGAAGAGTTTCTTGCTCTTCAGTGGAATCTGTGAAATTATTTTTGTCCAAATGGCTTCTTTCAGCCTCTTCATTTTCTACTCTTTCTTCTTCCTCCTAACTACCAATTTGTTCTATTACTGTTCTTTCTAATTCTGTAACAGATTGGGATCGAGTCATGGGCAATTCAGTTTCTGCCCTAATTTCTGTTTCTTCTTGTACAGGCTGCAAACTAATTTCAGCCTGATTTTTTTCTTTTCTTTGCACCTCCTGCTCCTCCTCAGATTCAGATAGCAGGTTAATAAAAATCTGCTCCACAAGCCCTGTAAAAATTGGTACTTTGGATTTAATTTCTTCATATTCAAGCACTTTTTCTTTTTCTTTCTTTTTTCTGATTAGTTGTGCCTGTTCTTCCTCTTCATCTTCTGAAATTAAATCTACAAAAATAGGCTCTACAGGCCTTCAAACCACAGGTATTGGCTCTTCCTATTTAATTCTTCCAATAATTGCAAGTCTCGAAGGACCAGCTTCAACTTCTTTTGCAGCATATCTAACAGTAGTTCTAGTAGTAGCTTCTTGATGCTGTTCCACTTTAATTTTATATTGGGCTTTCAACTTTTCTACAGCCCTCTTTTTATACAGTGCATCAAACACCAGGTGTACTTTAGCCACTGCCAAATCTTCTGATTCTCCTTGGTTTTTTCCAACTTGAACCAGTTCTGCAAATTCTCTTATTTCTTCTTCAGTCGAAGGCCCTATCATTTCTGCTCATGCCAATGGCTTAAATGGTGGAACTGAAGGTCCAGACTGCTGCTCCTCAGGAACAGGTCTTTCAGCAGTTGGTTCCTCTCGTTCTTCAGTTGCCTCTTCATTTTCTTTCCTTTCTTGCTCCCAGATCGCCTATTTAGCTCGTCTACAGATTCGTCTTTTGAACCAGAGTCAAGACTTACGCTGGATTAATTCTAGGGCAACTTCATTACTTGGTTTTATTTGTCTTTCCTTGCTTACAGCTATTTCTGTTGCTATTCTGATTCGTGTTTCCATTATTTGAGGTATTTGTATACCCATATCTACTAAATCTCTTCTAAACTTGAAAAGTTCTGATTCTACCTTTTGTAGCTCTTTCTCTCTTGTCGTATTTCTGATCTTCTGCCGTGTGTGTCACTCTTCTGATTCCTTCAGAAATTCTGATGTATCAACAGTATCTTCCCAGAATTCAAGCGTCATCTTCCTCATCGTGGAGTTACACAACAACATGGAATCACTCTGATTTCTACTGCTCTAGATTCTAAATGATTTGCCGGATAATGCCCCTAAAACCCTCAGTTTTAGTTTAAATAAGCCCTAAGTTTAGGTAGGTAATCGGGTCATTTCCCAAACCAACTATTACTATTTTATCCGCGGTTTTAGCTACAGTACTCCGTTGAGTTACCTGTAACTTAACGGAATAAGCTCGTTGATTAACTCAAGACTTAACGGAGTAAGCTCGTTGAGTTAAGCGTAACTCAACGGACTCCCCGTACAAGCAAATATAACAATAAAAATATTATAGAGAATAGTTTTTCAATTTTTTTTTGCCGGTTTAAACGATACTATGTTTCGGTCAAACCTAAATATTTTTTATTTTTTTATTTTTCTTTCGGTTGAACCGACACTATGTTTCGGTAAAACCAATATTTTTTTTCTGAAAATTAATATACAATTTTTGTTTCCGGTTTAACCGATATATGCTTAGGTCAGACTTAAATATTTTTTATTTTTTTATGTTTCTTTTGGTTGAATCGATACTATGTTTCGGTAAAACCAATATTTTTTTTGAAAATTAATATACAATATTTTTTAATGTTCCGGTCATACCGATGAATCCAATCGGTTGAACCGCAACTATTTTTATGTTTTATATATCTTTTTAATGTTTTTTATATATATATATAGATATATATGAACATAAAAACTGATTTCTTACTAAGTAAAGCTCGAGTAGTCCTCTACTCTAACTTCTTCTATAATTCCAAATGAGCTTTTTGGTGTTTTCAGAATAGGTTTAAGTCTTTGTCCATTTACTTTAAATATATTCTGATTTTTAGGATTTTCAATTTCAATAGCTCCATAAGTATAAACATTTTGAACTATGTAAGGTCCAGCCCATCTAGATCTTAATTTTCCTGGATGGTTATGGAGTCTAGCCATATAAAGATATACTTCTTGTCCTATTTCAAAGCTTTTAGGAATAATTTTTCTATCATGCCAGAATTTAATTTTCTCTTTTTCTCTTATAATCTTCGAATAAGCTTCATTTCTAAATTCTTCTAATTCAATTAGTTGCATTTTCCTATTTTCAGCAGCTTGATTTAAATTAGTGTTCAGAGTTTTTAATGCCCAATAAGCTTTATGTTCTATTTCAGCAGGTAAATGACAACTTTTTCCATATACTAGCCTAAAAGGTGACATACCTAAGTTCGTTTTATAAGCAGTTCTATAAGCCCAAAGTGCATCTATCAATCTATTAGCCCAATCTGTTCTAGTAGGATTTACTACCTTTTCCAAGATTAATTTAATTTGTTTGTTTGCACTTTCTACTTATCCACTTGTTTGCGGATGATATGATGTTGCAATTTTGTGGTTTACTCCATATTTCTTCATTAAGGCTTCAAAATTTCTATTACAGAAATGAGTTCCTCTATCACTGATAATAGCTTTAAGTATTCCAAATCTGGCAAATATATTTGTTCTTATAAATTGTATTACCACTTTGTTATCATTAGTTTTTGTAGGAATAGCTTCTATCCATTTAGATAAGTAATCCACCCCCAACAATATGTAATTAAATTGATTAGACATAAGAAATGGACCCATAAAATCTATTCCCCACACATCAAAGATTTCAACCTCAACAATAGGATTAAGAGGCATCATATTCCTCTTTGATATTCTTCCTATTTGTTGACATCTTAAACAACTTAAGCAATATTTATGAGCATCTTTGAATAGTGTTGGCCAATAAAACCCACATTGCAGAATTTTTGCAGTAGTTTTCCCTGAACCAAAATTCCTCCACAAGCTTGGTCATGACAGAAAGACAATATGCTCGAATATTTAGTTTTTGGAACACACCTCCTTAAAACCAGATCATGACATTTCTTAAATAAGTAAGGGTCTTCCCAATAGTAATATTTTACTCTTGAGAAAAATAATTTTTTATCCTGTCTATTCCAATCCTTAGGTGTTAAACCAGTAACTAAGTAATTAACTATGTCTGCATACCAAGGTATTGTGTTGATGGTCATTAATTATTCATCAGGAAAATTATCCTTAATTTCAATATTTGATTTTTCTATTTGTAATCTTGATAAATGATCTGCTATTATATTTTCACAACCTTTTTTATCTTTAATTTCTAAATCAAATTCTTGCAATAATAATATCCATTGGATCAATCTAAGTTTAGTTTCTTTTTTCTTTATTAGATGTTTTAGAGTTGAATGATTCGTGTATACTATTACTTTAGCTCCAATCAAATATGATCTAAACTTTTCTAAAGCAAACACAATAGCTAATAATTCTTTTTCAGTAGTTGTGTAATTAACTTGAGCATCATTTAAGGTTTTTCTTGCATAATGAATCACTCTAGGAGATTTTTCTATCTTCTGTCCTAACACTGCTCCTACAGCAAAATCAGAAGCATCGCACATTAATTCAAATGGATGGTTCCAATTAGGTGCTTGAATTATAGGAGTTGAAATTAAGCTAGTCTTAAGTCTGAAAAATGATTCCTTGCAATTTTTATCAAAGTTAAATGGAACATCTTTAAATAGATTAGTTAAAGGTCTAGCTATCTTGCTAACGTCTTTAATAAATCTTCTATAAAAACCAGCATGTCCTAGAAATGATCTAATATCTTTTACTGATTTAGGTTCTAGTAGATTAGAAAATACTTTTATTTTAGCTTTATCTACTTCCAACCCTTTTTTAGAAACAACATGCCCTAAGACTATTCCTTGTTTAACCATGAAGTGACATTTTTCCCAATTTAAAATCAAATTTTTTTCCACACAGCGTTTTAATATTTGGTCTAAATTGCTTAAACACACTTCATATGAGTTACCATATACAGTAAAATCATCTATAAATATTTCTAAAAATTCATCAATCATTCCAGTAAATATGCCATGCACACACCTTTGAAAGGTAGTTGATGCATTTCATAATCCGAATGACATTCTTTTAAAAGCATAAGTTCCATTAGGACAGGTGAAAGTTGTTTTCTCTTAATCCTCTAATGCTGTTGGAATTTGATTATACCCTGAATACCCGTCTAGGAAACAAAAATATTCTTGCCCTGCTAATCTTTCCAGCATTTGATCTATAAAAAGTAAGGGAAAATGATCTTTCCTAGTCACAGCATTCAGTTTTCTATAGTCTATACATACTCTCCAGCCTGATTGAATTCTAGTAGGTATCAATTTTTGACTTTCATTCCTAATAACTGTTAATCCTGATTTCTTGGGAACTACATGGATTGGACTAACCCACAAGCTATCAGAAATCGGATAAATTATATCATTATCTAACCATTTAACTATTTCCTTCCTGACTACTTCCTTAAGGTTTGGATTTAATCTCCTCTCAGGAATTCTAACAGGTTTAGCATTCTCTTCTAAATATATGTGTTGACAGCATAAAGTTGAACTTAACCCTTTTATATCAGTCATAGTCCATCCTATTGCTTCTTTATAACTTTTTACTATATCTTTTAATTTAGCTATTTGATCCTCTTTTAAATCTGAAGCAATAATGATTGGACATGTCCGTTTATCTTCTAGAAATATATAGGTTAATTCAAGAGGTAAAGGTTTTAATTCTAAATGCTGCCCATTAGAAGCTAAAGCTTCTAATTGAACATCATCATTTTTTAAATTAATTTCTTCCTAATCTCCTTCTATATTTATGCTTTCACTTTCTTCTAAAGTTTCAGAATTGATTTGCTTATTTAATTCTTCTTGAATCACATCATCTAACATATATCCTTCATCCTCTAAAAAGTCTATGGTATGTAAGGACATTTCTAACTCCTAAAACCTTTCTGGTTTGAAAATATTTAATTGAGTATCCTCATTACCATATGCTAACTTCATTACTCCAGTTTTACAATTTATAACAGCCCCTGATGTTGCTAAAAATGGTCTTCCCAAAATTAAAGATGTATCACTATTTTTATGCTTAATTTGTTGGGAATCCAAAATTACAATATCAATAGGATATATAAAATTCTTGATTTTAATTAAGACATCCTCTATTTTTCCTCTAGGGTATCTTATACTTCTATCAGCTAATTGAATAACCGTACTAGTAGGAGTTAAGCCTTCTAATCCTAAGGATGCAAATATATCACTTGGCATAACATTTATACCTGCACCTAAGTCTATTAAGGTTCTTTCTAGAATGGTATTTCCTATGGTGCATGATATAACAGGGATTTCAGGATCAGATAACTTTTTAGGAATTTGTGGCAGAAATAGGGAACTACTTTACTCAGCTAAAAAAACCTTTCTAAGAACTTTTCGCTCTCTTTTATTAGTACACCAATCCTTCAGAAATTTAGCACAAGGTGGCATATTCTGCAATAGATCTAACAAAGGAATGTTAACTTGTACTTTTTCAAAAATTTCTTTGATTTTTTCTTATTTTTCAGGAATTGTTTATTGTAATCTTTCAGGATAGGGTGCTAAAGATTTTGATTTCAAAGACTCTTTTTCTTTCAGTTGATTTGTTTGATCATTTTTAGCTTCAATTGCAGATTCAGATTGTTCTTCAGTGATTTCTAGATTTTCAGCTATTAGATTTTCATTATCATTTTGACTTTTATTCTTGTCCACCTTCATATCATTTTCATTTTGAGTTCTCGGTGGTATATCAGTTCTAGATCTTAATGTTACACATACATCTTCCAGATTTTCGTTACCTTCATGATGTTTTTGTATATCATTTTGGTGATTATGATCTTCAATTATTTTTAGTTTTAAAGTGCATTCTTTAAATTCTCTTACATTAGTGTTTTCTGTTTGTTGTATATTTTGCAAGTTGTGTAGGTTTATAACATTATAATTTTCATTGTCCTGTAGCAAAACTTGTATTTTCATTGCATTTTTGTCTAATGCTTTTAATTTTGTTTCCAGATCATCTAATTTCATTGCATTCAATTTTTGATCAATTTTCTTTATGGCTTTTTCAGTTTCGTAAATTATATCCTGTTTAGGTTCTAAATATGCTTCCTTATAGTTTAACCGGTTGACTTCTTGTTGTTGACACACAAAGTATTCCAGTTTGTCTAGATTTTGCTCTATACTATGCTCTAGTCTATCATAGTTATCCCAAACTTCAGTGTCTCTCATCATATTACACATTCTATACTGACCATCAGTTGGGTAAACTATAGGATTCTCATACTCGGCTCTATTATATTGAGGATAATTCATTTGTTGTTCATGGGATCTAACAATCTGTAAATGTCTTAATTTCAAACAATCAGAAATGTCGTGTCCTTCAAAATTGCAGAATTCACATAAGCTAATTAAAGGTTTTAGAAATCTTTGAGCATAAGCATATGCCATATTCTCAATTACAGAAGAAAACACCCAACTCTAACTATTAAAACGAAACAGCTCTAATAGTTGCTTATATCTATTCAATTCAATTCAATTTACTTCGATTCAATTCAATTCAATTCCCCAGCAACAGTGCCATAAAACTTGTTTGGGTTTTCCTAGCACTACACTAGAAAAACTTGGATTTGTTACTTCTATTTTTACTTAGTTAATTTATCTTTATGCATATTCCTTCTTTTAGAAGTAAACAAACAACCTTTAATACAATTTAGATATTAATTTCAATTTGTACTTTAATTACAAGTGTACAGTGTCTATTGTATCAATGTGCAAGTACAGGTTGATCCCACAGGAAATTGCTGACGAATTTAAGAAATGTTTGATTCTGAACAATTCAAATTTATATTCAATAAACACTCCGTTGAGTTACAGTTAACTCAACGGACTATCCTCGTGGACTTAAGTTAACTCCACGAGCCTGTCTATTTTTTATAATACTGCTATTTACAGAGGAATTCAGCCAACCATTGGGCAATTCCACAGATTGTAAATAACATCAATTAAGTTTTTTAATGCTAGTTAACATTGGATTTATCATTAAGCAATACTAACATTTAGATGATTCAAACAGTAACCATTAAAATCTTTAAGTTGTTTTGTACGAACCAATTTCAGTAAACTGTAAAATTAAAACTAACATAAAACAATCATAAAATTGATATAGATAACATTAATCACGATACAACACAAACAATACAACACTCAAATACAACATACAAACAAAGATAAATTGTTTTTGTATTTTTGTTTTTGATGTAATGGGCAAAAGGTGAAATGTAAAGTAATCTCACTTGACAGTAAATACTTCCGACACTACTTGCAACGTGATTACACCACTGAAAATTAAACCACTTACAATTCTGTCTCCTCTCCTTATAGAATCGCGAGTCCAGAATTGCAAGATGATCTCCTCTTCAGCATACAAGCATCAACCCGAAGCCAAAGCTAAAAGCTTTACAATCTCCTAAAATATGAGTCGGCGCTTGGTGAAAATGTCTTCCCTTCCCGCGACGCGATCACTCCTCACAGTGGTTGTTAGGCACTGTGTTTGGCTCAGAATCGACTCGACATCAGGCAAGTATCCTCACAAACCTCTGATGATTGGTGATTATGGTGGTGATAACGATGGTTGGTGTGATACTTCGGAGAATCGCCGATACTGTCTGCAGAAAGCTCGGTGCTCCTCCTCTGTATACACTGGTCATCCATCGATCACACACTCTTCTTTTTTTCTTTTTTTCTTTTATATTTCTTCAGTAGTAACTGCTTCTGCTTGAATGGTCGGTTGGATTTCCTTCGTTCAGATCAACGACGATGATTTCTTTCTCCCTACGCGATTGAATTCCTACATGATACATACAAACGTGGTTTTTCCTTTCAACTGTCTGTTCCTGCAACCACTACAGTGGCATTTTAGAAAATATATAGTCTGTGGAGTTACAGATAACTCAACGGACTTCCTTCATTGATTTAACTATAAAACACGTGCAAAAATAACGACTTAAGTTTATAACGCTAACCTAACGCGTTACCTTAATGTTCAATATAGCAACTCAACGTGTACAATTATGCTAACTTAACGAGTTATAACTTAAGTAAATCTACCAGATCTCGACATGTGTCAGCAGCAGTTTAAACATAAAATAACATTTTGAAGAGTTACAGGTATAACTATCCGATGCTTAGATGCATTTTCGGATACTTAAGAATTTCACAACCTGCAACTTAATGACAGTTCATAAATGTACTAAATTAACATTAATTCACCAAAATTAAGCAGATTCTTCAATTAAAGCATATAACAGTGCAATTATAACATAATGATTTAATTCTCATATGATAAGCTAAATATTATGCAATTAACCATCATTTAACCATTAATAATATGCACTTTTTCATTCTAAACATGTTGTTACCCCTTGTTTCGTAAAATCTTGGCTAGAGTGGGAGGAACATGCAACATTGTCTGTGATGCAATTAGATGATGGACTTTGTAAGGGTAAGTGTAAAGTATTAATTTGTGCATTATATATATATTAATTTATACATGTTAGCTATTATAAATTGTAAATATATAGGTTCTAATGTGGAATTACATGTAAATCATATTTTTAGATATATGCATAAATTAGAAATTAAATAGTTGATAATGCACAAATTTATCCTTTATCAAATAAACACTTGGTAAATAGTCCATGTATTAGATTTAATTTTTATATTCCTCTAATGTATGACTTCATGTATGTTGCATTAAGGCTAAATAACTTAATTATGATGTTAAACTAAAGAACTTCAAGTAATTCATGCACGCACATGTGAAGAAGTTATGGACTAAAACCTTCCTAATTTGATAACTTTCCATATATGGTGACTCATGCATGCATGTATACTATATTTGCATCATATGATTTATATTTAATGTATATGTGCATCCAACTTGGTTTTGAGTTTTATAAGTCAAGAAATCATGAAATCAAGGTGGATCAAAGAG
This sequence comes from Cymodocea nodosa, assembly GCA_036874045.1. Taxonomy (NCBI): domain Eukaryota; kingdom Viridiplantae; phylum Streptophyta; class Magnoliopsida; order Alismatales; family Cymodoceaceae; genus Cymodocea; species Cymodocea nodosa. Next base: position 12,851,189 of record JAZBRI010000011.1, read on the forward strand.
GAAAAAATGTAGGTCATTGGATATAACTTATTGGAGACCAAGCAACAAAACCTTAGACTATATAATGTGTTTGGCCACCTAACCCTAGAGATATCTCCTCCTTCTTCCAAATTTGTACACCCTAGGAGCAGCCAGCCATCCTCCAAGTTTCAACTCAAATCCGATGGCTTCTCCTCTCTTCTCAAGGTCTAAACAAGCATTTCTCCAAAGGAAGGTGAGCTTGGGCATCTTCCTCCCCCATTGGCGACCTCCTTCCTCTTCTTAGATGTAATCACAAGCATAATGAGCTCCACGGCTAAGATTCATGGATGTTTGGTGGAGAGGAGTCATCCTTGGGTCTCCTTGAAGAGCTTTGAATGTGATCAACAAAGGGTGGTGTATAGGAAACATCTCTCTTGAGGTGAAGAGCAAGAGTTGTAGCTTTTAAAAGCAAGCAAGAGGACGTGCAACTCATCTTCTTCAAAGTAAACCTAGGAGGCTCCCTTTGTGAACGTGACCTACGAGTGGTGACAACCTTGTAGCGGAGCAGATCGAAGTGGTTCATCACCAAATAGGGCTCAAATGCTTGAAGAAATGAGGATGACTTAAAGGTATAATGGAAAGGAGAGATCCTTATACTAGTTTTTATATTTTAAAATTTTGTATGTATAAGTATGGTTTGAAAATGTTAAGGAACGAAATTTCATGCATGAATATTTGGTTTAAATGTTTTATATTATATTTCATATACTGTTTTGATGTTGGTTGATATAAAGAATGGTTTCTTATCATGTGTATAGTGTGAATGAGTATGAATGTATACTTTGTGAATGTAGTTTTCCATTTCCTAGATTTCCAAAGTGTATGTAGCACTTGTTTTAATTGTATCTACATGTTTGTTTCTTCCTAATATCGTATTTTAATTTGTTTTGTAAGTATTGTGAGTAGAACATGTTTGCAGAGTTTTAGTATTTTTTAGAATATTTTTCAAAGGTTTTCAATTTTATTTTTCGAAGGTCACAATAGTTTTGAGTCTTTGGTCGAGTGCCCGTTTTGAGCTCAATGCCTGCACATTGCCTACATTGTGTACCTTCTGGAAAGTAATTCTGTAAATTTTTCTTACTAATATTACAAATCTACGTTCAAAACCCATTTATTTTGTAGCATTTCATGGAGATTTGATTTTTGCACCAAAGGTGCATTTTTGGAAAAGTTCCATAACTGTTCTGCACCCTTTTCTTAAATTTGACGTTGTCAACATTCTAAATTAAGTTAGTCCACAAAATCACTACCATTTTAAAGATATCTCGAGGATCCTTCCAACTAATATTTATTTTAAATTTTTCAATGTCTAGGTTGAAAGTGAGGAGACTTAGAAGTCGAGCTTAATTTTTGTAATTTCAAGACCAAAACTCATTGATTTTCTTAAGTATCTTAGGGTTTTACCTTAGGAATTAATTAGATTTTAGGTGATCTTTGAATTCTTAAGTGTGTTTACGTAATTTGTAATTTAATTACACGTAATTAGAGTTTTAATTATGAACTAAATTGTGTGGATATTTTATCAAGTAATCATTTTAATAAATTTATTTAAGACAAACTCCTTGTGGATTTGACCCGTACTTGCATAATTTAATACAATAGTCATCGCGTACTTGCGGTTATAAATATAAAATTTGTACTTTAGTCATTTAATTTAACAACACATAAAAGCATTACACAAGCTAACATACATCACATGCATCTGAGAAACTACAAAGGATGACAAGCATCTTCCACCTGAAGAGATCCAAGAGCTATTGAGGGAGTTCAAGGACGTGATGTTAGAGGACTGTTTAGAATGAAAAAATGCATATTATTAACGGTTAAATGATGGTTAATTGCATAATATTTAGCTTATCATATGAGAATTAAGCTATTATGTTATAATTGCACTGTTATATGCTTTAATTGAAGAATCTGCTTAATTTTGGGGAATTAATGTTAATTTAGTACATTTATGAACTGTCGGTAAATTACAGGCTGTGAAATTCTTAAGTATCTGAAAATGCATCTAAGCATCGAATAGTTATACTTGTAACTCTCCGGAATGTTATTTTATGTTTAAACTGCTGCTGACACGTGTTGAGAGCTGGTAGATTTACTTACGTTATAACTCGTTAAGTTAGTATAACTGCACGCGTTGAGTTACATGAAAATACACTAAGGCAACGCATTAGGTTAGCGTTATAAACTTAAGTTGTTATTTTTGCACGTGTTTTATAGTTAAATCAACGAAGGAAGTCCGTTGAGTTATTTGTAACTCCATGGACTATATATTTTCTAATATGCCATTGTAGCGGTTGTAGGAACAGACAGTTGGAAGGAAAAACCACGTTTGCACGTATCACGCAGGAATTCAATCGCGCAGGGAGAAAGAAATCATCGCCGTTGATTTGAAGGAAGGAAATCCAACCGACCATTCAAGTAGAAGCAGTTACCACTAAAGAAATATAAAAGAAAAGAAGAAAAAAAAAGAAAGGGTGTGATCGATGGACGGCCAATGTATACAGAGGAGGAGCACCGAGCTTTCTGCAGTCAGTATCGGCGATTCTCCGAAGTATCACACCAACCATCGTATCACCACCATAATCACCAATCATCGGAGGTCTGTGAGGATACTTGCCTGATGTCGGGTCGATTCTGAGCCAAACACAGTGTCTGACAACCACTGTAAGGAGTGATCGCGTCGCGGGAAGGGAAGACATTTTCACCAAGCGCCGACTCATATTTCAGGAGATCGTAAAGCTTTTAGCCTTGGCTTCGGGTTGATGCCTGTATGTTGAAGAGTAGATCATCTTGCAATTCTGGACTCGCGATTCTATAGGGAGAGGAGACAGAATTGTAAGTGGTTCAATTTTAAGTGGTGTAATCGTGTTGCAAGTAGTGTCAGAAGTATTTACTGTCAAGTGAAATTACTTTACATTTCATCTTTCGCCCATCACATCAAAACAAAAATACCAAAAACAATTTATCTTTGTTTGTATGTTGTATTTGAGTGTTGTATTGTTGGTGTTATATCGTGATTAATGTTATCTGTATTAATTTTATGATTATTTTATGTTAGTTTTAATTTTACAGTTTACTGAAATTGATTCGTACAAAACAACTTAAAGATTTTAATGGTTACTGTTTGAATCATCTAAATGTTAGTATTGCATAATGATAAATCCAATGTTAACTAGCATTAAAAAACTTAATTGATGTTATTTACAATCTGTGGAATCGCCCAATGGTTGGCCGAATTCCTCTGTAATTAGCAGTATTATAAAGAAGAGACAGGCTCGTGGAGTTAACTTAAGTCCACGAGGATAGTTTGTTGAGTTATCCATAACTCAACGAACTTAGTCCGTTGAGTTAACTGTAACTCAACGGAGTACTTATTGAATATAAATTTGAATTGTTCACAATCAAACATTTCTTAAATTCGTCAGCAATTCCCTGTGGGATCGACCTGTACTTGCACACTGATACAATAGACATTGTGCACTTGCAGTTAAAGTACAAATTGGAATTAATATCTAAATTGTATTAAAGGTTGTTTGTTTACTTCTAAAAGAAAGAATAGGCATAAAGATAAATTAACTAAGTAAAAATAGAAGTAACAAATCCAAGTTTTTCTAGTGTAGTGCCGGGAAAACACGAACAAGGAGCTAACGAAGGCACTTCCACTTAAAAGGGGCGTATACTATGCCATTGAACTAATCTTAGAGATGGTTCTCCCAACATAAGCGTCATACCGAATGTCACATGCACACCTTGAGGATCTAAAAAACAATTGAAGGAACTCATAGATAATAGGATACTTTAACCTAATAAGGAACCCTATGGAGTACCAGTCCTTTTCCAAAAGAAGAAGGGCAGTAGTCTATGAATGTGTGTCGATTACCATGTGCTCAATAAGGTGATCATAAAGAATGGATATACAATATTGAATGTGGAAGACTTATTTGATTGACTAGGGAAGGCGAAGATCTTCATGAAGATATACCTAAGGTTAGGCTACTATCAAGTGCACATTAAGGAGGGTAATGAACACAAGACAACCTGTCACATGTTACAAGTCATTTGAGTTTCTTGTAATGTTGTTTGGGCTAACTAATACCCTAGTCATATTTTGTAATCTTATGAATAATGTATTTTTAAAGTATATTGATGAGTTTGTAGTAGTATATGTAGACGACATTGTAGTTTATAGTAGATCATTATAAGAGCATGTTCAACACTTAAAGAAGATGTTGGAGAAGTTGCATGCAAACCAACTCTACCTAAAGAGAGAGAAGTGTTCATTTGCAAGGAGCAAGATCAACTTCTTAAGACACATCATAATGAAGGGTGACATCTAGATGGACCCTTGCAAGGTAGCAATAATCATTGAGTGACTCCAAGAAATGTCATGAAGCTACGATCATTCCTTCAACTGACCAATTACTATAAAAGATTCATCAAGAGATACTCTAAGATTGCAAGTTCACTTACAAATCTCTAGAAGAAAGATCTTTCATGGGAGTGGTCAAAGGAATGCATTGAGGCATTCCAAAGTTTGAAGGAGAGGATTGTGGAGGGTTCGTCCTTCAACTTCTCGACTTTCACAAGTCCTTTAAGGTTTGGATTGATGCATCAAATGCAACAATAAGAGGTGTGTTGATGTAACAAGCAAGGTTAGTTGCCTTTGAAAGTTAGAAACTCAATGAGGCAAAGAGAAGATACTCCATTCATGAGAATGAAATGACAGTAATTGTGCATTGCTTGAGAGTGTGGAGGTATTATCTCTTAAGGTCGATGTTCATTGTCTACACAAACAATGTCACAACAAGCTATTTCCAAAGGTAAAAGAAGTTGACACCAAAGTAAGCTCAATGACAAGACTTCCTTACTAAATTCGACTTCACCTTTAAATACAAACCTATAAGACAAAACAAGGTAGTCGACACACTCAATTAAAGGGAGAGTGTGGAACTTGTCATCGCCAATTTATCACAAGTCAAGGTAGACATGCTAGTGAAGATCAAGGAGTAAATAACGAGAGATATTGTCATGACTAAGTTACTGAAGAAAGTCTAAGAGGAGACAACTTGATGTTTCTAGGAAGAATGTGTCCTCTTTGCTAAAGGTTGACAACCATTAGTATCGAAGATAGACAAATTTTGAAAAGAGCTACTACACAAGACACATGACTCAAAGTGGGTGAGTCTTCCTAGTCAGAAGAGGATCATGGCACTGTTAAGCTCAAGTTATTATTGGTTGAAAATGGAGAGAGACATTGATCACTACATCTGCACATATTTAATGTACCAACTAGATAAGATAGAGAGGCAAAGGACACTAGGACCATTGCAACCCTTGCTAATGTTAGAGAAGTCATGGGAAAATATCTTCATGGACTTCATCAATGGATTGCCCAAGGTATCCAACTATACATCCATCACAGTGGTGGTTGATCAATTCTCAAAATATGCTACCTTTGTTGTGGCACCAAAGGAGTGTATGGTAGAGACAACAACAAGACTATTCATATAGAATGTCGTCAAGTTCTAGAGACTACTAAGAGACATCATGAGCGATAATGATCCCTACTTTATAAGAAGGTTCTAGGGAGTCTTATTTGAGTTGTTGGGGACAGAGTTCAACTTCTTGACTGCAAATCATCCACAATCTAATGGACAAGTTGAGTGGATCAATGCTTTACTAAAAGAGTATCTTTGATACTTCGTAACAACCAACTAGCAAAATTGAGTTCAACTATTGGATATTGCCTAATTTTGTCATAACCTTCATCTAAGTTTGTCAACAAGGAGGAGTTCATTCAAGTTAGTGATAGGAAGATAACTAATCACACCACACAAACTAGCCAAGCATGGATAAGAATGTTGTCCAATACTAGTTTGCAAAAGATTGGTTTGATAGCTTGGAGGAAGCAAAAGACTGCTTACAACTAGCCTAAAACCAATTGAAGAAATGTGGGTAGATAAGAATTGAAGGTTGGTAGAGTTCGATGTGAGAAACAAAGTGTTGCTTTGGTTGACACCCTAGATCTTAAAGAAGATTCAAAAGAATGAGACATACCATGCATTAGTGTAACGATACAAAAGACAATTTATCATGAAAATACAGGTAGGAAAGTTCACCTATCAACTAGAGTTGTTTGATAGACTTAAACTTCACTCGATTTTCAATGTTAGTTTCCTTAAATCGTATCACGAAGATGATGGAGGTCTCTCATATGGGAAGTCCTAAGTTCAAAAGAAGTTTGATCAAAAGGCTAAAGCAATCCTTGACAGTCAGATCAATGGCCACAATAGAAAGAATATTTGAAAATTCTTTCTAGTGAAGTGGGTGGGATAACCACTAGAGGAAGTTACTTGGGAGGACATTATACTCTGGAAATTTGAAGATTTCATAAAGTCGTTGAGGGCAACAATGACTTAAGAGGGGGAGAATGTCACATCCTCCAACAAGTAATCCAAGGTTGTCAGATTGCTAGACCAAACTATTATAGCAAGTGCAAATTGCTATAAAGTTGAAGCATCCTATAAGGGTGGGTGGGGCATTAACAGATTAGGTGAAACACTGGCAAAGTAAGTGGAAATGCTTGATAGACACACGTACAACTGAATGTCAAGGGTAACAAGTAGGTATGTCTGACCATATGAGAGAATGACTGACTTTAGGATGTTAGACTACAAGGTGTTAGAATGCCAGAACATAGACCACATTAACTAGGAGGGCAAACTACATCTTTAAAAAGAGAGAGACCCCAAAAAGGAAAAGGCAAGCAATAGAAGCCAAGAACACGAAACGATCGTTGTTCCAAGGAAGAGCGAGCTATCGATTGATCGTCCTCTTAGGATCCTCATGCTTTGTCAATCAAAAAGGGATAACCAAGAGTCAAGGCTACTAGTGCCAATAGGAATTTCATCAACGAACGACAAAATCACCGTAACAATAAGAGAGAAAGAGAAGGGAACTTTCCAATACAAATTGAATGTTGCTTAAACTTTGAAAAAGTCACCTTTTGATTACACCTGCCCACTAAGGCCTAAGAATTCTAATGAACCCGAGACTTGCATTAGGCTCTACCCAAACCGAGAACATCTTAGAAATCTCTAGACAAATTAAGGCATACTAGTGCCAGGCGTTCATTTTAGATCTCTTTGGTAGTTCCATTAGTTTCCTTGAAAAGAAATTTCTATGGTTTAAAGAACACATTTGCACAAGCAGATGCCACAATATATTCAAGCTGTAAGACGAAATACATATAACGAGAGTTACTACTGAGTATTGTTCTTCATAAAAAAAGATCAATAGGAACCACTTTTCATAAAAAGGAAATGCTCACCACCCACCACAGATCATGGGGCACATGGCAGACAAAAGTTTGCGCGTGTCATTTAATTAAATTAACCATGGGTAAATCGGTTGCTGTTATTAATCTGATCAATTTTACATATACAAATGGTCGTATATAACATGAAGGATTTATCTCCAAAGAGGTAAATTGAATACAGGCAGTATAAAATGGAGCCTGTAACTGAAAATTCATCTTCCACTTCTATCTAGGAAGCCAAGGACCTCTCTATGGCACCAACATACACATACTTGGGCATTGTTCCCGTTATACTTTCTAGCTTCTTACCATTCTTGAAGAGAAGCACAGTTGGAACATGTTCGATGCCATAATCATTAACCAGTTGTGGGTAGTAATCTGCGTTGAGCTTGAAACATCTCACTCTTCCACTGTATTCCTCTGCAATTTCGTCAATCACACGACCAACCATTCTGCAAGGCCCACACCATGTGGTGAAGAATTCGACGAGGACTGGCAGCTCGCTGTTTAGGACAGAAACCTTCCAGGATGCTGCAGTGACTATTGCACTGGCACCTATACAATAACATCAGACCCAGCCAGTTCCGATCATGAAATGGAAGAGAGAAAACCATATAAAACAGGAGAATAAAATAGCATTCTAAGATGGAGTGGGATGAACATCCATTAACCAAAGGAAAAGGTAGGCATTGAACATTGTCAAATGAGATAATAAAAGTATTGCATTCCTTTAGTCGTAATCAGTTAAAGATTTTAATTTGAGAGAACCACGATGATACATTACCATTATTCCAGAAAGATACCACAAAATTACGATATTACAGAACAGACATTAATGCAGACGAGGATCTGAGATCAAATGATAGTAACAATCCAACAGAACAACAGCACGGCAAAATATACTGTTCAATGGAGTTGTCAATGCACACTTGTGATTCTCGCAGGTTGATGAAACCGATCATAGCCTAATAGCATAAATTACATAATAAACTAGCTTTAGATGATAGTAAATAGAGGGCTAAAGAAGACAATACATAACCCCAACAGGCCTGTTAATAGCATGTTAAAAGAAAATTTACAGACAGACATTTCTACAAAATAGAATTGTCCAAAATGTGCTGGCTGATATGTAACAAACCTCATTTTATTACATGTGCAGTAGACAGCTTTGCTCAACCCTTTAATTTCAGAAAAAGACATGATATATAGGAAAGCAAATCTGATGACGGAACTACATATCCCTATACAATATTCAAGAGCAAAGAAATGCCTAGAACAAAGTTATTAACCAAAAGAAAAATTCATACGAAATGGAAAAACAAGGTAACTGTCCTATTCTTAATTCTTATATATCGAAAGTTCTGTTAGCAGGTGGAAAAGGAAACTTCTCAACGTAGCTAGCACGTTCTCTCTGAATCATATTATCCATTGTATTAGACGTGAAAACAACTAATTCCCAATGATCTCCAACCTACTTCTTCAATCAATTCTTCAACAGCTAAGTATTCACGGTCTTGCCAAAGTCAAAATTAGATGCAGCCAAGAAAGATCATGATCACCCAATAGATAGATATTCAAGCAAAACTGATCATGGAAAAAGGGGGGAAATGAGAATCTGATCCAGGACCCCAAATTGCATGAGGGAAATCCACATTCGTTTCGATTTATCTACAATCCAACGGAAGAAACCTCAGAGGCTGCGCATTTCAACTGTGGCCAACAGAGAAGTGGATCATTGTTGACACACCTAAATCGAAAAGTGACGAAAGACCATCGAAAAGGAAAATATCACAAAACGAAATCACTTTTTTCATCAAAAAGCTCACCGTTTCCGCCGAAGTACTTTCCGCAGAAGACCATTACCTTTCTCAGGTCCCGGCCGCTTCTTTCTTTAGCAGGAGAAACCGAGAAGCAAGGGTGAGAAACCGAGAGGTGGGTGAAAGCCGGTGGGAGGACGTACTGCGGGGAGTAATGGGTTCTGGGGTGGGAGAGGAGAGGCAGGGTGGTGGTGGGAGAGGAGGCGTGAGAGCAGCTCGCCATGGGAGATGCGCACGATAAGCAGGCGGGCGCACGATAGGCAGCAGCCATTTGGAATGCGAGGCCTTGGAATGGAGACGTCGCCGCAACACGAAACCATTGGTGGCAGTATTTATTATATTTTATTTATAAAATTTATTAGACTACTAGTAAAATAGCCAAAACACGTGGGACACGTAAGATAAATACGTAGATAACACTAACACCGATTTTTTTTTAGTAAAACTAAATTATAAAAAACTAATTTACGATAAAAGACGACTCCTAGTCACAAAAAATACATGTAAGATATTTTACAAAAAAAATCTCCCCTTTCTTCGAGTTTCCTCCCACACTTTTCTGTAGCATGTTCTCTCGCTTTACTCTTCTTCTCTCTAATATTTTTCCTTACTTCTTTACAATCTTAAATATTTATATATTGCAATTAGAAAGATATATGAGAAACTTTTAGAAGAGACTCATGTGTGTAGGTGCTAACGAGAAGACAACTAATCTTAATCGTTCATTATCGATATTTACACTCATTTAAGTGCAAACACCTACATTTTTCATTTTCTATTTTTATAATAATCTAGCTTAATGTGTAGAGTTTAGTTAAATGCGTGCATGTTGCAGAGAACAAATATTAAAAAAAAAAAAAATTTGTTGGTAAAAAATTAAGAAGATCATGGATGGAAAGTGACCACTGACGAAGAAAAATGCATGTTTGTATTATTATTATGATGAAAACATTTTTGAGTTTTCAACATGGACAAATCTCAAACATTGAACCCAAATTATGGTTAGGGCCGTCACTTTTCTCTCATCTTTCCTTGATAATAGGGTATTAGATGTAAGGTGTGTTTGTTTAAAGATGTGTTTAATTTCTAACTTATGATAGGAATCAAGCACAATCGCTCTTAAACAAATACATGGATCTGCCTAATGCCTTCCCATCCAGTAATGTCCCTCGCTTTTTCTCACACAAAGTCCGCAGTCGTTGTCGACGGCCGGAAAGAAAGGGCGTGTTAGATTGAAGAAGGTGGAGAAAGGAAAAAAAAAAAAAAAAAAGGTAAGAAGAAAAAGGAAAATAAAATAAAAGGAAAAACGATAAAAAAAGAAAAAAAGTGAGAAAAATTTGAAGAAAACAATATTAATGGAAAAAATGATTAGAAAAAGGAAAAAAAGAAGAAGAGAAGACTAGGTCATGATTATACCTTATTTTCTGTCTAATGTAAACATTATAAATAACATTTGATACTAATATGTATATATATATGTTTATGACAATAATTAATATCAAAATACATTTAAAATATTATAACATGATTATCCTAAAAACGGTAAACAATATAGCAAATATTAATTACAATACTCCTCATTTTCATAAAAAAATTAAATAAATGTCAAATTTGAAAAATCTGCAAATAGTATTATTACTCCGACGTCATTCTTGATTTTCTATTCTTTTCTACAAAAGTTGTCCCTTCAGATTACCGTTACAGTGCCATTCTTGATTGAAATTATTATACTTTGTAACTTAAAACAAACATAAGCTATAGAATTACATGTTTGCGTTTGAGTGTAACTTTTTCATGCATAACTTATTAGGAAAACACCCAAGACTGTTATAAAAGTTATGTTCTTATACCTACATCAATAAATTTTATTCAAATATCATAGAAATGAAATAAGTTAAACCATATCCTTGGGCTTGAATTTATCATTTCTAGACAAGGGATCAATGCCTCACAACAACAAGCTTACCATTGGCTTGCCTAAAAAAAACAAGACTTAGTGGTGCCAAGACCTCTGGTAGTCCTCTTGACAAAACTACGTTAGGGTTGATTATTACGAAAAAGATGCAATTAAAGACCCTACCACATATAAGAGATTCATTAGAAAACTCGTTTATCTCTCCGTCACACACCTAATATCTCTTTTGATATTATCACCTCAGCTAGTTTACGATCAAGCCCCATAAAGAATATTGTAACGCTACTGGATCTCCAAGTTGTTAATATCATAACAGCTCTCCAAGCCAAGGAATTCTTTCTTTTTTTACAGAAACAAATTATGCGTTACTGACTAGAAGGCAGACATCTAGATTTGCTATCAACATTGGTAAGTTTAGACATCACAAGATAAAAGATTCAAATGGGGTTTGATCGATCATCACAAAGTTTGTGTGTTTCATGTTGCAGGCCTGTTTACGATGTCCTTGCAAAAATCTTGATTCAATCACGCAAGTCTCAAACGAAACCTTAGTTCTCGTGTTTTGATAGATACCGCTTCTAACAGAAGAAGATCATCAAAAGTTTGTTTCTACACCACACGCTGCCCCTCCAAGCCAAAAAAAAAAAACGTGATGCAAGTGATATGAGATTATGGTGCAGGTGATACATGTGTGTTTTTTTAATTATTCAGAGACAAGGGAGATATCAATCAAACAGACTACTCGAGTCACTGTCGTTAAAACAATTTTGTGAAAATGATAGAAGAACTCGATCCAAGTCTACAAGCCGAATACTGTGATATGAGATTTCATGTGATATCGATTTTTTCGTGGAAACATTTCATTCACATATCATACCACAAGTGCATGTAGAGCCATACCATACAAGCGATCCATTCTTGTCGATTTAAATTATAAATTGAATATTTTGTGAATCACCCTCTTTTTCAGTGTAGCTAAGAAATATTTGCCTCTATGTCAAAAAAAATATCGATTGATTTGCATGCCAGTTTTATTGCTTACATAGCACTGAAAAACCAAATTTCCAATAGCAAGTAAGCAAAAATAGTGGCATAGATGTAATTTAAAACTTTTTGAAAGCATGAAAACCAAAAAAACCCATTATGTAATTAAATCGTCTTTGGTTAAACCTAACGATGCACTTTTCTTAACCCATTTTAGCATAATAAGCACAATCCTAGGAACACCACAAGTTATGGATTGTAACAATTACCAAAGAAAAGGAAGTGAAAAACAATCATAACAACAGTTTCTGCAGTGGTACTTTGCAAAAAGGTAGAGATTTACTTTATTACCATCGCAGTCCTGAAGAAACAGTAAATATGTAGTACAATGGCGAGTCCGAGACAACTCGTTGATAACATCTACAAAAACTCCTCCGACATAAAGCACCAGCCACGTATCATGAAGACATACGCAAAACAGATAACAGCAGTGATCAATTTAAAATCATGAATTCAAGAGGAAGCTTCGGTCCATAATCTATGTGAATGTACCGTGAACTTCGAGAAACGCAGATTCCTGGCTTAGTCTGATCGAGATTGACCAGCACGGGACGAAAGGATAATGCCAACGATAAGGCCGTAGAGAGCAAGCGCCTCAGCAAAAATGAGGATAAGAATCATACCAACGAACAGTTTGGGCTGCTGTGCGTTAGCCCTGCAAGGGAGGAAATTATATGCGTTATTCATTTAGGTTGAGATTAATAAAGACTTGCCTGCGTTGATTAGAATTGACAAAATAAAACATGTTCAGAAGATAAAGAATGAGATAATGCTCCTTGATAACAAGACAATCAGAAGAACGATGGAAAAATGGATGAAGTTAGAAGAAACTTAATCCATCGTGTTGCTTGGAGAATGTGATAAGGAATGCAAGTTGATATTTCATCGTGCCGTTTGGGAAGATGGGAAACAAGAACAAATACAACACAATAATAAAGGCTTTAGAGAAGATGAGAGAACTAATTACGGGGAAACAATAAACAAGCTACTGACATCATCGATAAAAAAGAAAGATTTAATGATTTATGGAAATATTGAAGCACGTCAGACCCATGTCGAATGTAAATCTGCAGGCTTCCCTGTAAAGCAAGATCCGGAAAAACTAAGATCGTTTTGATTAAAGAGGGAGAAAGTATTTGATTCCTCCATGAAAGGAAATATTAGATTTCAAGAGATCCGGAATAATGAAAGCCTCTACTTTCCAAGTGGGATACCATTCATGAAAGAGAAAAGCTTCCGAAAGTTTCGAACTAAACTGACAAAATAGAAGCAGGTAACGATCAAAAAGACAAGTCAACGCTATCAACCGATGAAACAGCAAGCATCTATCAAAAACTTGCAAAAACTCTACAAACACCACTGGATCTAATAGAAAGATATTCAAATCTCAATCCCACCCTCAAACCCCCCCCCCCCCCTCCCACCAAAAAAAAAGGATCTCGACAAACCAATAGAAAGAAAACGAAAGATCACCTGACACCAGAATCACCAACGATCCCGATCGCCATGCCAGCGGACAACCCAGCGAGACCACAAGCCAAGCCAGACGACAGATGTGCGTATCCATCGAAGAGGTAGTAAGCCTTAGCCTTAGGGTTGATCCCGGTGCTTATGATAACTGCAATGATTAACCCGTAGATACCAAGCACTCCCGCCATGACCACCGGCACGATCGACTTCATCACCAGCTCGGGTCTCATCACCCCCATCGACGCCACCCCCACGCCACTCTTCGCCGTGCCGTACGCAGCCCCCATACCTGACAAAAGCAAACGACAAAAGTAACAACGCGTCAAAACCAGAGGACACGGGAATTTCGAGATCGAGGGGGGTGTGATTCGTTACAAGCGAAGACGAGGGCGGACGCAGCGCCGAGGAAGCCGAAGAAGGGCGCTGTCTCATCACCGTTGAAGGTCGACATGTCGACGGAAGGAGGAGAAAACCCTAGATCTGGCTGGATTGGGGAAGTGGAAGGGAGGGAAGAGAGAGAAGAGTGGTGGAGGATGGAGGAGAGATTGCGAAGGGGAAAGGGGGGCGATGCGGATGCGATTGGAAATGGGGGAAGGCTTATAGAAAAAGACAAATATTTCGATGGAATTACGAAATTGACCAATTGATTTAGGAAGAGGCATGGGAGTTGACAAGGGTAGTTGTGGAGTTTCCGGAGGTTCCCGTGAATGATTCGCTGGCTTTCAGGCGGATGGAATTGTCAATTGCATTTCCCATGTTGTTTTTTTTTTTAAATTCTTTTCGTTGGTTTTAGTTGAAAATGTGTAATATTATTTTTTAGGAGGGTATCGATCCTTAATCATTTGGGTAAAATGTGCAAGGTTTTGAATGCCTGACCTAATCCAATAACTCAGCAAAAATGTGTAATATTGTTGGAATTCGAATTTTATTTTGTTTTTTTTTTTTTTGCATGCGCGCCTGCAAATACACGCAAACTAATGATTTTTATTGATAATTATTATTTCTTAGGTTTTATTTCGAAATATCTAGAAACGTTAGATATCTTTAAGGGTGTAGTACATAGTTACAAAGAAGAGAATTTGGATTTGAATATAAATAGAAATATTTAATCAATCTGAAAAAGTTAAATATTTTCAAATTATAATAGATATCTAAGATATCTTCAGAAATTAAAATCATAGTTGTAATATTCATCTGGTTAACATAAGGGTATTACAAGTTTAAAAGTATCTAAGATAATATCGTAGCATATGGGCTATTCTTAACATTTTTAAGATGTCCAACCAAAAACCCAATATTACTTCCAATGTAAAAGTTAATAAAGACAATATAATAAAAAATGTTGAATTTTAAGGAAGGAGTAATATTTGTTTAATTTAAATGAAGAATTTCCCATGCATTTATAAACACCGAAGAAAAATCTATAACATCACCTTTTTCATCCAATATATTTATTTATCAAAAATTCCATTCATAACCTGAATTTACAACTTTGGACCACTTATTTCCTTGTTACAAGAATGAATTTTTTAGGATGAAAATATCCCTCACCATAACTCAAAGTTGTCTTCTTCAGTTGTGTTAAAGAATAGTGAGCATTTCTTTCGTTTTGACTTTATATACTGATATTCCTAAATTCAAGACACATTTTTTAATATGTGATATGATATTGTGTGATGAGCATTGATGATACTCAATTCCTAAAGGAGGATAGCAATGAAACATTGAATTTTTTTTACGGAGGCGGCAAAAATTTCCAGATGAGAAAAGAAAAGAAAAGGGATTCTTGTGATCGCTATTTGGTTTAAGATGAAAATATCGCTTCAGTGACTACATGTTTTATAATGGTAATTTTTTAGCCAACTTCAAAAATCAATATATATTTTTTACAATGAAAAGTAAAGATCAACTAGAGTGATAGTTGGGTTACATCTTCTTATTGGAAGACAAAAGATTAACCTGCAATCAGCAGTTGCAAGACTCCAATATATACTTCTAAGATGTACAGGATAAATATAAAAGAAAAAAAAAAAGAAAAAAAAAAGTGATGCATATACCCATGCTACATTGTATTACAACATATTCTACATGATCCTGCGTGCCAAGAATCATTGCAATAACATTAGTATAACCCTAATGAAAGCCAGCTGATCTAAGAAACCTTCTGATGGCGGTAGAGATGCTGCTTCTGTAATCGATCACAGAGGTTTCCAAACCGTCAACAGTTCTTGAAACATATCAACCACTAGTTCCCTATCGGCCTGACGGAAGAAGCTACTGATCTCCTCTCTGACATCGTAGATCTTTCCAAAGTCGAACAAGTATGCCAGGGATCCCTTCTTCAGATTATTGAGTTGATACAACCACGCCACTTGAAGCCTCTCAAGTACATTATTTGAGTTGATGTCCTCCAACAAGCTCTCCTCGCAGCTCTCCTTGAGGTCCGGAAGGTCATATTTGTTTGCCGCACCAAGCAATGCAAGGCGGTGCTTCCAGAACTCCTCATGCTTTATGTTCCCATAGATGTAGCTGAGAAGTACTGTACATGATTCGAGGGACATGTCGTTTATTTCGATGGTGGATGATTCCTTTTCCTTTAAGTCGTGCACAAACATACTCTCAAAAACTGGTGAGCTTGCAGCCAGAACAGCTTTGTGAGCTTTAAGCATACCCTGGTCTGTGACAATAATGACATCCGTATGTATGCTCTCTTCAAGCATCCGACTGAGGCATCTCAAGGAACTTTTACCGACAAGGGATTGCAACCCTACCTCAGATGGCCAGATAGAAAGAGCCTCGCCATCCTGGGTTCCAAAAGGAAGTGAATCATGAATAAACGGATACAGCTTTCAACAATAAGAAGTGACAGAGAATCACGGTTAAAAAATGCCAATAGGGTTGAAGTTTTTAGGCCTGACAGATCAATTGACACAATAAATGTTACGCAATGATATCTTTAACTCCAGAAAAATTACGAGGCTCAAAATGGTCGATTACATTTAAAGGAGATATCTTTATATCCAGAAACTCCACATCAATGATGAACCTGCCATGAAATGTAGAATCAATAGGCCACACAAAGTCGTCACTTGTCCGAAGTAGTCTCTCATGAACTACATTTAAAAATTACAACCGGTCAGCAGCTAACTATAAGATTAGTGAGACTATATTATAAAAGCAGCAAGGCACAACCACTTCTTCGAAAATATTGTAAAAGTTACAGAAAAATAACAGTGAGAAAAATAGAGTGCTTAATAGAATAATGGCAAACTGATATTTATCATGATCTACAATAATCAAATCACAAAAAATCAGAAAGTTGATGAGGGGAAATGTTTTAAAATCAGAAAATCGATAAGAGAAATATTTTGGTAAATAGCCAAAGCAATAGGAGAACAAGTAGTCTTCGAAATTTCAATTGTAAAGAAATAAATTATTCTATCCAATCTCAAAAAAACGCAATCCATCATTTTTGGTGCATCTAATAAATGGTCAAATAGACTTTACTTTTACATAAGTCTGCTTGTAGAATATATCCTCGCACATAAAACTCCAGGTTCTGATAGAGAAGTAAGCATGAAGTTAACAATCAACATAAAAATTCTCTTTTTTTGAACAGCAACCAATCAATCATTAAAATAAAAAAAAAAGGCACACAGACTTCTCAGGAAGATAAGCACAGCAAAACAAACCAACACAGAACTTAACGCGGAATAGAAAACAAAGGGTTAAAACAGACACCAGGTCAAAACAAGACAGAGAGAATGCCATACATGCACAGGGGCACCCTGGCCCAAACTGAACATCATGACAATAGAAGTGAACTCCTCATAAGCTCATCCAGCCCTGCTTGAGCTGCCAAGACCCATGTCCAGCCAATCAGTGGCCCTGCAACATGCTCCTGCCAATCCAAGGAAGGTAGCTCCTTTCTCCTGAAGACCCTCCTATTCCTATTCAACCATCTGAACCACCAGCAATCCAACTGAAGAACTACCCACACCCATCCTCTATGGCCCTGGAACTTAGAACCTTGAAACCACTCCACCCAAAATGACTACACTCTACTAAAATGTCGCCACACTGGGCCAAATATGGATAAACCTAGACCTGTAGATAAACAAGGAGAGTAGGCAGGTGTAATCCAAAAACTTAATAACAGTGGCATTCCATTAAAAAAAGGGATATCCTAGATCAATCCAGCCTGATGACTCACATAACACTCGTAAACCTTAACACGCAGCAAGGCTGCAATCCTGAAAAGATCAGAAAAGTATACCTTTAGAGGAGCAGCAACCAACCAACAATCATCCCAAAAAAACTACCCACTTTCCATCCTCAATCCTCGTAGAACATCCCATTTGTACCACCTCAACTGCCTCTAGAACATCCCTTCCAAATCCCCTTTGACAACCTACCCAAATTTCCATAACCCAACCTACCCCCATACCATTTTGCCAGAACAACCTTCTACAACAAGACCACACCCCCATTCCCCCATTCCCCCATTCAAGAAATGCCACAACCATTTCCCAAGTAGTGGCAGGTTGAGACGAATTTTAGAGGTAAACCATTGAGAGGGGAGGAAATCATGTTGCTAACTCTGCATCATGGGGTTAAGGCATTTATTGCTCTTCTTCTTGTTCTTATCTTTGATATTATAGATGATATGTTGTCCATATTAACTTGAAAGGAGCAATGAAAAGCCAACACTTAATACAAGTGGAACAAGGAAGAACTTTTACCACCTTACCGTACAATCTAATATTTAAAAAAGAACATGCAATCATTTATCATTGTGTAAACTTCTTGCATCTTCTCTCCATTCTCCTAATTCTTTATGAAAAAGTGAGTATGACCCAAGGGTTCTCCTAATTGCTTATGTGCATGTGAGTACACCTAAGAATGCCACTAGTTGTTTACATGAATATTTAATATGTAGGAAATTTCCCTAAAATGCATTCAGGCGTAATAGTTGACTGGACAATGAAAATAACATAATTATTTGAGTTTTTATGAATTCAGAAGCAAGAAATGGATCTATGGAATTGACAAATACCAAATCCATAGACGTCTCCCAAACATTTCCCAACACCTGTCACTTGTCAAAAGTATGGTTGGTTTTGCAACAATGATCACACTAGCAAGTATCACAACCTCACCCTAAAGATCAACCACGATCATGAGCATAATCACAAGTCAAAGATACATTGAAGTGATAATGATTTGAATTTCTATGAATTCAGAAGTAAGAAATGGATCTATGAAATTACCAAATATCAGATTCATTGAGGTCTCCTAAACATGTCTTAACACGTCACTTGTCAAAAGTATGGTTGCTCCACTACAGCAATTACACTGACAAGTGTCACGGCCTCACCCTAAAGATCAACCATGATCATGAGCACAACCACAAGTCAAAGTAAGTATTGAAGTAAAGGTACTAACTCGGCACCTAAAATCTAAGTATGAATCTATGACACAAGTTCTAGGTAGTGTCCAATCAGAAAAATTGCTACTATCAACTATTCTCAGCATTGTTTCATTTGGAGAAGTCAACTACATATAGTGCTCAAAGAGTTGTGTAAAACTCTAGAATTGATCATTCCTCTTGTCGATATGTAAGAAGTTATTCATAGTTCTTATAGACACTTAGCAATATTTTTCCATTGCCATAAGTGTTACATGATGTATCCTAAACATTCTCAATCAACTTGAATACCACAAAAACTCAGAATATATTCTCTTTCATATTGTTCACCAATGATGAAACCACAACACAATCGACAAGAAACCAAACTTTAATAAAAAACCTAAGGGTTATCTTTAATACATTTGACACATGATACGGTTCTCACTTGATTGAACCCCAACGCCTTCTGGAGGTACACAAGCAATAGGTACTCACCTTGCATTGCCGTAACAACACTAGACCCATTATTGAATAGAATTAGACCCCCTCCCCCTATATTAGGAAATGGAGGTAAGAGTTTTGATGGTTTGCCCAATGGTGTAGATGGTGGAAGCATAGTTTCAAGAGACCAAGCACCCAAACGGTAAGCTAGGGTGCCTTTCTCCAATTTGCTCCTAAGGCATTTGCAAATTTACTCAAATGCCTAATGATATTTACGTTTTTCCATTGAACATTGACATTATCATTTACCCCCTCCTTCTCTCTTCCATCAAATAAATTTTCCCTGAAGAACAGGGTCAACAGTCACTCCCCCATTCTATTTGTCTGCATACACCACACCCTCCATCCATCATTCAATCGTCCACCTCCCAACCTCTATTTCACCTCCCTTCCAGATCAACATATTAGGAAATATGGCGACAACATCAACAGAGAAGTAGCTGACATTAGAAAGATGCCAAGGCTTCATATCCGAGATTGAAGATTGGTTAGAAGAGAATCCCTACATCACCCATATGATGTCTGTGTGTATTGCTGGCATTTTTGAAAACTTAGACTGATGGAGAAGTGTTCTTGCCAAACAAAGTCGACATCTTCCATGAAGAATAAAGGCTACAGTAGAAAATGAGGTTGGAGTAGAAGAGAGTAATTCTAGGGTGCATTTGGAGTTGTAATAGGTCTCGCCAAAGACACCCTAATTCAATTTTTACCCCTAGTCATACTTCAGTCTACCAAACACTTGCTAGCACTTCAGTCTTCACAATAACCAAAATGTTAAATATTTACTTCAACGAAAACTTACGAATCCACTTGACGACCATGCACAAACTAAAAAAACAGTAATAAAGTTACAAAATTTTCAAACCCTCGGGACCAAATGATCTATTCGAATAATAATCCACACAAAAGAACAAAAAAAAACGGCGAGAAAGTTTGAGGATTCAGAAAGGAATACCAGGCGAAATATATGGGCGGCGACCAGGGCCGACGTTGGAGACCCGGAGGACGAACCTAGCAATGGGTGGTTGCTCCTTGGAGAGGCGGGACACCTCGGGAAACAGCCGGATGTACGTGTACCGGTTCTTCTCCACCGACAGAAACCTAATCGTACAAGGGAAAAAAAAAAAGCACAATCGATCGATGAAGAATAGTGCGTTGGAATATTTTGATCGTCGACTTCAGAGGTGGGGAGGGCTGCGCACCAGTTCCACAGGCCGATCTTGAAGGAGTCAGATCGGCGGTAGGAGGAGTGACCGAAGCCGTCAATCCTCCACTGAGCCAGCCGGGAGATGGTCTCCACCTTTGAGTCGGAGACGGCGGTGCTGCTGCTGTTAGCCATCATGACTACTCCGCCCGCGCTTCACGATGGGCAGGGTAGGGCAGCGTCGATGGCATGCGCGGCAAACACGAGGTGCCACGATTTTCGCAGGGGCAGAGAGAAACGTACGGATAAGTGTGCTTAGGACCGAATAAGAAGGCAATCGTAGTAGTTTGACTTATTTAGCCTACGGCAATTATATTTATAATTTTTATTAAGATTTAAATGTTAGCATGCGTAAATATTATTATAAAAAAAATATAAGAGAACCTTGCGCTTGTGGTCTGAGTTGATAAGGATTTCGTTGAAATTTTGGGACGAGACTTTTAACATCTTTAAAAATGTACAAATTTAGACTCTGCTTATGATTTTCAGCTTGATAATTTAAATCTACTTCGAAAAATAATTTAGGCAGTTTCATCTACCCATTGCTTACCAGCCAACGACGACCTCCCCAGACGTTCGACCAAAACCCACAGCATACATCCATACACTCCTCCTTTCCATTGGTTTTAAGGTTATTTGCCTAGTTAATTTTACGTTGCTTCTAGTTTTTTTTAGGTGATACTTATAATTTGTTGGTGATTTGTGCTGGGTTTCATATCTTCTTCGCATTCACGCACGAAATGCCGGTTGACAATAGAACTAGATCGTTTGACGACGTTCAGAACATGAGAGTCTCTCTGATTTTAGCTCTTTGCCATCCAGCTCCACCCTGTATATAAACACGAAGAATAGAAGTGCTTCTTCTTCCTGGATGAATCATGAATCTAAATCTTATTCAATAAGCATGTGTCATGTATGGAAGTGTGCTTATACTAGTTGGATTATCTGTAACCTCTTTGTGATCCATCTTTCAATGGAATAGGATTTATTCCAGTCAAAAAAAACACTCGATACATTCTACTTCGATCAGAAGGTCTCAAACAAAAGCCTATGTTCCAAGGTCTCACACCAAAAAAAACTCCCAAAACAATCAACGGATAATCAATTACATCAAAAATCATACAGCCTTTACGAAATCAGCAGCTCATGTTTAGCAACACATCTCATCATTCATTTGTTACACATAGTCAGCAATGATCCGGAATCTCTATTCTATTGCACAATCGGCAAGTATATTTGCCCTTTCCTTTGGTTACTCCAGGAGGTCCATGTGTCTTCCTTTCTGAAGTTGATTCTCATGTTCGAGGGCAATCTATCTGAAACCATAGCTGTGCACATATGAAATCTGATTTATATCCCGTATTGCCGAATGACGCTACCGTAGGCTCTTCATTGTAGATATAATCAACCAGCAGCTCAACCTTTGAGCTTTGTTAGCACCTCACGAGATCATAAACTCCCTCACTTTTTTCACGCAAAGACTAATATAAAGAAATTTCAAAATGCCCTTTTCTTTTGGTCTTTGGATTGCTTCACGTCCTTTGTCAACATTCTAGGAGCAATAGCCATGGCCATGAGCTCTTGAAATAGGAGTTTACAAGCATATGGTATGTGAACCTGTAATCAAGCACAAGAGAAAATGAAACACGTGTGGTAAAGATGTGATCGCAACATGATCAAACACATCCTGTATGCACGTCTGATGATAAAAAGGGAAAACCACATTCAATAAGGTACCTGGCGATTCCATCTAAGGTTTGTCATCAAACATACTAAAGACATGACTGGCAGAACAAGCAGTTCAGGTGCCATAATCGAAGTTAAACATGAGAAAAGAATGATAGCAAGCCAGGACTCCAAAAAAACGCTGACTTGATGGATACGCCAAAAATAAAAATTCAAAAGATGTACAATTTCGAAGGATCGAGAAAAACGCAGGACTAGGAGATTATTAATTATGAGAAAAGACAATCAATACCTGAACAACGTCAGTCTTGTTCTTACAACTTCTGCACTCGAAGGAGTTCTTCTTAAGGTTGGCAATAGCAATTAGCCCACACTGTTCGCAAACATGAACCCTATAAGCATCGCTCTGATCAAACAACCTTTCTTTGAGGAAAAAAGCAGCTCCATGAGCAATCATGCAATCTCGTTCCATCTCTCCAAAACGCAGTCCTCCATCACGAGAACGGCCTTCAGCTGGTTGCCGAGTTAGAATTTGAACAGGGCCACGACCCCTTGAATGGATTTTGTCATCCACCATATGCTTCAGCCTCTGGTAATAAGTGGGGCCGATAAATATCATGGCACTCAATCTCCGTCCAGTGTGGCCATTATACATGGTCTCAAAACCTCGCATCTGGTAACCGCACTTGTGAAGGGCCCTACTGATGTTATCCACCTGAGCCAAATTTCAGAGGTAACCATGAACAGAAGTTCAATGTCTCAAAAAAGTCATATCTAATATGTAGTTTGTACTAGGGTTATATCAGGTTAAATACATTTGTAAGGCTTTGAGCTATATTCTACATTCTCACTGAAGTCAAGGTCAAATGAAAATGAAAGCATTTCAATATCCATGTGAACCATTATGGTGCATTTAAAAGCATAAAAAATGTAACGGCAAATCATAAAAACTCGTACAAAGGCTTGGTTTGGTCAAAACACATGAAGGAAGCAAACAACTAAAGTTGCCAGATTAGAGTCACTATTAATACTGCTCATTTAGTAAGAAGCACACCATACGTTGTTGAAAATAATCCCCTCAACAAAACACCTTTTGCATAAGAAACAAGATTGTGGAAATTTTATGTATGACTATCTTTCTGAATGATCTTGCTTCATTGGTCCATGACCCAAACTTATGTTTGCAAATTCCCCAAAGTAAAGAATATATGCACTCACAGTGACGTCTGTAAAAGGGGTGGCATCTCCTTCCTTGCCCATATGCGCTGCAACTTTACCCATGATGCACTCAATAAGCTGACCGATTGTCATTCGAGAAGGTATAGCATGTGGGTTAACAATAATGTCAGGTGTAATGCCTTCCACCGTCCAAGGCATATCTTCTTGAGTGTATGTCATTCCTATTGTTCCTTTCTGACCATGTCTGCTACTAAATTTATCCCCAATCTGAGGTATGCGAACAGACCGCATTCTTACTTTAACAAATCTCAGACCTTCAGAATTAGTTGTCAAAAGAACCTGCACGATAACAGAATATTTCTCAGCTTTATGGAGTAATGAAGAAAAGTCAGACTACAAATTAAAATATTTAGACAATATTTAGAAGCAGTAGTCCGTAAACTGATGCACTTTGAAATAATTAAATACTGCAAATGAAAATGCCCAGATACTATAGATAAACTACCTGATCCACCATTCCACTTTCACTGTGGCGTAAGCTGGTACTGTGATCACGTCTTGTGTACCGTGAAGCTTGTCCTTGGGATTCATCCTGAGCAATCGGGGTTGTCTTTCCAATTATGACATCTTCACCTGAAACCCTTGTACCCTAAGGAGAAGATGCACCAATGATGAGAAATCCACTTATTCTCAAGCAATTTCTATAGAATCTGTACAGGATAAAATAAATTTTGCCAAGTTCACTCACAGGAGGTGCAAGGCCATCATCATCCAATTTGTCATATGATCCATGCCGCATGCCCTACAATAAAGTTTATAAAAGTAAAACAAAAGACAGACTACCTAGCAAATTCATTGCTTCCTTCTCAAAAATCAATGTTTATTTCTATTATAGGCTATAGCTAGGACAAACCATCGTATTTTCCCTATTAGGCCGCCCAAAATCTTCTTTAACAAGAGTTCCCATCCTCTTCTCCTCATCTCTGGAAAGAAATGTCACAGATCATAGAGCAGGATCATTAGATAGGAATATGAGATTCATTTTACCTTTTCTCCTAAAAAAAAAAAAGAGAGAGAGAGCAGAAACAAGTTCAAAATTACCTGTAAGACCGAAAAAACAAGGACCGGAAAAATCCACGATCTATTGACGATTGGTTCATGATAACAGAGTCTTCTTGATTATATCCAGAATAGCAGGCAATGGCCACAATAGCATTCTGAGTAGAGAAAGATGTAAAGAACAAAGAAAACGGAGATGATAAACAATATAGGGGGATTAATCTATATTTTTGGTTCATACAATGCCAGCTGGTAGCTGTCGGAAATGTAAATGCTCCATGGCACGTGTAGTAACAAGAGGCTTCTGGGGGTAATACAAGACATAGGCCAATGTGTCCTGGAGGAAAAGGCATGGCATTCACAATGAAGACATTGTAGCGGTGAAAGAAAGCAAGAACCCTATCTGAAAAAGGGAAATCCGTAATCTGAACAGGCATATACCATTCGCATCTGGTAATTTGTGACATAGATTCCCATTGCTTGTTTGCCCATTGCTGACTGGTAGGTATTACGAGGTGACTGAGGCATCACAATTTACAGATAATATAAGAAAAAAGGCTCATCACATTCAGTGCAGAATGGCATCTGCATCAGTGGTAACAAAACAAACCTGGTTATGGTCAGGAAAGGGAATAATAGAAGCACAAACACCTAATATCAGTGATGGATGAATTTCACAATGTGTGTACTTCTCAGAATACGCTTCTTCTGGATTTTGCCTTGCATTGATGAGATCCTGATATTGAATTAAATTAAATGTTGTAGACAAAAGACATGCTAAACTCTAAATACCAGTATATGAATATCTAGACAGTTGGGAAAACACAATTTACTACAGATGAGTATATAAAACCTTTCAATCCAAAAGTGTAGCACAAAGAAATTATTTAGATATCAACTTGTTCCAATTTTTACAGTTAATTCTCCTGCACAAACAATGCCAAGAGGACCTAAATAAGGACCGTTACCATTACCATGCCAAGATGACCCACGAGGTGACTTAGCTTCACCTTTAAGGCATGCCAAAAAAGTTCCCAAACTAACCTCTTCATCTACTTATAGTGGTTTCCATTTTGGAATCTTATAAGCAAGCCATTCCAATAGTATAGGCAAACTAATCCATGTAATGAAAATCAATTTCAATATAAACATTTTCCTTAAAAATGAATTTTTTCATAACCCTATCTTTTCTAAATGTGATGACTAAGAAATCAAAAACCAGACCTATTAACATAATTAGAAGGCTTGTTTTCCACTTTAGGCATCCATCTCTATGTCTCTATAAGCATGCTTGTTGAGGCACCACCTAGGCACCGAGGTGGTTTTTCAAGACCACCTGGGCCCTGGACGGCAAAGGTCATGAATTTGGGTGTATTCGGTTAAAGATGCAGTAAAGATCCGTCTATGGGGCACCTCATATAAAGGGTTGTTAAACCCAATAATAATAATAATAATAATAAACCCTAAAATTTAACTAGTTACATATTTTTTGAATGTGCTATTTTTGGATGTATATATATATATATGTATTTTTTGACATTTATATAGTAAATGTCATTTATTTTGCAATTATACTCTGTATGTATACATATATATTCTATACATACAATTACAGAAATATAATATAATACATATAATCCAGAAAAAAATAAAATTGAATAAGGTCACCTAGCAATCACCTTACTGCCCGAACAACCTTGCCTTTAAGCTTATTTATAATCATTGCATTGTGAAACGATTGCAACACATAAAAAGGATATTATGCAACTCACATTAATGGTCATGGAAATCATAGTAGTTTCCTCCTCTTCGGTATCAATATATTCAATGAAACCTTTTGTGACAAGTTCATGCCAACCTTCTTCTTGAGTTTCCTGGTTTGAACAGATCCAAGGTCGTGAAGAAAAAATATTTATGAGAGGGGAATATCAACCTATCTAAGAA
Organism: Cymodocea nodosa; assembly: GCA_036874045.1. Taxonomy (NCBI): domain Eukaryota; kingdom Viridiplantae; phylum Streptophyta; class Magnoliopsida; order Alismatales; family Cymodoceaceae; genus Cymodocea; species Cymodocea nodosa. Next base: position 12,877,763 of record JAZBRI010000011.1, read on the forward strand.
AATAACACAAGAAGTGCATACCCTTAGCTGCAGAGCTCGGATATCTTTTTTCTTTATCAACAATCTTTGTTTGTCCACAATAAAAAGTGGACGACTGCACCGTCCATAGTCTGTGTAGATTCTAAGCTCTTTAAGACGGATATCTCGTATAACTCCCACCTCTGTATTAACATCAACCTACAAATGAAACAAAGGTAGTTAAACAACACAGATTCTACTGACTATTGGCCCTGAGGGTCATGGTATTACATAACGAAATAAGGAAGTTCAACTACACTGTAAAATCAGGAAGCAGTTAAGATAATGATTCAAGGCAGAAAATCAAGCAATAAATTTCAAGCTTGTGTTGACACAATTGTCCACCTGTCTCCTCAACTGTCTTAGGGTCTTCACCAAGAGATCAGGATTTCGGTGGATTCCAACCCAGCATCCATTGACAAAAATTTTAGTAGCTTGTGGAATGACTGCAGGGGATATTTCCTAGGAAAAACAGAGAATACCCAAGGAAGTCCATCTATGCAGAAACCCAGATATATGACATAAGATTGTAAAAAAGAAAACCTCAAAATTTTCAGTACTCCACTCCTCCAAGAATTCCAATATAGGATTTGCAGCTGATCCCACAGTAATATACACCATCAAAGCTAAATTTTTTACAAGTCCACATGCCTATACAGAATCATAGAAGTCAGAATAATAGTAAGCAAAATCTCAATGCACTGTAAATCACTGTCACGACAAATACCTGTCCTTCTGGAGTCTCAGCAGGACACATCATTCCCCAATGTGAATTATGCAGCTGTCGGGGTTTTGCAAGTTTCCCTACTCACAAAAGCATTTATAAGAAGAGCATTGATTCCAACAACACTTCCATATGAGTTGCAAACTAGAAGGGAATTATTGAACCATACCTTCACGTCCGATGGGGGAATTCAGCCTCCGCAAGTGAGACAGTGTGGATGCAAATGTCAAACGATTTAGCACCTGATAAGAAGGGTAGGCAAACATTCACTGATGCAAGTGATCATAATGAAAAATGTTTAATTAGAATTTGAATGAGTACTTCATAGAAAACATTTTAACAAGAAAAAAAAAAGTCAAACAGTTTTCCTGCAACAACCCCTTGGTATAATTACATCTCTAATATTCACATGACAATTCAATTACCTGTGAAACACCTGCTCTGGTGCCAGCTTGATTTGCTTGACCCCAGTTACCAGTTGCAAGGGAGTATTTGAGACCACTTGTGATAGTTTTGGCTTTAATTGCAAATTGCAGGTTAACATCCTTCCCATTGTCAACACACTGCCAATCAAGACAAACAACTAGAATCATAACGATATGCAAAATGCCTATAAAAACTCAAAAACCGAAACAAGCAAATACAGCATACCTTTTGAACATAGGATTTAGCATCCCTTGTCAATTTCCTAAATAGCTGCATTTAACATGATGACAAGAATATTACAGTAAATACATTAATTCAAGATGGAACATAATATCTGTCTGCAAAAAGGGCAAACCATTCTAAACAGCCCTCCAAGCAAAGGACCAGCAAGATCAAGCCTTTTATTTCCATAATGATCTCTGTCATCTTCTTGTCTTCGACCAAGTGCACACAACAAAAGCCTATGAATGATGTACCTAACAAAGAAAAGTGTTATGTTATATAATTTTTAACTACAAATAGTCAAGATAGAAAATCAAGGGCCAAAGACAAAGGACAACACCCAAAGTAGTATGCCTTCTTTGTCTCACAATATTCTCCAACACCAACATGAGGGAGCATCTCTTTCTGAAGAATTTCTTTTGCATACCTAAGAATGAAATAGACCATTTAGTTCTTTGGAAAAGTGCATGAGACGATTTCAAAGAAGCTATTATTTTAATGATTGACAAGTTGAAGGACCATACTTTATTCTCTTCTCTCTTGTAACACCAACAGTAGCTCCTCTCTTACCAATATAATCTAAAGCCACCTACAACATTAAATCACAAAAATTTTCACCTTTATGCTTGCACTGTATGAAAACATACTTTCAAACAAAAGGGAATATAGTTTTATGAAATCAAATGATCCAAGAGTATTTGACGATGCACATGTTTGAAACAATGTGGAAAACTAGAAACACATGTTACAATATGATCATGAGGATACATATCATACAAGTCCTTAAAATATTATGCAATTGGGAGACTGAAAAATTACTCCCATGATGATGAAATCTATATATAAGGGTAAACTCATTGCAAAAGGCTTCCATTAATATAGCGTCTAGGAAGGGTCCAATTGTATGCAACCTTATCCCCATAAATGCACAGATTGTTTCTTAATATTCCAACAACATCTAGATCACAATGAAGCAACCTTGTCCTGAAAAGGCTCATCCTCAACTAAAGGCTGTGTGTATTTGGAAAAAAAAAAAGAAACGGACTAAGGACCAAAAACTTTCCCATATTAGGAACCTACATGCAGCACCAAGCAGAATGAAATAATAATGCTTATATATGGCAATGTATAACATCCAGTGACATGTGATGTCCATGTGTGACAGCATAATTAGGATTTAGGGGTAGCACTATGCTATCTGGCCACAACTTTGAGCTAATCACAAATAATTTATATATTACAAAATGTATGGATCTAGTTATGAACAGACAAAACTTTCAAACCTCTATTGCAATTAAATTATTCTAACATGACAAAAAATAAGAAAGGATAAAAATAACCTGCTGGTTTTGGATAACAAATGCTTCTTCAAGAGATGGACGCAATAACTCCATCATTTGTGTATCAGAAAAGTCATAGCAAATGTGTTCTAATATGTCCTTATCAGCAACAAAACCCAGAGCACGAAACACAATAATTATGGGAATGTCAGCACGTATATATGGAAGAGTAGCCCGGATGTACTGCCCTGAAGAACCCTGCACAAGTACCAAACAAAGTTCTTCGGAACTGTCATTGAGTAGAGGAGATTCAATACATTTCTTTTTCCACACCCAAAAAGAACACATTTCCTTCACTGGAAATGCGTGTTTTTTATTTATCTTATTCATGCTAGATGATAAAAGGAAGCTAACTAATCTAACGTGAACAACAACTAATGTCACAATCTCACTATATAGAGTCAACAACATGCATCTTTTTCTTCTATATATTCCTTCTATGATGAAATCTTCAATTAAATTACATAAATTTAAATCTTTTTCTCGTAATTCCTAACCAAGTAATTTTAAGCCTTCCTTTATTTTTTTAGTTTCCTCTATACTAGTTAATTTGCTTCTCCTAAATGGTGCAACCTTTAGTGATAAAATCATTTCTTAACTTATTCATTGTAGTATTACAACTCATCTACCTAAACATTACTAATTTGAAGTGAAATTTCAAGAATAATATCCTTCAAAGCAACGATTGATGGTCCAAAATGAGTTAAGCTTACTCCTTTTGCACTTGTCCTGGAAAGCATGCGTACAAACATGCTACTTGCAGGCCTATTCTGAGACTCTGCCATGGAACGAACTTCAGCTACATAAGCATACTTGTTAGGCTGTCTCTTCTTGAACACATAAACATGATTAGTGCTCATCTTCTCTTGAGCAATCAAGACTTTTTCACTCCCATTAATGATGAAGTAACCACCCTGGTCATATGGGCACTCTCCAAGCTCAGTAAGATCTTTTTCAGAGTTCTGAAATAGTGTGCAGTAGCTGGACCGCAGCATAATGGGGACCTACATTATTCATGGACAGGAAACTCAATCCAAATCTACAATCAAGGAAAGCTCATCACCTCACCCTAACAAATAAATGGCAAAAGGGCCACCTTGCCAATGAAGACTTTAGCAAAATCATGGCTTTCAGCAACTTCTTCACAGTCATGGCCTTTCTTTATGACTTTCTTGGATACATCAACATACAAAGGGGCAGCATAAGTCAGATTCCTTAGCCGAGCAGCCTTTGGGAACAAGGTTGCAGTTTCTCCGTCAGCTTCTGTCATCATAGGCCTACTCAAATAGATTTGCCCAAAACTAATCTTGTAGATCGTCTAGAAAAAACAAACAAAATTAGATCAGCGTTCACAACCAACTCGCTATTCTCAAAGTTTCAACAAGCTAAAGAGTCCATTCAATCAAACCCACTGCCTATAGTGATTTTAAGAGAAGTTAAAATAAGCATTTACATAGACATCAACTAGTGAAACACGATACAAATCTGGGCAGCCTTATGATGTGATGTTGGCGTTCCTGTCTTGCAGATGTCAATTTTCTGCTTTTGTTTATAGCTTCCGTTTCTAATTCACTTGGTTTTGTCTGTAAGTTGTCTTGTGATACCATCTTTTAATTCCCTTTATTTAATAAAATCTTTCTGATCGACTGCTCCAAAAATAACAAATTAACATATGCACCGCTGTACGAAAGCACGTATTTTGCAACTAAAAGCCAGTGGTTTCTAGTTTGTACAGCAAAAAAGAACTCCTAATCGATTTTCGAAACATCTATCTGCTTCACTTAACCTCCAATTTCAAAAAACATAGTTCCAGAAACAGTCTCTTCCCCGTATTCTTTTCAATCCGCTTCTAAACTAAAAATGAGTACTTCTAAAGGAACAACCTCAACGAAGTCGGATTGCCTCCCAGGGTTATGCTGGGACTCGGGGCGAATCTCGATGTCGGCGCTCTCGTCAACAATCTCCTGCATGGTGTTCTGTATGAACTCGTCGAAGGAGTCCAGCTGCTGCCGCACGAGCCCCTTCTCCTCGAAGTAAGCGCTGATGACAGCCCACGCATCCTCCTGGGTGATTTCTTCCTCTTCCTCCTCTTCTCCATCCTCCCTATAGATGTAGTCATCCTCCATCACAGAGATCGATTTGCAAGCCCTAGGTGTACTCCGTGCTCAATTCAAACAAGAGAGACGTGAGATTCGAAGGGAAGGTAGGACTATTTTGTCGAGGACGGGAGGGAAGATTGTCCCCCCGACAGCAAGGGCGGAAAGAAGAAACGAAAGACGAAGCAGGTGGAGCTTATTTATAGACGGAGATGTGTGGTACGGTCACCTCCTATTTCTACCTCGTTGCTCTTCGGGCGGCCCGAGACCTTGCGGTGAACGTGCAGTTGGTGTTCGGGCGGTTTCCCCACAGCCGAGATGATATCAATTTCCAAAAATATTAATAAATAAGGTATCGAAATGAAATATTATTAAATTTCAACGTTTACGTTTGGAATCACAATAATTACATTTATTTGTTAAATATCATCATATTATAAGTAATGTTTAGATTGGAAGATCTACGCAATATGTCAAATAAAGAAATGTAATGTTAGATCAAGGGTATCTATTGATAGAAGAAGACACGATGATTTTTTTTATGTACTATTTTGTCGGGAGGAATTACACGTATAGATGTTTTTTTCTTTTTCCAACATTCATCAATAGTAATTGAAATTTGACACTATGTCTGTTATTATATGACCTTTATATATTTATTTTATTATCTACTAACTTCAACTCTGTACAATCATTAGAATTGAAGCTGATGTCAAACAAATACTACCTGTATTAGTATTTTTATAGTTTTCAATATTTTAAATTTTTTCACCACTAATTTAAACTATAATATCTTAGCAAAAATCATGATATTTATTTACTCAAAATACAGACGGTGATATTTATAATAATATTTAAAATTATTAACTTGACTCGCTAAGCTCGTGTGCCTTGGAATTCTCCCGATAAATTGCGTAATTGTGGGCATAATAGAATTCATCACAACTTATACATAAGAACTAATTATAAGATATGCAAGTAATATTTTTAAATTGTAATGTATTTCTGTTAATAAACATACATATCATAAGAATATAAAAATAAGCTAAAATCACAATTTAAAAAATCATAAAAAATGTTTTACGATTTCTACGTTAGTGACTTGAAACTAACTGTTGAGAATTAGAACGATCATATTCAAACTTTAAATGAATCTTAAGTTCCAAGATATGTTAAACACGAATGACACAATATTAGCAAACATAGTTGTGATAGAACATGAGGTATAACTTCTCTTAGGAGTGTGAACGACTTCTCTCAAAGTTGATGAAAATATTACTACAATAACTAATGATCCTTCTTCCAACTACTTGAACTCACCTCGTAGTAAAAACCCTTCATCTGCACGAGAGAAGAGAGAAAACTTCGTTAGATTTTAGACGAGCAAAGGCCGTCGCATGAGAGGATTCGATAATCGACTCTGTGCTCATTACTCAGACATCATCACATGATGATTTTTTGTCGAAAAGAGTTGACCACGTGAGGAAGTGAAAGAAAATGAAAAGTTATGTTCAATTGTTTGCGAAGAGGAGGAGGAGGTGGTGTTTGATCGATTTTAATAGAGAATAAGGTAATTTCTCGTCAAATGGATTGTTGAATTGCGTATCATCAGACTCGTATTCTATTGTAAAAAAAAAGAACATTTGATGGAAGAAGAAGAGAAAAAGAAAGAAAGAAAATAAAATAGAAGAAGAAAAAACAATGAATGTAATGGGAATGGAAGAAAATGTAAAAAATATTTTCTAAAAATTGGAAAATATTTTTTAGATATTTATTTAAAATAATATATTTCAAAGATTTATTTACAATATTAAATTATCAAATATTAATTAAATTACAAAAAAATTATAAAATAATATTACCTTAACAAATAAACGTCACTTTTAAATTTCTTTTTTTTTTTTTCGCTAGAGTTTCTTCTTCCTGTCAGCTTCGATTTGAAATGGATATTTCGACGAGGAAAAGAGTGGGAGATGGGAACAAAAAGGCACAGCAAAAGCTGACGCATTTGGACCACCTCTCGACAAGGAGAGGAGGAGGAGGAGGAGGAGGAGGGAGAGGAGGCAACGGGCGGAAAACCAGACCATACCAAAACCCTCGTCTCTGTTGCCGCTGATCGTCCTGCTCCTCCTCCTACGCCACCCTGATCTCAACCAGACCACAATGAGTGCCGCCACCTCCACTCTCCCCAGGAAGACGTCCACCTACCGCCGCGGCCCCTCCGCCGTCACGAAATCAACCTCCTACAACTCCTCCGCTGCCAATGGGACGTCCACCAAACCTACTTCACCCACTCATTCATCGTGTGCGCTCGACCCCTCGTTCACGCCCTTTGTCGATTCTACTTTCTCTTCCTTGGATGTCTGAGGTAATTGTGGAATTAGGTTGAATGGAGGGGCGAGGACGGTGAAGAAGCTTCGACTGTCCAAAGCACTCACGATACCGGAAGGGACGATGGTGTCGGAAGCCTGCAGGAGGATGGCGCACAGGAGGATGGATGCCGTTCTGCTCACGGATTCCAATGGTTTGCTCTCCGGAATACTCACCGATAAGGTGAATAGTTTTTTTAAAAGGTTTGGTTCTAAGGTTTCTCTGCTGCAAGGTCAATGGTTGTTAGGTGGTTGTGTTTGGGTGTAGGATATTGCTGTCAGGGTTATAGCGGAGGGATTGAGGCCGGATCAAACTTTGGCTTCGAAGATAATGACGAGAAATCCTGTATTTGTTACGTCAGATAGCTTGGCAATTGATGCACTACAAACAATGGTTCGAGGTGGGTTTCATTCGTGCATTTACTCATTAAAGCTTAGAATAATGGTCCAATCAACCTTTGCCAAAGAATATTTTCCATCTACTTGCCTTTCTGTTCGTGAATGCTTATGATGCAGACTTGAGAAGAAATTGAGGCAGACACGAACATTCTATGTGTTAGACATGCAAATAACTAAGTACTTTTTGTTGTATTTAAACAAATTTGCCTACCGTAACGATTATTTCTCAAGCTAGACAAGCAACCTGTTTTCTCATCCTTCTCAACAGAAAAGATTAGAAACTAATTTCAAAGGTTGCATATATGTCAAGTTTTTTAGTTCACATAAAGGAAATGTGCCTGGGCCTATAAGTTGATTCACCGCTTATAACCAATTGATTTTGAGTTAGTTGTCTTTTCAAATTTCTAAATGGTATCAAAGCTAGAAATGGACTTCTAGACCTATGTCTTTACACAATTGTTGAAGCTAAAAATAAGAGTGCTTGTATCACGTAGGCGAGATCACAAATGAGGAAGAGTGTTAGACCAATCTTATATCAAACATTTTAATTACATTTCACGTGTCATGATTCATGAATCAAATGTCATTGGGTCTGTTTTGCATCTATCATTAAAATTTAATGTTATTGTCTTGGTTGAAAGTTCAAACATTCATATCCAATCCAAACTTCAATAATTCAAAATACTTGATTCTAAAGCTCCCAAAATATCATTTTCGGATATACTAACATTCAAATTCAGATTTGGATTTTATCTAATTATTGGTGAAGTTAAATCGGGCCTGAAGGAATAATAGAAAATAGAATATATAAATTGTCTAAGGCTAGAGAAAGAAAATTTAGAGATTTAAGTCAAGTGTATTTAGAGGATGGTAGAGTTTTAGTTAAAAAATGAAATAAAAGATAGATGATATAGATATCTTAGTAAACTTTTAATGAGCCTACTATGGGAAACTTTCACATGCAAAATTTGGGTTGCAACACAATAAATATAAGTTATAGTTATTTTAGAAAAATTAGCAATTTGGAGGTAGAAGAACCTATTTAAAAATAAAATGTGAGAAAATTATTGGACCAGATGGTATTCTTATTGAAGTATAGAAGTGTATGAGGAATAAGTAATTAACTAAGTTTTCTAATACAATTTTAAAGACAAGGAGTATATCAGATGAGTAGAAAAAGAGTTCTTTAATACCTATATTTAAGAATAAGGGAGACATACGGAAATGTAATAATTATTGTGATATTAAGTTAATGAGTTATACTATGAAATTATGGGAAATAGTAATTAAGCAAAGATTAAGGCATGTAACCAAATTCACAGAAAAGTTAATTTAGGTTTATGTTGGTTAGGTTAATAACGAAAGCTATTCATTTTTTTAGAAAATTAATAGAAAATTTTAAATTTAAGAAAAATGATCTCTATATGGTTTTCATTGATTTAGAAAATGCTTATGATGAAGTACTTGGAAACTTATTGTTGTGGCCTAGTCGGTTTGGAAAGAAAAGAAGTATCCATTCGATATATTGATATTATAAAGGATATGCATGAAAGAACAATTATTAATGTTAAAACTAGGAAATTTTTAATAGATACAAGTTTACACTAAGGATCTTCTTTAAGTTTATATCTATTCATCTTGGTTATGGCTGAAATAACTAAAGAAATTTAAATACAAATTCCTTGGTATATGTTATTTGTTAATGATAGTTTTAGTTGACAAAAATAGGTTAAAAATTAATTTTAAATTAGAATTATGAAGAGACATTTTTGAGTCCAAAATATTTACATTAAGTCAAAAACTAAATATATAAAATGTAAGTTCAACAAAAATAAGAATAACAATGAAAGTATATACCTAGATAGTTATAAAATTCATAAAAGTAAGACTTTTAAATACTTAAGATCTATAATAAGTAATAATGTTAAAACTATAGAGAATGTTATTCATAAGATTAAAGTAGGATAGATGGGGTAGATAAATTTTTATTGAGTATTATCTTATATGAAGATACCCTTAAAATTAAAAGGAAAATTTTATAAAATTGCTGTTTGCTTGGCTATACTTTACAACTTAGAATGTTGGTTTGTAAAACATAACCATATAAAAATTTAGCTTTTCTAAGATGGATATATTCTGATGAATGAGTGGTAATATTATAAGGGATAAGTTTAAAAATGATTTTATTAGGAATAGAAGAGAAGTTGCACCAATTGAAGATAAGATAAAACAAAATCAACTTAGTCTGTTTAATCATATTTTCAAGAGATTAAAACAATACACTAGTTAGGAGAGAGAAATTAAATAGTACAAGAGAAATTAAAAAAAGTAGAGGAAGACCTAAACTATTAGGTTAGAACTTCTAAGAAAAGATTTAAATTTATGTTATTCAATCAAAAATTTGACCATAGATAGAGATACATGGAAGAAAATTGTTCATATGACCAACCCTATGCGCCGGGAATATGACTTGGTTTGTTGTTGTTGTTAGATTAAATATAAATATATAATTATTTAATTATAATTAATTTTGGATTTTATTGAATTAGATGTACTAACATTTGAATTTGTTTTGAATTTTTTCAGATTTTAAATCTCATTTGTCGGATATTGTTTGGATTAAAAAAATGAGTTTTTGCATGCAAATTCAAATCAAATTTTGACACCCCTATTGTATTGTTGATTGTTAATTGTGGAACTATTTACCTTTGTAGCCTTACCTTTTTTTAATATGCAAATTCTTAGCCAAAAATGGGTTTTTAGTTTGCATGTGACCAAATATTCCTTTTGTTTGAATGTCTATTTCTTTAACATTTGATACATTCTGACATTGGGACGCATCTGTTCTTTTATGTTGACTGCTATTTTGCAGGAAAATTTCGGCACCTTCCTGTTGTGGAAAATGGTGAAGTAATTGCATTTTTAGATATCACCAAGTGCCTATACGATGCTATATCAAGGATGGAAAAGGCTGCAGAACAGGGCAGTGCCATTGCTGCTGCCATGGAAGGTGTTGAACGCCAATTAGGTGGTCATTTTTCTGGTTAGTATATTTTACTTAACTTCTTTTCTTTTAAACTGAACCAATGTTTTATTATTGCTAGATTAGGGAGAGAAAATGAGAGTCAATCCGCTAATGAGAGAGTTACATTTCTATACTTATTAGATAACTGGATATCCAATAATCCATTAAACAATGTACCATTATAATACAAATAATATCAACTCTAAGTCTCTAACACTTTCCATTAAGTTGGAGCTTATATATCAATCATGTCTAGTTTATCACAAAGTGACTTATGAAACTCAACACTTAATCCTTTAGTGAAAATTACTACTAGCTAATCCAAGGACTGTGTAGAATTTAAAAATGACTTCATTATCATATGATGGATGTAGTGACAATGCACCTCTAGATGTTTGGTGTGCTTATGGAAAGTTGGAATGTTAATAATGAAGATGATGCCTTAGTTATCATAATGTGTAGGCATGGAAACATTTACAGGAAAACCAAGCTTAAACAATAGTGAATAGAGACATCATCTCATACACCTGCCCATGCCATGAATCTTTGTTTAGCTTTTGCATTGGAGTTGGAGACTAGATTCTATTTTTTGTTGCACTATATGACAATTGCCTTCAATTTATGTTCTGGAAGTGGAATTACAGTCTCCAGCTCTTGCATTACCTGAGTTTGAATACATCTTAGTATGTTAATAACCATTTCTTCTATAACTACTCCTTTGTTAGGAACTTTTTTAATATATGCCAACACTCTCAAGGCCTCTTGTCAATGTGCTATTTTTGGTTCATGCATAAATTGATTGAAAACCTCCAACTATATATTTAATGTTAGAACTCCAATTGTCAAAGTTCCAATTAGATGCTTGTATCTACCTTTATTGAAAGAGAATAGTGATGAATTTTCCTAAAATGTAAGCTCTGATCAATGGGAGTTTCACTGACTTACATCTCATGAGACTCTTTTCCTACAAAAGGACTGATGTATGCTACCTTTAGGATGGCAATCTTAGACTTGGTGTAGGTAAATGAATGCCTGGGAAATGCTTGAGCTTTTCCATTTTTTTATAACAAAAGAGTTTAAGTAATCTTTAGTCCCTCAAATCTCTGTGGTATTACTAACTGTCAACAAAATACCAACTTGCACAACCACTACTAGCTTGTATGTAGAAAGCAAAGTGATCAACAACACAACATTGAAAACCACTAGGTCTAATAATGCTACTGACTTACTCAAACCATGCACCTAGTCTTTGTTTGAAGTTATAGGTAGCTTTCTTGAGTAAGTACAGATGATCTTCCCCTTGTTCTATAAACATCTGCTTTGTGAAGTCATGCAAGAAAGCTATGATGCCTTGGTATGAATATGGTATGAGTATAATACAAATACCTTGAATTTTCTAATTAAATAACACTGATAACGTTACAAATATCACTTCTAATGACATAGATATATGACATGGATACAAATATGATTAATATTATAATGTATTTATATACACGAGATTTTCAAAAATATGATCACTAAGATTTTAAGAAGACAAAAGAAAGAAAGCAAAAAATAGACCTAAAACAATGATGATAAACTAAAAATCTTTCTTAAATCTTAATACAAATTATAATGAAGTATTAGTCTTCAAAAAAGGTGAACCATTGGTCTTCAAAAAAGTAGGTGAAGTTTTTGGTACATATTGTGTCATATTTTGTACTCATACTGTATCATATTTGTATAGGTACAATAGATGTCCTTAGGCATTAGGGTATCATAGTAGGAAAGCATTCTTCACATCTAAATAAGGTCCTAAATTTGATGTATAGCAATGAAAAGCAGAATCCATACACGGCTCCAATGAATAGAAGGGGAAAAGGTCTTTGCATAATTTGTACCATACTCATGAATCAATCCTCAGGCAACTAGCTGTATCTTGTAACTTTTTACATCTCATGACTTATAGTTGTTAGTGAACACCCACCAATAAGTGACTATGTTGATTTCTTCAAGGTGAGAAATCAGATCTCAAGTACTATGTGATACTAATCCCTGCATTTCATTATTTTTATCTATAGTTGCTTTCTAATTAGGAATAAGAAGAACCTCTTGATGATTCTTAACAATTGACTCAATAGAAATAGAAAAGGAAACTGTACAATAGGATAGGTGAAGGTTACCATAAGAAGCAAAGTATGATATTGAATGGATTGTGGTGGAATGTGCACCTTTTTATAGAATAATAGGGATATCAATGTACATAGGTGAAAAATCTGTAGACATGGAAAGCACAGGGTTTGATGAAAGATCAACCAAGAAAATAAATAAAAAGTCCCAATTACAGAACACACTTCCAGCTTCTGATGAAACCCAATACTTGCCAAAGAATATTCTCTTGATTAGTCATTTCCCTGTAAAAATAATCCTATTCCTTTCCACCCAGAGGCTCCAACACATAGCCTGGATGGCTTGGATGACTAATTGCTGGTTACAGGACAACTTTCCCTTGATGAGATTCCCCAGCACCTGTAAATAGTATGATCTGTAGTTAAATTTCAGTCTTCCATGTTTTTCTTTTTTTAATATTTTATTCCACGCCCAAGAAGCAGCCTCACAAGAGAAGACAAGATGGTCGACCTTTTCTTTGTGGTGCCACAAAAAGAGCAATCAACATTGGAACTGTGATCCCATTTCCTCCTATAGCTTTTGGTCACTAGGCGTCCATGCATTAATAACCACAGAAGTACCTTAACATTTATTGAGGATTTTCCATGGCATAGAAGTTTATAGATTGGCCATGGCCAAGCTTGACAAGTTGCTGGTAGTGTTGACTACGACTGTTTAGTGGTTGATGGTGTCAGTTGCCCTTGTCAGTGGTGACAATAAGGGGTTTTGAAGTTGGTAGGAGTTGTAGAAGGATTTAGTGTTGGTTACTACTGTAGGAAGTAAAGGATGGTTCCAGTTGCTACACTTTTGGCCGGCCATGCTGACCGTTGGTGCTGTCAACAATGGCTAAGGTTTGTTGTTGTCAGGCAGATCCTTTCTTTCTTTTTGTTTGTTTTGTTGTTTGGTGGATCCCTAAACCCTAGGCTTTGGTCCTATATGAGATTACATAGAGAAAATGAGAATCAATCCATTAATGCAAGGGTGATTACATATTTACTGATCTACTAGCAATGGATTGTAAGGAGAGGCTTATTTTCTTTAATGCTTGGTAAAAGATAGTTATTCACAGGGAAATAAAAATATCAAACTTGATAGATTAGATATATTGTTAAGACTAGTAAAGTATAGAATATTAAGTTTAAGAAGAAAAAAATGATGAACTTTAAATTTGTTTTGTTAAACTCTTAAATTGTTAAAAGTTTTTTAGTACTTATAGAAAAATAATTCAAATAGATGTGAATCATGGTGTAATTGCAAAATTAATTCATATATAGGAAATAGTCTTTCTATTCATGTAGGTAATATTGTGCACAATGGTGTACTCTACAAACCCAACATCGGTTAGCTGCAAAAACAACAACAATAATAATCTGAGCTATAATTTCATTACATAAGGTCAACCACGCAAATCCTTTTCTTCTAAGTATTTCTATCTATGGCCAAATCTTCATCAATTAGCTAGATTAGATAAATAGATAATATGATTTTTGTTAGTTCACCATTTGTTTCCTTATTCTTTCATTGTGTTGACAACTTCAGCTCACTATAGCATCATTGAGACACTTCGTGAGAAGGTGTTTAAACCTTCCCTGTCAACTATTATTACAGAAAATACCAAGTAAGGCTAAAGTCAATGATACCTTTTCATGATATGTGTCTGTGGTTGTTTGTTATAATACATTTATTCATTTGGTTGGTTTCCTTTACAGAGTTGCCGTGGTATCACCAACAGATCCCATATACCTTGCAACAAAGAGAATGCATGAACATCGGCTAAACTCAGTCGTCATTGTGACGGCAGGCAAACCTCAAGGGATTTTGACGTATGTTTTTTCTTTTAATGGTTATTTGGTTCTATTTCAATGCACTTACCATTTTTATTCTTTGACCATTCAACACACACAGATCAAAAGATGTTCTTATGCGAGTGGTAGCACATAATCTTTCCCCTGAATTGACATTTGTTGAGAAGGTATACTTCTTAGTATTTTCATCTTATGACCTTTCATTATTTTTTTGAATAAGATGTCCTTGTATTATTTAATGGGTTTGGCTCACCTGATTGATGTGCTTTGCTAATGAAATAAAATATGTGGACACAATCATGTTATGATGACAAGGCTTACATCCTTAGAAATAAAGAGGAAATGATTTCGAAATGATACCATCAAATCACATAATAGTTAATAATTTCGAAATGAAAGTATTTTCTCTTTATTTTGAAAAATTCCATATGTAGGTGGAATTGAGGAAAAATCACATATTTTACTGTTCCATTTTTACCAGGTAACATGATCATGATGTCCTCAATTTAGATATTTCTGTGGATTGTTTAATTATCTTGTTTCCTATGTTGTTCCATATGTAGGAACAAACCAAATTTAAAAGGGAAGCATACAAAGCATACTCTTTAAGATGCACAAACACCCAAGTGATGAGCCATGGTGCCTAGCTGATGTTGTACATATTTTTATGCAAATATTATTTTATTTTTTATACATATATAATAATAATTATGTATAGTTTTAGCTTTATTATTTCCTAAATAACATTTAAATACATTGATAAGCCTAAGATAACAACAGATTATGATGTTTAATAATACTAATATGTATATTTCAATAATATGCATAATTATGTATTTCAATAATTAAGTATATTTTAGTAATACTCCAAAAATTTTATATTTAAGTTTTTTGCAATAAAAAACATTTAAAATTTTAAGAAAAGCATATATTTAAATAAATGGATCTGACAAAGGATCTACTAGTTTAAGACAAGGCGAAGACATACTGACAAGATGTGACCAATTCATGCCTTGGTGTCAAGTGGCCTAGGTGTTTGCCTTAAAAAGTTTGATACGATTATAAAAGGAAGAAAAAAGAAAAAAAGAAGAAGAGAGACAAGCATGACTATCAGCAAGATAGACAGATAAAAAACAAAGATGGAGCTCCAAGCAGGAACAAATACAACCACAATATAAGGCAGATATTACAGCTACTAAGTTCTTGCAACCATCTACCATATCTCAGAAGGATTGCTCATCAGAAACAATCCTTCCAGACCATTTTTGATCACATCATCAATCAATAACTTCTTTTGGCCCTCCATGGATATGGAACTCCCTTGAAATATTCTCTTATTCCTTTCCTTTCACTTGGTCTATCGAGGTGCTAAAGACAACATGTCCCATGGAACTGCTTTAATTCCTGGCATGTGTGACCCTAAGCCATATGATCTAGAAGTCATCCGGGGTGGAAACTTGTTCCCACTCTGAAGTCTGAACTAGGCCACTTTTTCCACCAATCTGCAAGTTCCATAAAAGAAGGGAATAGACACCATGTCGGTTCACATTCATGCTCCCAAAAGGTACATCTACCATGGTTGCCATGACTCATCATATCCTAGCATCTAGGGCATCCCAAGGTTGTACTTCCGGACAACATCCCACCTGGTTACTATGCTTGTGACCTGTTTTAAGTTATTGCCCACAGCATGGCTATTTAGGTACTAAGGCACTCGAGTACCTAGGTATCCATTTAAATATTAATTTTTTACTCATATATTATATATATTTAATAGATTATAATACTTTTAGCTCTATTATTTCCTAAATAACATTGAAATGCATAAATAGTCTTAACATCAAAACATGAAGTGTAGCAAAATGAATATGTATATTTTAGAAATATATATTATTATATATCTTGATAATTATATATATTTTAGTTATATTCCATTAAAAGAATTATTCAAATTTTTCTTTCCAGGAAAAGCCTTAGAGATGGATGCATATATGGAAAAACAAGATAAGGTTAGTAGTCTAGCTGTGACCAAATCAAACTTGGTGAAGTTTAGGCATCCACCTTAATAAGTATGGCCTACAGATTCATCCATTTTGACATTTTACCTGCCAATTATCTTTCCTGTGTCACTTCAAATGCACCCACCCAAACAACTTTTCTATTAGATAAGAAGCTCTTGAACAACTAAATGGAATCATAATTCAATGTGTAACCACAACGTCTATGGGGAATGTCTTCCAACACAAATCAACAATCTTTGTTGGTTGTAGTCTGAACTCTCTCTCTCTCTCTCTCTTTGAATTGTTTTTATCTAATTTCTTTGAATCTCTATCCAATAATCTCCACCTCTACAGCCCAACTTGCTCTTGTCCCTTGACATCTTAGATCTTCATTAGCCCATTAATAGACCTACTTGAAAAGTTCAAAAAATACTAAACAAAAATTATGGCTTATATAATGTAAAATACAAATATATCATTACAATGCCATAAAATTACCTTACCGACTTATCTTGTGTTAAAATGTTAGCATACTTTTGATGAAATAGAACAAAATGCTTAAAATGCAAAAATAACATTCCAAAAAGTAAGAAATATTAGATCTATTGATCAAGCATTAAATCAAATCACTAAAACTTCAAAGGAAGGATGGAAGGAAATAAGAAGGATTCACCTTAATATTTGAAAAAGAAAAAATCCAAGTAACATGTATGAGAGAAGTTGCCTTGTTGGAATGTTGAAGAGGATAACCCGCTTAGAATATTGGACAAGTGTTCTGTTACAGTATCAAGATATTGTATATGTTGCATGTAAGTTTAGTCCTACATTGTTTAAATAGTACTTATCATCTCTATGTAACTTTTATATATAGAGATATCATGTTTACTAACAAAAACATTCTATTTCCACCCATCTATTGTGTTTTTATATAATATTAATGTAGGTTCACATACATACACTTGATCTAAAATAAAAAAGATATTTATAGGCACAAGATAAATCACAAGTGAGAGAGTTGGAATAGTCTTACATTAGTGGTGAAGAGATTAAACTTGAAATTAATATATGATGAATCTCGTTACTTGTATCAATTGATTCTGAGTTAGACGTTCATATAGTATCAGAACAAGACATAAAATAAGACCTATCTTAGATTATTTCTGTTGTTGCTATTTCTGCTACAACTGCTATCTTTTGCTGCTCCTACCATTACAGTAGTTGGTTTTTAATGTTTCTCTATGTATCCATTGTTTTCAACCATGTTTAAGTTTGTTGAGTTGTTTTATTTGAGTTTGTTGTAAGCTAAATGGATGCTCTAACTTGGAGAATGTTTGTGTATTAAGATATTATGTGTGTGTTGCAAGTTTAGTTCCACATTGTTTAAATGGTATTTGTGTTTTCTACGTAGTCTATATATATAAAGGTGTTATGTTCGCTAATGAAAATAATCTACTTCTACCCATATCTCATGTTTCCACATGTTGTAATCTTGACTATTAGACATTTGAGAAGAAAAAAAGAGAGGTGGTTGGATACTTTGGTTGCATGAAAATAATGCAAAAAACTGATATCAGACAATATATTGTAAACTTAAATTGACATGTACTTTGACAGTACATGAGGGTTTGTGGGACTGGAAAATGAGGAGAAAAGAAATGGAGGAAAAAAATTTCCCTCTATTTTCTGTATTTGTGCCAATAGAAATGAGAGTATATGATTTTCTATTGTTTTCCACCTTATTCCTTCGAAAATGATAGGAAATGATATTGACTTATAATATAATAAATAATTATCAATACAATTATAATAAATTAAAATATAGTAATTATAATAATAAATAACATATTATAGTTATAATATATTAAAATAAATAATAACATTAATGTAATATCAAGAAGTATGATTATAATAATAAATAAATAATAGCATATTATAATTATAATAGATTAAAATAAAAAAATAACATTGAAAAATGATACCAGATTATGCTACAAAGTATAATAGCATTAGTGTTATAAGAATAAATTATACATTAACATATTTAGCTTAACTTAATAATACATTAAATAAGTAACGTTAATTCTAACACAACTTAATAATTTTAAATAATATGTTAACATATTTCAACACAACATAAATAATATGTTAAATAAATAACGCTGAGCAAAAATATTTATTTGAAGATCTTGCAAATAAATTAGTTAAAATAAATGCTGATGATTTTGATAAAACTTCTACCATTATTGAAGAAGAAGGAATATGTTGTACTAGTAAATAAAGTGTTGAATAAAGAAAGAGAGTAGTTAACAAAATGTGTGAATAAATTATGTTCTATTTATGGTAAAAAGATAATATGTAGTACATAATATAACATTTTCATATGGTATGTTGTCTATTTTTGAAAAAATTTGGATTATAATGAACAATATTGTTTATGTTAATCACAAACATGTTATTTTACATGTTATATCTGTATTTAATAAAATGTTGATATATACTATAATATTTAAAAAATTACTTTTCAAATATAATAATTTTTTAAAAATTATTAACTTTTTAATTTCCTGCAACTACACAAAAACCTTATTTTTTGATTTCTCATTGTTTTCTTTGGTGTACAAACAACATTGTATTTCTTATCATGTTTTATCGTGAACTGTTACCTTTATTTCCTACTATTTCCATTATTTTTCATTGTTTCATTTTTCAATAAGAAATATACATAAACAGAGCCAAAAAAAAGTACATGATTTCCATCAACATGACCAACATGTATTACATTGTGACTTACTATAAAAAATAAGTTTGTTCAAAATGATATATATGCACACATTGTTTCAAATATTGAAGAAAAGTAACACAGGTGAAAATTTGCTACTGTGTTGAAGTTGGATTCCACAGTTGGATCAAGCTTAATCAACATCTAATAACACTTGCATATGTGGCAGCACATGTTTTGCAGGCATTTATACATTGAATATTTTTGTGATTGTAGAGTAGATCTGCAAGTTTTTCGTTGTCTTATTGCTTTGATTTTGCAGGTAATGACACCGAATCCTGAATGTGCGACTTTAGATACAACAATACTTGATGCCTTGCATATAATGCACGATGGAAAATTCTTGCATCTTCCTGTTGTGGATCATGGTATGAAATATTTAACAAGCTTGGGAAATCCCTTTCCTTGACTTGTCTTAACCACTCTTTTGTGGCAGATGGATGCATTGTTGCTTGTGTGGATGTTTTACAAATAACACATGCTACAATTTCCATGGTAAGGCTGTAAAGGACATGCTTGTGATTCCTTGATCAGAAAATTCATTTTTCTTTAAGGAATATTGTTTTCAGTGTTGTTTCCAATATTTATAATTTCTGTCTACAAGTTAAGTATGCAAATGTTTCTATTAAACTTCAAGCAATCTTATATAAGTTGGATAAACCTGATTGTTAGTAAATACTCGAACTCCCAAGCAAATCCTTGGATTTCATTCTTTTAAGTTTTTCAATAAACTGTTGCAATTGTCTCTCATTGACAGAACTAGGTAATATTTAATATATTATAGAACTCATTGCATTTATGATGTTGGGATGGAAAACTGAAAATATATGTTAACTACATGATTTCATAATTGCTTGTATTGCTACTAAGTCTTTTTTTTTTTATATCTATATGGAGGCTGGGTGGCCTGGGACTGCAAATGGCTCGAACACATTGATGCAGAAGTTTTGGGATTCTACTTTAGCCTTGGAACCACCAGATGATGAATTTGAAACCACAAGGTACCATGCTAGTAGTTGTCTTAACAGTTTGTGTTTTCTTTTTAACCTTGCTTGTTGGATGGAATGATGCCTTTACAATTTGCAGCTTTGCATTTATTTTGTCAGTGAACTCTCTGCCTTGATGACTTCAGATGGTGCTGAAACTTTGAAGTCCTCTTATACTTCTTTGGGCATTGGAAACTTTTCCTTTAAGTTTGAAGACCAGAAGGGTCGCATGCATAGACTCAGTTGTGGTATATTTTGTTCATAGGCGTAGATTTTCCATTCTAAAAAGAACAATGATTTTTGAAAGAATGAGATAATATAAATTTTCATTTCCTAGTGCAGGCTCAGAGTCCTTGAGTGAGCTCCTGACTGCTGTCATGGAAAGGATTGGGTTATTCTGTGATCAAAATAATGTACAATTGCTGGTCAGTCTCCAATTTGCATGACTTGTAGTCTTCGATCCCCATTAGTCATTTATTGACTATAATTCATTATGTTCTTTTATTTTAGTACGAAGATGATGAAGGTGACAAAGTTATGCTCGTTTCTGATAGTGATCTTGTTGGGGCAGTAAACAATGCACAATTAGCAGGAATGAAGGTAACTTCAACCTCCTTGTTATGACACTCAAATTTGGGTCAGAAACCTGATGCAACTTCTGTTTGGACTTGGGGAGAGCTCCGTGAGCTTTCTCTTGAATAATTTAGATGCATGCAATTCATTTTTTTTTTATGGTAAAAAATAATTATTTGCTAAAGGAATTTTACTTGTATGCATTAAAAATTTATCATAGACTTGTATGCCATTAAACGTTACATATATGTTATCAAATTCTTTTTTATGGCATATAAATAACACTTGATGGCATACAAGTAAAATGTTAGTTTTATAATGACCTGCAAGTGACTGTCTCTTTGCTAAACTATTAGTGCAAAGTACACTGTAAGGTGTGCAGTTGACATATATGAGCCATGGACTTCATTCCAGTCTAATGCTCTTTCTTCCAGGTCCTAAAGTTGCACGTTAACCTGGACTTGAAGAAAGCGAGTTCGGAATTGCCATCGTCTCGGACTGATGTGTTGCAAACAAGAAGTTGGGTAGCAATACATAATGGTGTCATTGCGAGTGCTATCGTGTTGGCAGGCATCGGCATTCTGGTCTATTCAAAGAGATCGAGTTTGTGATTTCTTTGTTGGGAATGTATTACCAATTAGCTGGTCCGCTGGTTGGATACATATCGGGTGAGGTTCCACATTTTCAATGAAAAAATAAACTGTCTTGTATCTCCGAATTCCTCATCACCTTGAGCTTCCTTCCGACAAACTTGTTGGTGGCGAGTTCGGGGCTTAGGTTAGGTTGGAAATGTAGAACATACTGAATTATTATCTCGCCCACATGTATTATTTGGGTTGTCCACACTGTGTAAAGTGACTAGTCTCCTTCAAAGAAAAAGAGAAAAGGTTGTGTTTTATAATAAGGATTGTTGTGGTGGGCAAGGGCCTCTAATACCCTAATGAGTTTAGGGTAGATTAGTTCTTTAAGAGTATTGAATTGAATTTGAACTACACATTACTTCACTGGTGTATAAAATGTGAAGGATGAATTTAAACTACACAATAGTTAACTCTGATCCAAACATTTTACGTTATCTTTTAGTTATTATGCATGTGCATACCGCAAAGACAGGATATTGTGTACACCTACCGTATGATTGATGTAGTGGTGGCATAAACAGAAACATAAGATCCAGTCATGGCAAACTGATTTGTCGTACAATTTGGAATGAATATGTTGGAATAAATATGAACAGAGACAGGTTCTGGTGCATGCTTTGGATCTTTCTTCCTATCTGCTAAAAGCACACGCACGTTTATGGTGGGTCAAAAGGTTGTCTTTTGGGCTCAACCCAGCCATGATCTGACTCTCATTTAACCTCAAAATCCCATTAGGTTTTGAATGAAATTGCATATCAGGATTTAAGCGGTGTATTTATAGCTTCAATTGTTGGTGGGGGTAGGTGAAGGTGGATGTAGTAAGATATGCATGAACTATATACACATGAGTGAGTGTTCAATGGTTGTGGATTATGACCGAAGAGGAATGTTAGTTGATGAAATAACTTTCCTCTTTGAAAAGGAATCAAATTCTTCCTTTAATGGGAAAGTTAATGCCAAATGAACTTGCTTTCTTTTTTTTTTGTTGCTCCAAATGTGGGAAACAGAATATTTTTGTTTTCATTCAATTCTACTCTTATCTTTTCTTTTCTTGCATGCATACCCTCAATTCCAAAACCACAATCAAAAGTATGCCATCATCTATTAATAACAATTGCAAGGCTACCAGTAGAGCAAGTCTTTCATATATGTTTCAAACTTTTCCTTCCACGTTTCTTCCAAACTAAAAGCATATTCATGGTTCCAGCATTTTATTACTGAAAGAATTGCGTATTTTTTACTAAAGGGATTGCTTCTTCCTTGATATGTTTGGGCACTTCTCCTTGTTCTACGGAGACTATATATATTAAAAAATCAACAAGAGATGACAGCTGATAAGGCTACGCATCAATCATTATAATTCTTTACCATCATTATAATATTGATATCACATGTGATGCAATTATAAAGGTATTTCTATTAAATATTTAATAATATTTTACCATTTTAATTATTTTATTAAATTTGGATAATGAATAATAGAACGATTATACACACCCATTATTTACAAATTTTTGAATACCTTAGAATTTACGAAGGATATTTATTGCACTGTTGCATCGGACCATATGGTATGAATCAAAATCCAAATTATTCAGTGCGTGTACACCTAGCTAAGGTGTAAAACATTACAATATATTAAAGGATAGTATTACCGAAATGTATATGCTTAAACGGATGGGTAATAATACTACAAGAGATAAATTAAAAATTAAATTTATTAAAAATAGAATAAGAGTTGTATATAAGAAAAAATTAACTTAATTAATTTGATCATATACTTAGGAGACCAAAAACTACGTTAATTAAAAAAAGAATTAGTTCCTACAGAAGAAGAAATTAGAAGAAGTAAAAATTATTTCTGGTAGAAATTATAAGAAAATATTTAAATTTATGTAATTGAATAAAAAAAAATCTGAAAATAAATAAAAATACTTAAAAGAAAGATTTACGTAACGCATGATAAGAACATTAGCTTGAGGTTTTGTTATTGTGGTTGTTGAGGTTGTGTGCACACCTTGTCCATCTGTAAACCGACGTCTTTTCCATACGCTCGATCCGACGGTCGTCGTTGCGTGCACACCAAGTCCACCTGTGAACCGCGAGACATCGCACCAGCGAATTCCACCACCTTCACCCTCCGGTCCCTCTGTGTGCCCTTTCGCTCTCCTTCTGATAAAACTCCTCCCTCCCTCCCTCTCTAGAAGGACGGCGACGGCCTGCACGAGCAGAAATCCTAGAGCAGACTCCGGGCGGGCCAGGGAGTACCGAAGGAGTTCCTTCTGTAATGGAAGCGGACACTGAACGGGCGGCGCATGAGGTGGAGCCAGAGGCAGTGGAAGAGGAGGGAGCGGCGGAGCCTGATGAGGCGACGAACGACAGAGAGGACGAGGAGTTGCTGGCGAGGGCGCAGAGATTGATATCGAAGATCAACGCCGCACAGGAGAATCCTAACCCTAGTCATTTCCATGCTCTTGCGTCCATGCTCGAGGCGCAGGAGGAAAGGTATTCGGCAGTGTTTTCGTCATTGTTTCATTGGGTTTGGTTGACGTTGTTGGCTTGGGATTGTCTGTCTGTTCGGAAAACGTGGTGGCAATGGAGGTTCTGTGAATGGGGCCGCTGGGCGGGAAATGTTGCGGACTTGTTGATTTCTAGGGTTTGAAGCTTTACGTAACGGGTCGACACTCGACGGGCGGTGTTATGTTTTGTCCCTTTTCTCTGGTTTAAATGAAATGATTTTCGTTCTCTTTCTATTGATCATTGGAGCGGTCTTCTACAACCATTTGTTTCTTGGTTGTACTCATATTTACACGTAAGGTGTTCCTTTTTTCCGCTTTTAATTTTTGGAGCTGATTATTCGTGCAGCAAATCTTATTCTGGTTGAAGCTGAAATGCGAGTTACCAAGACTTTTTCTTTTTTGATCGATCAAGTTGAATTCTATCCTAGAAAACGAAATAAAAATCCTATAAACTGACCTTTGTATGTACTTCACTTTAGGTACCTGAAAGAATCTGCAAGTTCATCTTACAATGGTGGCCGTGCTTCTCATACCATTGGCAGGCTTGCAAATATTCTCAACGTATGTTAAATTTGACCTTTTATTATTCTATATATTCTTGACTTTCTGTCCTTAAGATTTTTTATTCTAATTGCAGTGTTTGTTATATTTTTGTGAAACATATTTATGTTGACAATCAAGCAGTGTTGCATTGTTCTTGCATGTAGCTTACATAAACAAACACTTTTTATGCAGGAAAATGATGATTTCATTGTGTCAATCTCCACCAAGTTTTTATCAGATAATAGGTACTCCGTTGGCATTCGAGCAGCTGCGTCTAGATTATTGTTGAGTGGGTCTTCAACTTGGATGGTCAGTTAATTGTTCTTGCTTCTGATCTAGTTTGGTCGTGAATTTTTCACGTAGATATGCCTTTTCGATCATCCTTCTGTAGGTATTTGATGACACTGTGATTGAAAATGCAAAAAATTGGGTAATGGAAGATTCCACTAGACCCTCAAAAAGTGAGAGTGTTACAAAGGATGAAATGGAAAGAAATACACCAACAGATTCTGAGATGCTGAAAACATATGCCACTGGTATTCTTGCCATAACGTTGACTGGGTAAGTAGTATTACTACAACCTCTTGTTGCTCCCTCTCTCTTTCCATGTGTGTGTTTGTGTTGTTATAGCTTTTATGTATGACAGTGGTGGCGAAATTGTGGAAGATATGTTAACTTCTGGTTTGTCAGCAAAACTTATGCGGTATCTACGATTATGGGTACTTGGAGATCCAAACACTAGCCACAAAGATGTTGCTTTACCTTCAGAAAGTAAGCACTCCTCTGGTACTGCTGTTGTTAGAGGAAGAGAAGATGGCAGGGTAAGATTGCGGAATATTTTTGATGGCCCCAGAATAGGTGAGGAAGGATCCTTGGTTGATTTAAGTGCTGATAGAGATAGTGATAGAAGTATTTGTTCCAAACAGACATATCTGGACGGATCCTGGCAAAATGACATGTTATCTCTGGAATCTGAACTTGCAGATTCTTCTGAGGAAGCAGCTGGTGTCTACAATATAGTTGGACATGCAGAGGAAATGGATGACTTGCACCAGCACAAGGGTATAAAATTAAAATATGATGATGAAGATGCTGATGAGAATGGTAGAGAAGAACTCTCCCGAAAAAGAGGTAACCGAGGATTGCCAAGGACTCGTGGGAAGGGAAGAATTGGTGAAGGTGCTGTAGATACTGAAGGAGTTATAATGTCTCCAGCCGTTGAGTTACAAATCAATAGCCAAGAACAAAACTCCAAGGATAGGATATTGGCAAAAACTGAAGATGCAAAAAGAGCCATAGATATGAAAATAATAACTGCATGCAAACCTGATGTTGATCATCCAACCACAGGAGAGAATGATGATCGTTTTTGTTGCACTGTGGGTTTGAGGGATATCTCTGATCTGGTAAAGAAAGCAGTGCTGGCTGCTGAAGCTGAAGCAAGTGTTGTTAATGCTCCTGTAGAGGCAATTAGAGCAGCAGGTGATGCAGCAGCTGAGCTTGTCAAGACCTCTGCGCTAGAAGTAAGACAATATGCTTTCAATTTCCACTTCTTGTATGTATTCGGGGTTTTTACAAACTCTTTTTCCTGCTTTTTCAGGCATGGAAAAGAACTAATGACTCAGAAGCTGCTGTTTTAGCTGCTTCTGAAGCTGCATCTACTGTTGTTGATGCTGCATTGGCTTCTGAATTATCACAGTATGCTACTATCTTCACCTATCATTCATGAAATTGATTATTTGTGTGCACATATTTATTTTTGTGTATGGATAATGTCAGTTCAAACAAGGACTCAACAACAAACAAGGATTCAGCAGGATCTGTTGAAACCGAACCGGAAATGGATGAAGAGCCAGAAGATCTTTTCATTTTAGATTGTAAATCACTTGCTCAATTGAGAGAGAAGTACTGCATCCAGTGCCTTGAAATCTTAGGTGAATATGTTGAAGCCCTAGGCCCTGTTCTGCATGAAAAAGGTGTGGATGTCTGCCTTGCATTACTACAAAAGAGCTCTAATCACCAAGAACCCCACAATTTGGCTCTCCTTCCTGAAGTACTAAAGTTGATCTGTGCTTTAGCTGCCCATAGAAAATTTGCAGCATTGTTTGTTGATCGAGGAGGTATTCAGAAGCTTCTTTCTGTGAAAAGAGATTCTCAGTCTTTCTTTGGACTTTCATCATGCTTATTTACGATTGGCTCACTTCAGGTAATACTTAATGTTTCAGATACATATTCTAGTGGACTTTCTTTGTTTAGAGTAATTTTTTTGGGCATGGTGAACTCACCAAAATCTTCCATTATTTGATTAATTGTGATGTAGGGGATTATGGAACGTGTTTGTGCCCTTCCATCTGATGTTGTTAACCAAGTGGTTGAATTGGCACTCCAGCTTCTTGATTGCTGCCAAGACCAAGCCAGAAAGAATGCAGCTATTTTTTTCTCTGCCGCATTTGTTTTTCGTGCAATCCTTGATTCTTTTGATGCACAGGATGGGTTACAAAAAATGCTCAGTGGTTTGCAGACTGCTGCCTCTGTGAGATCAGGTGGTAACTCTGGAACACTGAACTTATCAAATACAGGTACTCAGAGTGATAGACCACCTTCGGAGGTTTTGACTGCTTCAGAAAAGCAGATTGCTTATCACACCTGTGTTGCATTGCGGCAGTATTTCAGAGCTCATCTTCTTTTGCTAGTTGATTCACTTCGCCTGAGTAAAAGCAATCGAAGCTTAGCAAGGAGTAATGCTAGAGCAGCTTATAAACCACTTGATCTCAGCAATGAGGCTATGGATGCTGTATTTCTTCAAGTACAACGTGATAGGAAGTTTGGACCAATTTTTGCAAGAGCTCGCTGGCCTGCAGTTGATAAATTCTTGGCATTCAATGGTCATATCACTATGTTGGAATTGTGTCAGGTATGTTTTTTCTCAATAACCTTTAACTCTCTTTTGAATTTTCTTTCTCTGGGTTGGCCTTTACTGTGTTATTTTGATATTTGTGCTTTATATAGGCTCCAGTTGGTGAGCGCTACTTGCATGACTTGGCACAATATGCGTTGGGTGTTCTACATATCATTACACTTACGCTTTGTAGCCGTAAGCTTATAGTTAATGCTTCTCTAAGCAATGACCGTGTGGGTATGGCTGTTATTTTAGATGCTGCTAATGGTGCTGGATTTGTAGATCCTGAGGTACCTTTTCTGTCCTAATATCTTGTTGATGCCATAATATTTTCCCTAGTAAAGATGTAATTCTTTTTGAGGCAGGTTATACATCCAGCACTAGAAATATTGGTTAATCTGGTCTGTCCTCCTCCTTCAATCAGCATCAAACCTGCTGTAACTGCCCAATCTCAGCAGCCTTCCTTCACCTCCTTGATTGGTCCTGGTACAGAAAACAGAGAGAGAAATTTAGAAAGGAATATCTCTGACCGTTCTTTGCCTTCAGCCATGAGGATTGAACCGAGGGAACGTAATGGAGAATCCAACCTTATGGAAAGGGGCAGCACAACAGCACCCAGTGTACCAGTACTAGCAAACAGTTCCCAAACATGCACTCCTATAGCATCACCTACTGTTTTGTCTGGGGTGGTTGGTGATCGTAGGATATCTTTGGGTGCTGGAGCAGGCTCTGCAGGGCTTGCAGCACAATTGGAACAAGGGTATCGTCAGGCAAGGGAGGCTGTCCGTGCCAACAATGGCATAAAGGTTCTCTTGCACTTGCTTCATCCACGTATGGTTACACCTCCTGGGGCTCTTGATCGCCTTCGTGCCCTTGCTTGCAGAGTTTTGCTTGGTCTGGCCAGAGACGATGCAATTGCCCACATACTAACCAAGCTTCAGGTAAAGGACTTTGTAGGCAACATTATTGATTAATTTAACTATTGTTCTCACTGTCCTGAAAGTTTATAGATCTTGATCTGGCCCTGTGAAACCATTGTGAATAAAAATTAGTACTACAGGTTTACTAGCAAGTGGGGATCTTAATATTACTGTCCTCTCTTTAGTGTTTATCATGCTTATCAAAGCGAGTACCTAGGCATCAAGGCATGGTCATGCCTTGGATGCTTGCTTTGCCCCCATCCTAAATCTATATAATATATGCTTGAAAAATTTAGAAAAGATATTAAAATGGGTTTAATTCTAGTCACAGTCTATGCGTACAAGATCCCTGGCTTACCATCTGTGTGCCTTGACGCCTTAATAACTATGGTGTTTATTTCTAGTCTACCTGACCTCTTCATCATTTGATCTATTATTTATTTACGAGGTCACCAATTCTGTACCTGGGATGTTCCAAACTTAACACATCTGGCTTAAAATGCAGGTTGGAAAGAAGCTATCGGAACTTATCCGTGATTCTGGAAGCCAATCTACTGGAGCTGAGCAAGGTCGTTGGCAATCCGAACTAGTGCAAGTGGCTATTGAGTTGATTGCTGTAAGTAATATATTAAGTTAATTAAAGTTATTTTCACCCTTAACTTGCATGATCATTTCAAATTGATCCTTCTTGTGCATCAATATTTCTTTGTGATTTTGATGCTGTAGATTGTAACCAATTCTGGGCGGGCTAGCACACTAGTAGCAACTGATGCTGCTGCTCCCACATTAAGGCGCATTGAAAGAGCAGCAATAGCTGCTGCCACGCCAATATCTTATCATTCTAAGTATAACGTCCTTCCTTTTAAGATTTCTGCTATTTTCACTTTTTGCTGCATATAGTCTCACTAGGATGCATTATGGTTTTCAGAGAGCTTCTACTACTTATACACGAACATCTCCAGGCATCAGGCCTGACAACCACTGCTGCCCTACTACAGAAGGAGGCATCTTTGACACCATTGTCATCCTTGACTTCACAACAATCTCATCTCCATCAAACTTCTAATTTGGAGACACCATCGGTATCTATCCAATGGCCTTGTCGTTCATCTTCTGGCTTATTCATGGAGATGTCAAAGGCAAAACCACGGGAAGAGGATGTCTGTTCCAAAAATGATTCTGCTTTGGCTTGTTCGAGGAAGAAGCAATTATTATCGCCCAGTGGAACCTCTCAGGGGAAAAATTTTACTTCCTGTCATTCTTCTTCGACCATGAAGTTATGCCCTGCTGAACCAAGTGATATGGAAACCCCAGTTCAGTTTGTTTTTAAGCCTGATAATGATGCAAATCACAATCAGTACAAGACTCCAATACTTCTTCCTATGAAACGGAAATTTATGGAATGTAAGGAATCTTCATTACCCACAAAGCGACTTGCAATAGGGGAGAACTTTCAATCCTCAACTTGTCAGACGAAGGTTCCCCACAGAAGCATTCTAATGGACACTTTAGGGCCAACACTAGGACAATCTTCAACTCCACGAGATGGTAATCGAGCACCATTGCTGCCTGACAGTTCAGAGGATCTCCTATTAAGTAGTACTCCCATATCTGCAATGGCATCTGGCCTTGCGCAGGACCCCCAGACTGGAAATCAGGAAAGAATGACTCTTGATGCATTGGTTGTGCAGTATTTGAAGCACCAACATCGTCAATGCCCAGCACCAATAACCACTCTACCTCCACTCTCTCTCCTTCATCCTCACGTTTGCCCAGAGCCAAGTCGCAATCTTGATGCACCTATAAATGTTACAGCACGATTGAGTACTCGAGAGACTAGAAAGCATTACAGTGGTATTCATGCACATCGTAGAGATCGACAGCTTGTTTATAGCCGGTTCAGATCATGGCGGACTTGCCGTGATGATGGCTCACTTTTAACATGTATTACTTTTCTTGGCAATGCATCTCGGTTTGCAACTGGAGTTCACTCTGGTGAACTCAAGGTTTTTGACTCAAACAGTGGGAATGTCTTGGAGAGTAACTTATCCCACCAATCGCCTGTTATGTTTATACAGTCTGCCTTTTCTGGGGATACTCAGCTAATTCTTTCCTCTGGATCTTATGATGTTAAGCTTTGGGATGCATCTTCAATATCTAGTGGCCCTTCACATTCATTTGAAGGGTGCAAGGCAGCTTGCTTTGGTCACTTAGGGACAACATTTGCTGCATTATCTTCAGAGACACCTCGTCGTGAGGTTCTTCTGTATGATATTCAAAAACTAGATGTAGAAGAGAAGTTTATTGACAACACAGGTGTTGCAGGGCAGACACGTGGTCATGTTCAATCTCGTATACATTTTAGTCCACTTGATACAATGTTGTTGTGGAATGGCATCCTATGGGATCGTCGATGCCCAAGGCCTGTGCATCATTTTGACCAGTTTACAGACTTTGGCGGTGGTGGATTTCATCCAGCTGGGAATGAGGTATCTGTGTTTTTCCTCTGTAGGTTGTCACCATGTCTCTCAAGTTTGAAGACGAAATCAAGCATAATAATTTATGTTTCAGTTTCTCACATTCTATTATGAATTATTTAAAGCAGAATTCTTGAATTCACACATTTTTCCTGTGAAGTAGCTCAGAAGAAAAGATCGATGTTCACTATTTTTTTACACCTTTTTTTAGTGATCAACATGCAATTTTTAAAATTTTATCTAGAAAATGATCGTGTCTATATGATATTTTAATGATACATGCTATGCTTAATGTCTTATTGAATTTTCCTAGGTTATCATAAATTCGGAGGTCTGGGATCTTCGAAAATTCAAGCTCCTACGCAGTGTACCTTCCCTGGATCAGACAGTAATCAACTTCAATGCTGGTGGAGATGTCATATATGCCATTCTAAGGCGTAATGTTGACGATATAACCTCTGCAGTTCATACACGTCGCATTAGGCACCCTTTGTTTGCTGCATTCCGCACCATTGACGCAACAAGCTATTCTGATATTGCCACCATTCCTGTAGATCGATGTGTTCTTGGTTTGACTACCGAACCAAGTGACTCATGTGTGGGAGTTGTAGCTATGGATGACCATGATAATTTGTTTTCCTCAGCTAGACTATATGAAATTGGCAGGAAGCGACCCACTGATGATGATTCAGACCCTGATGATGGTGTCGACTCTGATGAGGAGGATGAGGATGAAGACGATTCAGAGGCAGCTGTGGAAGCTTTATTGGAATCTGATTTAGCTGGTGAGGGAGATAGTGAAGCTGATGACATGAGCAATGAAGATGAAGTGGACAGTGGTGATGATCTAGATGATGATGCAGATTTTAACATTGATGATGTGGAGTTTGATGGCCAAGGAATACTTGAGATGGGAACTGATGGCGAGGATGACGATAGTGAGATTGTAGAGTCAATGAGCGATGATGAGGATGGGCATTTTGTGAATAATGGTTTTGGGCTTTAGAAGGTATTATTTGTTCATATTTGCACCGCTGAGGATCTTGAGGAGGGTCTCTCTCATGGTAGAGCAGCGATAACCATTGTTCATGTGCCATTCCAAAGTGAGGAAGGAAACCAGGAAGGCGCAAAACGGTTGGCCCTCTTTGAACTTTGGGTGCCCTGTGATCGGTCCATCGAATCTGTTGCTGAAAGGAAATAACTGAAGGAAGTGGAGCAGTTTTTCACAGTAGATACTGCATTTTGACATATTTGTATTTGTTTCCTTATTCTCCGTATCTTCAATTGAGGGGAACCTGTAAATAAAATTCTCTATTCAGTTTTGATACATCTCTTGCAGCATTCTTATTTATACATCATAACCGTGCCTTACCATTTTATGTACTTTTTCACGTTAAATTCCATGGTATTTACGATGTCTTTCAAAAAATTACATTTTTATTAATTATATTTGTTTATTTTTAGATTTATTTTATATGTGCTTTTTTATGTTATTCTATGGTATTTATGATGTCTTTTAAAAAAGTTACATTTTCTTAATTGTATACCTTTTAAAAAATTCTTTGGGATTTACGATTCCTCGTCTGGTGGAGAGAGAGCGTGAGAGGAAGAGGTGTCGGAATGTTGTCGATGAGAAATGTTAAGAACATGTGTATTTTAAGGATTTAGCGTTTGAGTTGCAACTGCAATCACGCGATATTTTCATCTTCAGCCTAATTTGGAATGGTTGAAGAACACATCTGAGAAGAGCTAATTACCCTCGGTGCCACATCATTGCACGCACTCAATATATCTAATAGTGTATCTTAAAAAACAGAAACCATTGATGCAGCTTCTCTTCCACACAGAGCGATGATGTACCCGACATCCGTCGTCTGATCGTTTCGTTTTGACTTCATGCTAACAATCAGTATATGCTGATTCTTGGTTGGATTAGGTTGTTTTTGATGATTGTTAGTTGGTTCTTTTCTCAATAAAATGTAATGTAAGCCTATGCCTAATAGCTGTTGCATGGCTGTGTGTCCCGGATTTTCTCACACACTCAGTGCTAGCTTATCAACCCATCCACCTAAATGAGTATGAACCAATAAAAAAAATCTTAAACACGAACCCTGCTAACTTTTGGAAGCCTTTTTGGTTAGGCGAGCACGTTCCTTTTCTTCTTTCTTGCGAATTGCCTCGGCACTGATCTTGGTATCCACTTCCATCAGTCTTCTTTTCTCTCCCTTCTTCTGCAGAGCTTCTTGTCTTGCATTCTGCAGCTTCCTGTGTGCTTCCTGGGCTGCCTTTAGTCTAGCAGCTTCTGTTTTTGAGCGTGCCTGCGGTAGCCAAAAATGTAAGAATGCTCTAAACTTGGTTTCAGTTCATATAGGCAACCAAAGGACGGAAAATTTTAAGCTTTTGTTCTAGATGAAGTTGACCTGCGAGCTCAGCTTGTAACGACCAATCAAATCAATATAATAAGGAACGAGAGCCATCAATCCTGTAATGTCGCCCATTTTCTTGGTGTTGGGAAGGGCAAACTTGAACATTAGCATCTTCTTGTGAGAACCTTGGTGCTGATCTGAGAAGTGCAGTGAAATGAAACCCTTTCCCAAGTTTTCAAAGGCCTTCTCACCAAAAACCTGATAACAAACCAATATATGGATCAACATAGGATCGCCTCATGCCAAACAAAGATTATTTTTCCTTCAGTAATCTATGCCATTTTTGTGAAATTTTGACTTGACCCATATATTCCAGTGACAGCAAAGACAATGGCGTCATATTGATGAATGCAATACAATGAGAGCCAACAACAAAGAAACCACAGGGTTGGCCGCTATTCTTCCTTCCATTCTCTATCGAGAATTCATAACTCACAATCCCTTTTTTTCTTTCGACTTAATTATTTTAAATACAAAACCCTTATCTTAGATTTCACCCATTTATAACTCAATCCAGTTTTCCTTCCATTTAGTTATTTAAAAGGAAATAATATTTATCTTGAAACTTACCCAATCCATACAACATCGTGCCTACGAGATGTACAATAAGGCACATGCATTCCCTATATTTCTGAACTTTCAGTTGCATACAACAAAAACAGAAATAGATAAACTGTCACATATAATTATAATAAGCAAAAAAGACACAGTTAAGGCAAGAAAGCAGTAGTATAGCATACTAGGAAAGAAATTTAGATTGCCCAAATGAATGGCACATGGGTACAATCCTGAGCCATATGCCCATTTCAATATCAAGCATGGTATAGAACAACTAACTATATAATCTTAAAAGAACAATATTTGAAATAGATAAATGCAATGTACCTTGTTGCATGCAATCACCAATGCATATCTTCCCTGCAAAGGCAGCATTCTCCTAAGCAGGACTTATTTTAAACTTCTTAATCCTAGAACCCAAACATTTCAGGCTTAACCATAGAACACGAGTAAAACAATGCATCTCATTACAATGTAGCAAACTCAAAAAACGAAAATAAACATACGATAACAAAACACTAAAATAGGGTGAACCTTGGTGCAACAGTTGCTCTATCATGGGTTTAAATTTTAAGTTTCTCCGTTATGGATACCAGACTATGTATAATTAGACCTTCTCTAGACTCCACATTAGTGTAAACCTTGAGCACTGGCCTCACATTTTTTATAACATTTTACTGAGACACATGGAGGTATTTTGATTCAAATGTTACACCAACGATATTATATACATCATTGAGTATCAAACTCACCAGGATCAAATGCTATGAAATGCCCAAGATTTCTAGAGGAAGCATCATGCTGCTCAAGAGACATCTCAACAACACAAAACAATAGAGAATTTTTCTGTTAGTTTTCACTAAATTCAACTTGAAGAGTATAATTTTTTTTGATTTAATAGTATATATTTTTAAATTTAGGAAAGTCATGTTCATCAAGAGATGTTCTAGTCAAATATCATGCAAGAGTGAAATATAATGCACCAAGAATTCAACACTGACTAGAAGGATGCAGTATACTTTTCAAATAATTCTAGATCTTTGTGCTTGTATGACATGTTCATCTACAATATTTTATAATGGATGTGTTCTTTATGAGCCATAGCAATCACTTATGAATGAAAGACTCAATACAATGAAAAGAATATGAATCAAGTTCCCATCCAATGGTTATTATAATATTTACAGAATGAAATGGGTATGTATAAGTATGACAAAAATAGAAATTAAAATATATGCATCATATGCTAATTTTTGAGTTAGTGTATTAGATTTTAATAACAGTTGCTAAATATGAATCACAAGTACGGAAATAAAGCATGATGAATCGAGTTCAACAACTGTGTCATATTTTTTTAGCAGGAGAGGATCCTTCTCATTTTCTGTATATTGGAAACTACTTTCACAAGGAATTTTCCACACAATGATAATTCCACATTTTTCACCAAAAGCAAAAGGATTGAACTACAGTTCACTTGAGCAATTCTACCATGTGATTGATATTACTGAATTTCTTCAAAATCTCAATGGTAACATATTTTATGAAGAATGATGCTTCCGTATTTGTCTATCGAACAACTTACTTTATCAGTGTCTCATTCACAAATGAAACCAATGTTTTTAGATCCTCACCTCGTCAGTGAAACTAAATGTGTCTCATCCAAAGCATCCACAATCTAATATGTTTAAGATAGATAGTCATGCACATAAAAATATTTGAATAACTATTATTCATCAAAATTTCACCAATTCCAACCTCTACAAGCACAGATTCTGACATGATGATAGTTCATATATTTAAGAAAAATAAAATTGAGATTGAATTC
Source organism: Cymodocea nodosa (assembly GCA_036874045.1). NCBI lineage: Eukaryota > Viridiplantae > Streptophyta > Magnoliopsida > Alismatales > Cymodoceaceae > Cymodocea > Cymodocea nodosa. Next base: position 12,913,484 of record JAZBRI010000011.1, read on the forward strand.
TGGCTGATAGAGCTTCTAGAGCCCATATCCTATATGCAGGAAGAAAATAAGCACTGGTGCACTGCTAGAAAAATGTTCATGACATTACTTTTCGGGGATAGGGAAAAAGGAACATTAATTCTAGGGCAAAGTACCCTCAGCATGTTAAAAGTATCAATCCACTTTCTAGCCTACAGTGGGATAACATTATTGGTCTTCTAATCTATTAGGAGGGAAGGGATCTTAATTTGGACCTAGGCAAAAATGTTACCATTATAAATAAAAAAACACTTTCTGAGATCTATCATTTGACTGAAATCCTCCTAATACAGCTGCAGCATTGACATAATTCAGGAACTACCATATGATTTTGGATGACCTTTTTCAAGAGAGATTCAACAGTGGATAAAATTAGCTAAGCTCTATGGTATAAATCATCGCTTTCACAAAGAATAACTACATCTTTAGTAGTTAAAATTGTTTATCTTCCTACCATTTGTTTAAATAATTGATTAAGATTAAAGGATTCTGGTACCCATAAAAGTTAAGGAATTCTTAAGAATACCATAGACTCTCCCATAACATAGTCCAGAACATCAAAAATGAGGATAAAATTCGCAAAAAAAGACAACAAATAATGGTCATACCTGATCAAGCACTACATCAGTCAGGAGATCCCCAGCCACCTCCTTCAACTCTGACAACACCACCACGTCCTCCGAAACCCATTTCCTCCTGGCAGGTGCCGTAGCAACTACTCCGGCAAACTTCCCCAAATCCCTCTCCTCCCTAAGAATCTCCTTCAAATTCGTCCTCCTTACCACTGCCAATTCCACCTGGTCCATGGCATCCTCGTCCATAACCACCTCGAAACAAATCCTGTCCTCCCTTGCAACCAACCAATCCACCATCCTCGCGATCAAATCATGCCTGCTCTTCAAGTCGATCGTCGCATACAATCCCAGGCAGAACCTTCTCCCACAAGCGTAGAACTTGAACGAGTCTTGCCGTTCCTTGAGCAGCAGCGGGGTGTTGTCATTGTCGCCCATCCCCAGCAAGCTGAAGTTTTTGTCGAAGATTGAATCTCGGGTCGCGAATTTCTTCACCCAAGCGAGGGCGATTCCCTCATTCTCCTTCTTCCCAATGAAGTAGTTCACCACGAACGCCACGATAAACGCTACGCAGGAGATCTCGATCACATAAAGTTTGAGAGACAACAATTTTGGAAATTTATCGTCGCCGTCGTCGTCGACAACGGAATCGGAAAGAAGGTCGGATTCTGGTGTCGGATTGGGGTTTTCGGAGGGGAAGCCCTCGAACTCGTCCTCGTCCCATACCTCCTCCTCGACAGCGCGAGGAGGAGGAGGAGTGGAAGTGGGGGTGGAAATTTCTTGGGAGGTGCGTTGTCCGGAGTCGTAGATGCAAGGTGAGGTGGAGAGGTGGACGGGTTCTACTGGTGTGCCGTCGTCGATGTCGGATTCTTCCAAGTCGAATCCCTCGAAGTCAGCACCAGCAGTATGTACGATAAGGGGGAGGAGGAGGAGGACAAGGACGCCGGCGGCGGCGGCGGAACGGAAGCTCGAGGAGACGATGGATGCGGCCATAAGGCCCACGAGAACGGCGCTGGCTTGGTGGGAAAATGGTAACGTAACGGACGCTCTGACGATGTCAGGCACTGGATGGATGGTGGTGATCTGTTGCAAAGCACGTTCAGGTCATCGCAACCGTTCGATATTTTGAGTGATGTCCCCACGTGCAAACAAGTCTTGACTTGAATTTTTCGTTTTTGTTGGATTTTCTATTTTTTCGTAAAAGCAATTTCCACTTTAATAATGCAGTAATTATTTTTATTTTTTAGGAATTGCTTATCTAGACTTATAGATTTTTTTTATTTATCGAAAAACAAGTTTTGACATTATGAGGCATTTGTGCTTCTGAAAAATTCAAGAAAGTTTGAAAAAGAGGAAAAAAAGAAAGTTAAAAAAATTTATGAAATAAACAAAAAAATTCTATGTACGATAAGAAATTTAAAAAAGTAAAGAAATGTATTATATAGAGTGTAAATAAATAATTGTATTAAAATTTCAGAAAAAAAAATAACAACAATATCATTATTAAAAATATTTAAACGATAATCAAATTATTAAAATATAATTTAAATTGAAAGTTGAATAATTATTAAACATGATAATACTTATAAAGTTTTCCCATATTTAAACTTTTAACTCTTTGAATTTTTCTACATAGAATACATAATATTTTTACCTATTTTATCAATTATTTCTTTCTTTTTTTAGTCATTCCAATAATATTCTTTACTTCTTTTTCTCCTTCTTCTATAATTGATATTTCATTAATAATTTTAAATTCTTATAATTCAATGTCTAAACACTAGGGATTCCTCTCCTTCGACACATTACAATTTTTAAATTCAATTACTTATAAAGAATACTATCTACAAATTTGATTGATCTAAAAGTGGGAGTACTCGTCTTCTTCCATTGCAATTTCAATATCTTTTGTACTTCTATTTTTTTCCTTTCTATTTATTCCAAACCTTGGAATTTGTAGTGAGAGAAAACAAGAATACTTAATTATGTAGCATTATTATGTTAGGATAAAAATTTATCTTTAATAAATAGAGAGTATACAAACACAAATTGAATGAACTAAAATATTGTCTTTAAGGATTGTTTATATTATTCTTGAGAACGTGGACTTGACGTTTTCAATCTAGCTTGATTGTCAATATGATCTGCTAAGTTATACAATAAATACTCTAAATTACTTTCATCTCTTTCTTTTCTTCTTAAATATACAGTAACCTCGTATTTATATATGAAAATACAACGATCAAAATACAATGGCTATTTTCTGATTGTAACGACCATATTTTTAGTTTTGATGAAAAATAGATGGTAGAACAGGTACCCAAGATGAAGTCTGTTTTTCCCTAAAATTATTTCTTCAACTCAAATGGCAAAATGAGTATCTAAATTTGTAATCCATTTTTTCTTGGAATTATTTCTTCAACTTAATTGCAAAACGGGGGTACAGATTTTAATTGATTGTAATCCATTTTTTAAAAAAAAAATTTTTGTGAGGGGGGGAGGAGTGGGGACAGTGAAATAGCTCTCGATGGTTTTTGGGTCAACCCTTCACCTCACACTTCGACCTCACTCCACAGCCCGATCTCAAGTGTACCTTCGTTGATCGCCCCCTTCTCCCTCCTCCGCCATGGAAGATCTCAGATCCGCCCTTAATGACCACGTCGAGCTCGTCTCGGACACCTTCGAGAAGTTCGCCGCCGAATTCCGCCGCGGAATGCGCCCGGCCTACAACAACTTCATCGGGTTTTTCCACGCCATCGACTGGAAGGTGCGTGCTTCCATCCTCTCTCATTGTTACTGATCCCTCTCGTTTGCGTCTCTGATATGCTTGGGTCGTTCCCCTTGCCTTTCCCTGAAATGTTGGATAATATAAGTTATCAGGTTTCTACCTTGGGTTCGATTAGGGCTTGTTCTTTGCTCTAGATTAGTGAAGTCGATGATGTTACCGGGTTTTGGAATGATTTAGGCTTGTATGGACTAGATTACTTCGATTAACGTTGTGTGATCTAACACTAAGTTGGATCTTTCTCTAGGAAAAGGAAGTTGATGGTTAAATTATTTGATGTACGTTTTGCCAATATGATTGTATGATAGTATTCAGTTAGTGTGATCTTCCTTCTAGGAAACAAAGGTACAGCAAGACTAGCGTATATTGGCATGGGAATAAGTAAAAACGATAGGGCACACAAGCATGGCAAAGGCAAGGCCGTGTTTGGTTCGAATTAAAAGTGCACAGATTTTAGATTATGACCATAATTTGAACCAAACATGTGGCATGATAGATTAGAGTGAGTCAAGTAGATTTTAAATAACAGAATTTTGTCTTTGTCTTGCTTCTCATAATCTGGCTAGTGGCTAATCAAGCTTGGGTTCAATTGTGGATTCTAGGGTCAATTATATTACTTTCCAAATTTTCCAAAACCCATCATAAACATGCATTTCATAAATAAGTGTCTGTTAGGGGACATTTTATGAAAGTCTTTGGAGCATAGCTTTTCACAGAATCTGTCTTGTCATAGAAGCTGCCCAAACGGGACAAAACATCCAACTTCTAGGGAAAGCTCCCAGATTCTAGGACATAGAAAAAACAATAGTATTGTAGATTCTGAGAGAAGTTGGGTGAAGGCTGCTTCTCCTGGAAGCTGTTAGCTTTTGTAATTTTTCTCTTTTCTGTCCTTGTTCATTTACTCAATTTACAATAAAACCATGACACAATTATGAAAAATGCCATCGAGTATTCAAAAGACAGCCCTATCTGAAAATCAGAGGGCCTATTACATAATTGTGACGAAATTCAGCCTTAATAATCATATACAAATCTCTTAATTCATCAAGAAACATTAAATATTTCTTACAAAAATTACTTGCGTAAATATCGTGGCTATCATCATTAATATCATTGAGAAATACAAGAAATGAATTCAGTCTACATAAATCGTGACTTTCACTTCTTCTGACTGAGCTTCTAATGGATAATACTGTCATTTTATATCATTCCAGAAGTTGTTTTGGCTTTATGTTATCAAGAAACAAACAAGCTAGTAAAGTTTGTTTCTTAAAAACTAGATTCTAGTATTCAAGCTTTAAAAGCCAGCTTTTAAAGGGAAAATATGAGAATCTAAAGCCTTACATCTTGTACTCAATTCTTGAAACAACTAGCTTTATCTTTACAAAGAGTTTGGCTGTCAGATTTTTTGAAACTTTATGTACCAAGCTGTACACAATTGATATATATGCTCTAGTTTAAAAGGGTGTGTTAGAGTTGTATTTGAGATATTGTTGCTATTTATTCATTAGTCATATTTGGGTTATTAAATATATGTTTGTCTTGTGTATCAAATAATTCCTATATATATACATACATACTCGTTTGATCATTAGTAAATCACAACATTTGTTTCCACTCTCATAACTTTCCTTTTACGCCACTTGATCTTGAGTCTAATTAAACTTTTTTGAAGATTATTTGAAAATTCTACAATATATGTTGATGATTCTATGAGAGTGTGTTTCAATTAATGAATAGATGAACCAGATGAAAGTGCCTAGAAAGGTTGTTTGGGCTTCCATACCCAAAACCATGGTGTTACATCAAAAAATTCATGCAAATTCTTCTAGTTGTTTTTCATCTTAACTTGCAAGATATTTTTTCGAACAAATGTTGATATTCTATGCAAAAAAGTGTTGCACATTTTAAATGATTAGGAAGAGACTTTAAAGAAAATTCTCTCAAAACATATATAGTTGAGTACCCATAAAGTGTTTTCGTTCATACTTACAAGCATAATGTATGTGCAAATTGTACAACATATTGTTTTGGGATGAGATTAGGATTAATGGTGGTTACAGTGGAGGTGAGAATAGGATGTTATAATTTGAGGATGAGCTTCAAGATTATGTTAAATATTATATAGATATATAATTTGTTAATAAAATTGTATGGCTTTGTGATTTTTTTATTCTTTTTGGATTATGGAGTCTCAGGTTTAAGATATTGCATGGGTAATTACAATTCTATTAGGAAAATTGATTATTGAATTCTCAAAAGGTATTTTTGAAAATCAACAATATACAAGTCCATGAGGTGAGACTTCTCTTAATATAATACATGAGACTATCCATCAATGCAAGCAAATTTTATGGATCCCTTGCAAACTCTCTTATTTGATGATTCAACAAGTGGTTGCTAATGTAACTTTGAAATTCTTGGAAATTTACTGCTATAAAAAGTTCCTTGAAATTTGGCATCACATCATAAAGATCCTTACAAGTTGTTGGACCATTTCATGCATTTCTTTCCGTTCATAACATAAAGTTTCCATTCCATATATCTCGAATTCATGAAAATCACTCATTTTTTTGTAATTTCTGTTCTGACTGCATAATTTATATCATATTTCCTGCATCTATATGCCATTTATTTTATTGTTTCTCCCTTCTTACATTTTCATTTAAATATTTTATTTGCTTTACCTTTTTTATACAGGAGCCTTGGTTGATATGCTTGATATTATTCCATGCCACATTACTGCTGGGAACTGTGCTTGCAAGGAAAAATCTTAACGTCCAAATTTTCATATCTATAATTGCATGTAAGACAAAAGGATAGATTTATGTTAATAGAGAATTTTGCCTTTTTTTATTATTGCGTACATAGAATAGTATCACAAATATCACAGAGAAGAGTTTTATGTCAGGTTTATTCTTTTTCCAAGTGGAATATGATAAATGACAACACCCTTCTAACACTTGCTTCACCCTTCAGTCTCTGGTATTTATCTTGCTGAAAGATTAAATACTTTTCTGGCGGCAAGGTGGAAATACTTTGCTGGCCAGAATTATTTCGATCCACATGGTGTATTCATTTCTACACTATGGTCCGTGCCACTTCTTCTCGTTACGATGATCATCTTGGTCAGTAATCGCATTAAATTCTCCTTATTTTCAATCTTCATGCGCTATCTCGTAGGCCACTTTGTTGTGATATCTTGTTTTTCAGGTGAGTACTCTAGTGACTACATGCAAACTTCTTGTCCAATGGAAGAGAGCTGAGCTTCGATATCGTGCTAGGCTTGCTCGTAGAAAGGAGGAGTAGCATCTTCTTGTTCTCTTGACTCGTTTACCGTTGCATGTTGAGTTTTCCTTCAAATTTGACATCGGCAGTAGAACAGCTTACGGGTATTTCCTCTGTAGCTCTTGGTAGGTTTCAGGAGACCTTTAACAGGAAAATCTTTTTCGTGTGGCTTACGGGTTTTTCCCTCTGGGCTTGCAATGTTGTTTTGCTTGGACCTATGGAGTCCAAACTGCAAAAGTATCTGTCGGTTGAACAGAGACCTTATCTTTCTAAACAGCTATTATAAGGATCTAACTATCTGTGTAATTTGATACATGTGTACAACCAAGCTTCAAGAGTGTTCTCTTGGACTATTAAGGCGTACAATTCGATATTACTCCTGTAATTCAACTTCTCTTTGAGTGTTTCCTTAAAGTGACACGTGTATATATTTCCATGGAATTAAGCTTGAAAAAAAACTGTAGGGAGTTTTTCATCAATTTTGACAAAAGTTGGAGGCAATAAGGTGATCTATCATAAACTGGGAGAGGTAACTTCTATAAAGCATCCATTTAAATCAAGTGTGCTTTATTCAAAGTGGGATAAGATGGATTTGATTAGTAGTTATTTGAGGCAAGTGCTTATTTTAAAAAGATAATTATTTGTGGATAGTTGGATATTTTTAATGTTAAACAGATTCGTATTTTTGTTGCATTTCAAATTTAAAACATCTATTTACAGGGGAAATACTTATTCTGAATTCAGATGTTTAGGATATCTGGATTGAATTTTTCCATATTAGATATTATCTAAATTTGTAAGATACAAATTCAGATATCTAAATAGTTTTATTGAATGTTAATTACATGACTTTGGATTATATGGATACCAAGAAAATGTGGATACAAATGTAGGTATATCACATTCAAATCTACTCTGATTACGCCTTTGTAAATTCCCTTGTGTGATTGCAATCCTTGAAAAGAAACAAAATCAACATTTTTGTACCATAGATGCTATATTCATATTGAAATTTTAAAAACAAATAAGAATATGGTAACAATAGTATGGATGTGATACCTGACCATTTAAGACTGCAATATCACAATGTAAGAGAGACTTTCGATGAATGTTTAGGTGGATATGGACACCCCTTTGAGTAGTCGGACGTACAATCAAATGTCCAATACAGTGAGTGTTCTTGTTTAAATCATTGACCAGATGTTCATGGACATTCAATTTGATGCAATTTTTGAGAGATCGCCATTATATGAGTTTTAAATTCAAAATAATTTTTTTCCTACTTTCCCATTGCATCCACATCTATTTTGATTGAAATCAAATCTAAGTTGAACCTTTAAGGGGAGATTTGGTGTGATTTCATATAAATTAGAGAGAGATATGTAGCTTTTCATAGAGAGAGCGAGAGAGAGGCCTTTGTTCTTCAATGAGATGAAAAGCTCTAGGTTATGTACTCTAACAATGTTCCCTTAGGTAAAAGCTAGTGCAAAGTTGTCACCTCTTCATGATGGTACTAGAGAGTAGTTCAATCTGCCAAATACTTGGAGCTTAAATAATGTCTTTAGTGTAGGTACTCAATGATACTTTAATCATATTTAAGGATTTGTATCACATCTTGACTTCTCAGAAGATCATTCTTTTATTAAATAAAATTTTCATTTATTTCCATAGATAATATATGCCATGCTTATATTTCCAATCCCTAATTTATTATTATTATTCTAATAGCAAAAAACTGAAAATGTTATTCATATTAGGTTATAAATGATGACAGTATAAGAAGGTAAGGTAAAGTTTATCAAACGTGAGTAGTTTTATCGGTCTACCTCTATTACAAAGAGGTAAAATGTGCTATTCACGTTGGAGTCAATTGTGGTGGATGAAGTATCAACTAATACATGCTTGATCGCTAATGAGGCTCAGCCATTGAGGGTGGTGCAAATTGCCAATGTTGATTCCCAAGGAGTTTTTCTACTCGATCCCAAGAAGGAAAAGAAACCATTTCATGGCACAAAAAGTAAGAACCCCAACTTCAAGCAACCCAGGTTGATTGTCAAGGATTTATATGTCAAAGCTCTGGACTTGAAGAAGAAAGCTAAGGAGGTCAACGCATTATTCTTACGTGAAGAGATAGACCATTAGAGATATGAATGTAATGCCATTAAAGACGTGGCTAGACTCCAATGCTACATGTTAGGTCTGCAACAAGTCAGCGTGGTTCACTTTCTGTCAACCTACAATGGAAATGAGGGTCTGGTGATGACCTTGAGATTATGTGAAGCACATTGAGGATACAATGAAGTACCTGCTCTTGATAATTTAGACTTGAACAGGGAGGACAAGTTTTATTCTCTTTCAACAGCGTAAATTTTGGCAAAGCACTTAAAGAAAGCTAAAATGATATATATTACGTTGTCATTGTAACTCATCTTCAACTTCTATCAGTAATGTTGATCATGGTTTCTCTTAGCCTTATTTGAGTGAGTTGTGATACCATATACTTAACACTACATGTACCATAAGAAGATTCTCAAGATGTTCAACGTTGGACTTTATTCCAAAATACGGGGATCCTCAACACAAGAAATGTGTAGTTTGTGCTCAAATAAAGAACATAAAAAATTATTCATAAGAGATTCCAGGAGAATGGTATTTATTTGAAAACCAAACAGTAGCTACAGTTGTTGGAAATGACTTTCATAATGATAGCAAGAGGATGTTGCACAAATTTTCAACCTTCTCAAAAGGCCACAATCACCATCATTAACATTAGAAGTTAGCTAAACCCCAATTACCAAACTGCTCAAAAGGAACTTGTGGAGAAGTTAACGCTACCATTATAAATATGTATGCATGTAATCATTTTTTGGTTCAATTAATATGCCGTAACATCCCAGGTTTTTTTCTATTGCACAGTGGAAACCTTTTTGGGGATGTCACAATTTTCCATATATACGATCGCCAGAGGTTATAAATATTAATGATGTGGGAGAGGTGCGACATAAAGAGGAGTTTGGGGTTTCAGGGTTCTAGAGAAAAAGAATAGGAAAAGAAAACCATACACGGGTCATAATATCTCTGATATCTAACAAAAAGGTCCATTTAACTTGAAAGAAAACCTAAGGCACCGCCCAAGCAATCTCCATTTAATCCCTAGGCATCTGCCTTAACAACCTCGATTAAGAGTTTTTGGAACCAATTCAAAACTCCTTGTTAAAAATAAAGATCTAATTTTAAGAGATAGAATGGGCATGCAGTTGCAGGTCAGGTTCACAACAGATCACTCCCATGGAGTACCATGTTTTAGTAAAATGAGGTGACCTCATTCGATGTCATCCTCCACATGTATAACGAAATCCAGAACTACGTCTACGTCTAATGACCTCCTTGTTCACACCTCACCATAATCACCTCCCATGCTACGTGACTGTAACTAAGAGTACATTATTCTTAGGGTGTGTTTATTATCTACTTCTAGCTCCTGTCGTTAATTTTTCTTGCTCTTAGGGTAGAAATTATCAAAACACTTACCCACCATTCCTTCGATATCTGACTATCATCGCAAACGCTAGTCACACCGTTGCACTTTCTTCTCCAAGGTCGTCCTTGCAATAGCCACTCGCATCGCTGGGAGAAGATGTGTCGACGGTCGACAACCAAAGTAGATCTCAACAAATAAGGTGGATCTCTAGCCAGAAATGTCATCGAATGACGAGAACATCGACAGATAAGTTGTCAAAACTGTAGTGGTGCGACCAGTCCTGATGGCAAATTGAAACCACCGTCGCCTAAATCCTTGTTGATGACGTTAGGTGTTTCACCTTACGTGTGGTTAACTTACATGTGGCAAGTCAAACATGGCTAAGGGTTAGAGAAAGTGAAGAGTCACAGCAGAAAGGACACTTTATTAGAGTCTAGACTCTTTATTGGGATATACGAGACAAAAGAGTTGAAGAATTTTCTTTAAAATATGTAAGCTTATTTTAAAGTTTGTCATATTCTATAAAAGATAATTTGTGTCATATGTTATAGATCTTTTGAATTTTTTGTAATATCATTTAGGTTAACAAATGACTCAACTACTTTTTGTAGCTTTATAAACAACGTATTTTCCAAGTACATTAATAACTTTATAATAGTGTACTCAGGCGATATTATCATTTATAATTAGTCATTACAATAGCACATGCAACATTTGAAGAAAGTCTTAGAGAAGCTACAAGATTTTCAACTTTAACTCAAGAAGGAGAAGTATTTATTCGCAAGAAATAATGCCAACTTCCCAAGGTACATCATAGGGCATAAAGGCATTCAAATGGACCTACGAAAAGTTACAGTAATCACTAAGTAGACAACACTAAGGAATGTCATAGAGCTACATTCACTCTTAGGGTCGGCAAATTATTTTTGAAAGTTCATCTAAGTGTACTAGAAGATTCCAACCCCTCTCACAAGTTTTTTGAAAAAAAATCAAAGATAGGAGTGGTTGTAGGGATGTGCAGAGACGTTCCTAACTCTCAAGGAAGAGATCATCAAGAAACACATTCTCCAACTATTAGATTTCTAAAAGACCTTTGAGATATAGAATGATGCTTTAGATCTAACCATTGGAGGAATTTTGACGTAGGCAAAGAGGTCCATCACCTTTAAGAGTTGGAAGTTGAATGAAACGAAGAAAAGGTATTCTGTTCATGAGAGAGAGATCACAATGGTTGTATTGTCTAAAGGTGTGAAGACACTATTTTTGAGGGTCGAGGTTTATCATCTACACAAATAATGTAGTGATAAGTTATTTTCAAGGGCAAAAGAAGTTAGACATTAAAGCAAACTTGATGACAAGACTCCTTAGTCAAGTTTAACCTCCAACTCCAATACACATTAGGTAAATCCAATAAGGTTGTCAATGCACTCAGTTAATGAGCCAACTTAGAATCCATAATAGTCAACATATCACTAATGAAGGGTGACATACTAGCAAAGATAAAGGTAAAGATAACATACAATGTTACCTTAACCAAACTCCTACAACAGGTTTGGGATGAAACATCTCAATGCTTCTAGGAAGAAGAAAGAGTCATCTTCACCAAAGGTCAACAACCATATATACTAAAGGCTAATAAACTTTAGAATGAGCTATTGTATGAGACACATGATTAGTAATGGACAAGTCATCTAAGTCAAGAGAGGATCATGACAATCTTAAGCTCAACTACTATTGGCCAAAAATAGAGGATGTAGATCACTACATCCATACTTGTCTAGTGTGTCAGTTAAACAAAATTAAGAGAAGGAAGACAATTGTCTTATTACAACCTCTACCTATTCCAAAGAAGTTATGGGAGAACATCTTTATGGATTTCATATGTGATCTATCAAAAGTGTTGGAGTACACATCAATCATGGTAGTGGTCAATAAATTATCCAAGTATGCTATTATATTATAGTACCAAAGAAGTGTACAATAGAGACAATGATGAGACTACTCACGTAGAACGTTATCAGGTATTGAGGTCTTTCTAGGGATATTGTGAGCAATAGGAATGCTCACTTCATAGAAAAATTTTAGAGAGCATTGTTTGAAATGTTAGGAAGCCAATTCAACTTTTTAACAATGAACCATCTATAGTTTGGCAGATATCTGAAATGGATCAATGCTCTCTTAGAAGAATGCCTAGGTATTTCATAACAACCAATTAGAAGAATTAGATTGAACTATTAGACGTTACCTAATTTTGTTGCAATCTTCATTTGAACTTATCAATAGGGAAGAGTCCCTTTGAGTTGGCAACAGAGTGTTAACTCTTGATTCCACACGAGCTCGCGAAGAATGTGTAAAATTGGTATCCAGCAACTTATCGATTCGTGAAGAGTCGACAAGACAAGTTGGAAGATGTTTAAAATTGTTTACAAATGATGCAAAAGGGGATGAAAAAATGAGTAGACTAAAGTTGTAGACTACTAAAATTCAATGTGGATGACAAGGTTCTACTCAAGTTGACACCACAAACCTTGAAGAAAATATGCAAGGAGTTGCATCACTTGTTAGTGCAACATTACAAAGAGTTGTTTGTTGTCAAGAGATGGGTGGGAAGGCTAGCTTATCAATTAGAATTGTTTAACAAGTTGAAGCTTCACTTGGTTTTCAATATTAGTTATCTTAAACTTTATCACGAGGACTTAGAGGATGTCTCATGAGAGAAGTCACACCATACACTAACTTAAGTTCAAAAGAAATTTGATAAGAAGAAGGCAATGATCCTTAACAAGTGGGTCAAGGGTTACAATTGGAAGAACAAATGAACATTCTTTCTGATGCAATGGAAAGACCAACTATTAGAGGAGGTTACCTAGAAGGACACTACACTCTAGTAATTTGAATATCTTATCAAAGACTTTATGAAGTTGTTGAGGACGACGACGAATTAGGTAAAAGAGAATGTTACAACTCACATGAGATTGACTTGCACATGACAAGCTAACACGATAAATGGGCAAAGACAGTGAAGAGTCACGACCAAAGGGACACCTAAACTGACACTACAATAGCATCAATTAGAGTCATCCACCTACCAAGTGAGTAGCAAGTGAAATGTCAACAATTGAAAAAGATTGAGAGTCACATGCGAGTGACTTAAAGCTAAGACAGCCAAAGGACGTAGTTGTTGGCATCCAAAGTCAACATGTGCCAATGGAAGAGCATTGTTGCCAAGGCATTACAGAAGGTGAACTGTTGTGTCTAATAGTAACGATGAAGTTCAAGAAACACAACTCTCAGGTGAGAGACAAGCAAGACATATATAAGAGGCTAAAACATATAGAGTTGAGGAATACTACCTTACACAATCGAAGACTCACCATAAGTAAAGGTGAGCCATTAGACATCAAAAGACTATTGTAAAAAAGCTCTATTAGTAGACAAAACTACTAATTTTTCAACTAAAAAATTTGAAATAAATTGATCAAAAATCAAATTCTCTGACATCAACAAGGATTTCGTCAACTTTCAAGAAAAATCCTATTAAGGAATAAAGGAGACATCGTGTGAAACGAGGGAAAAAGGAAAAAAAAAGTGAAAATAAAAATAGTAAAAGAAGAAAAGAAAGAACATAGAAGAAATGAGCAATGGAAATAAAAATAATAAAAATAAAATGTGAAAGGAAATAACGATGAAGAAGGAAAGGAGAAACGAAGATTAAAAAAAGAAAAGAATTAATGAAAAAGGGAATTCTCCCAGAATCAAAAGAGAAATAAAAATAAATGAAATGAAATGAAGAAACGAAAAAAATATAGAGGTTTTATATTAAACATTTATCTTATGCTTTTAACTAGAGACTTCAAGCAGATTCTTTTCATTCTTACATAATTATTGAAGTTGTAGTTGAAATTTTTTACATATTCTTTCAACAACATGCTGGGTTATCAATTTTTCGCATCTGCACGGAGACAATTGACCACTACAGACGGATGGCGTTGTTAAATATTCAGGACGTAATGATCACTTCCATTCCAGGTCAATTCTGGCAAACCTACTGGGCATGCTCAGTCACGAAGCAAAGTTGAGACAGAAACTTTGGGGTCATTATTTCAAACTGCAATAATTGCGTCGAAGTTTATAAAGAATTCTACAGGGCATGAATGCATTAATGTAATCCAAGCGCCTTGAAATGAACTTTTACGTAACTTTTTGTTGGGGGGGATAAAAAGTTTTACAGTGGATTATACAAGAATTCAGCTTTTTACATGGATGCTTCTTTGATGAATATTTCCTAGAAAATGAACATTTTGAGATTCTCTGAAGATGCAAGAATCATTCTAAATAGGTACTTACGATGGCGTGAAATCAGAAGAAAACAAATTATTGCACGGCATAGAGACTATTAGTTCATAAACAAAGCAAATCAGGAGGCCATAAATCCAAGTACGGTATCCTCTTCCATGAGATATGCATCGAGCATTTTGGCAGGGTACAGGAAAATTCACATGGCTTGCACCCTTCAACTTTTTGTCAAGCCAAGATTGGGACTCGAGTTTGCTCCAGCTTCTTGGATGTAATTGTTTGGCATGGCCTCCATTAAGGGAAATGAATCCTCAGGGGCTTCAAATGCTTCTCGTGGGAATTCATGGAAACCCCCAAAGTTGCAGCAATCAAAGTTCATAGATGAAAATAAAGATGGATCATCATCAATGCCCTTAACATCTAGAAAATCAATATCTCCAGGGCTGCTACAACCGACATCAAATCCAAGACCTCCAGCATTGGTCGCCAGGTTCTCATTCTGAAATTGAGTTGCTGTTACAGAAGCTTTACTTTCATCCAGGGGAAGGGCTGGAGTATGACCTTGAAATAGAGCAACATGTCCAAATAACTTGTCCTTCCTCGAGAAAGTTGTTCCACAAGAGCAAAGCCATTTGTCGCGTCCACAGTGTTTCTCATGAGTTTTCAAATCAGCCATCACTGAGAACTTCTTGCTGTTGCACCGGCTACAAGTATAGCTCTTGTCACAATGGCTTCTCTTGTAGTGGTTCTTCACACATAAGATGGTCTTTAATGGTTGAAACTTCTTGTGTTCCTTATTCCTCTTGCATCCAACAAATGGGCAAGAATACCTCTTTATCAGCACCGGCTCAGAGTTTGCTTCCTTGCTGGGCTTGGCAAGTGCAGCTGGGGTCTTATACTCATCCCCATGACCCCTCATATGCATTCGTAGGTTAGCATCTCTTTTAAATCCCTTCCCACAGATCAGACAGAAGTGGGTATGGGGAGCCAGAATTTCTTCCTTCTCCAGCTGCAGAACTTCATAGGAACCAGGAGGGAGATTTTCACATTCAACACCATCCTCACAGTCCTTGACATCATGCTCTTCAGCAGGAATTGGTTCGACTGCTTCAAAAACAGTGCCGTTTGGCATGCCAGGATGGTCCTCTTTCTTTGAAGGTTTGATTCTTTCAGCAGGCAAAGCTTCATTTTGCTGCAAATTATTGGTGTTCAACCCTAGGCCACCAGAAGAACCAATGATGCTTTCCAGCTGTCCAGCTAAATGATTAGTTGTTAACAAGTTGTTCTTCATGGATGGGAGCAAAGAACCGGCAGTTGAGATTAATTGAATTATGATACAAGTAAGGTCAGCAGTTACTAGCTGCTGTTGGGCTGCAAGTTCATTTGGTGCAACGGAGAACCCATCCTCTTGCTTGGTGATTGAGCAGACTATATCTTGAACTTGATGAATTTTCTGTTCAAGGAAGGAAAGGTTGCTCAACATCTTCCTTGGGTCCCAATCAGGACAACCGTTGTTACCAACAATAGTCGTATCCATTTGATTCCCGTTCTTCACAACTTGGTTCATTGGCTGGGAGAGGAGAGAGGGTGAGTCCATAGATGTGGCAAACCCTGGGAAAGTTTGAACAGCATCAGCTCCAAAAGATAGGTTTTCTAAATCAAACTGATTAAATGATAGGTCTGGATCAAGATTCTCAGTTCGCTTTTCTGGAGGATCGGTTGATTTGCTCGTGGCTTCAGAAATCCTTCTCTTTCTTGCATCCATTTCTCTCAGGATCTGCAGAAAGTATATGATCATTCACATACTCAAGTGTCCTAATTTTCAAGCACCAAGAATGGTAGAAATATTCTCCATACTGAGATAGTAAAATTACATTTCAGATGAGCACATAGATGTTACCTTTTTCTGTTCATGAATAACAAAATTAATCTCAATATCCGAGAAAGTAAAATTACATTTCAGTGGGCACATAGATAGTACCTTTGCCGTTCAGCTCTTGGAGAAAAATGACCACCACAGCATCTCATCATATGTCATTCAATCACAGGGCCTGCATATGCATAGAAGGGGGGGAAAAAACTTCGATTAGGTATTACAACTTTACGAGAATAACTCTCACCGACTTGCGCAGAATAGGAAACTAAGAGCGTTTTAGACTGCCCAAGAAATCACCACGAAATAAATCACAATTATGATATCAGTACAAGTAAAAACTTCTTTCCAAACCCATTTCGACCCAAAAATCCCGATCCCCAAGACCAGCGCAGCAACCAAAGATTATTACATCAAAAATGAACTAAGCAACAAGCGCTCTCCCGAAAAATCTGTCCTTACCTGGAAAATCATAGAAAAAGCAATACAAAATACCCCACTGCCACAAGAAACACATCATCTGCCCAAAAAAACAAAAATCCCATAACCTCAATATGGATGAATCTCAAAGTTCCAGAACAAATCGAAGATGAATCCTAAAAGACTGCACACACATAACAAAGGGAGGAAGAAGAAGAAGGATGATGGCATACATGTGAAGAAGAACCAAACAAACAGCAGCAGAGAGAAATACAAGGAGAACAATCAAAAGAAGAAGAAGAAGAAGAAGAACATCAAACCTGAGCGTTTGACCTCAGTTGATGAAGATGGGAAACTGCACTAGACAACCACAGTCCTATTATTTTATCTGACAAAGAAGGTGAAAAATGAATAGAAGAAGAATAGGGAGAGCCCTTCTTCTCACCGGAAGGAGCAACCACTACCCTCCTCATCTTGTTGTTTGGGATGACAGGAAAAGTGGAAGGAGACCGGTACCTTCCCCCTTCTCACATCACCCCTTCCCTCCTTTGTTTTGACTCGTCTCCCTTCCACACCATTCAATGCGGACGGGGCTTGATTGGGGTGGGGTGTTCTGCTGCACACGAGGAGCATCTTGTGAAACGGTGCTGGCCAATAATATTGCACGCTTATGTCAACCACACCCTATCGATCACACGTCAGCTCATGCGTCATAACACTTTTTTCAACCTGAACTACAGTTAAAACTACTATATTTATATATGTTTATCTTAGAATTTAAATATATTGATTTAAATTTTAATAAAAAATTATATATAAAATAAATGTTTACATAGTTACTTATTTCATATGTAACTTTATAGCGTCTAAATTCTACGATAGATATTTTTTAACAAGTACTTACAGTAATATTATATTATTATTAAATTTTAATTAATATAAAAATTATTATTAGAAAAAATTATATTTCTTATTAAAATTTAAATTCTAATAAAGGTAAGGATTACCAAGCGACGCTGTCGTGGAAAATGGCTGTGCATGCTGGTGATTCGGTGGCGACTCTTTTTGGGAAAGTGTTAGGCGAAATTTGAAGACGTGGAAAACAACGTCTCGTCTTCCCAAGGCATGGGCCCCACAATATCATATTTTTTTTTTTCCTATAATGATCATAATATTTTTTCTTTTCTTTTCTTTTCTTTTCTTTTCTTTTTTTTTGGTTTGGAGGGAGGGGAGGGATGAGAATTTATCTTTTGTTTTGTATTTATTAATTACATTATTACAATTAAATTTTTACTATTGGATTTTTAAAATTTAATTTGAAAAGTTACATTCAAATTACTAAATATGAATATAAATGATAATGTGGATTCTTTGTATAATTTTAGAGTTAATCTGTATTTCATCACTTGGTATTATAATTTGATTGTATCACATTAATGGTACGATCAAGACCTAAGGATAATGATAGGTTTTTTCTAAGTTTTCATTAAAAGAGTACGAAGACCGTTGTCGTGATTTACTAAACTATTGATCAGTACAATAATCATTATATATTTTTGTGATTGAATACGGAGAACTTAGGAAATCTTCTTGTTTTTTGCGAGTTAAGGACAATCAATCGTTTCTACGGTATTAATTATAGATCTCTTTAGTGTTTGAAAAATGAACAATACAACAATCATTATGTTTTTTTTGATAACGATAATAATTTTTACATCCAACTAAATTCAAACTCTAACAAGAAGTTTAAATTTTTTTTGACGATTCCAACGGTATTCATCACATCTCGATCTAAAAGGACTGGCACTTTATACCTGTGTAAGTGTCAAAAATTTTAAATCTTGATTATGAATCCAAATACATGGATAATAAAATTTAAAAACAAAATTTTCATCTACCAGAAAATATTTATTCTTCATAATAATACGTACGTACATGTATATTCATATTTATATTTATATTTCTGTGGTGTGTGTATGGCTCCACTGCCACCAATCTTTCGACGGTTACATAATCAAATGAAAGAATTGCCACGTATATAGTGTGAGTTTAAGAGTCGATAGATGATGATAAGTGTACGTGTGTGTCTTCATATAAATATATATAGAGATAGAGAGAGAGATATATAATAGATTCACGACCAGACACCAAACGATTGACGTCACTCTTTGCTTACCACCAGGAGATGGATTTGCAAAGTACCATGAAAAAATTCTGAAGAAATGGATCCTCACATTGTGAAAAATATTTATATTTTTCCAAAATTCCTCTTGAGGTGCCAGTGCGTCACCAGCGCTGTTTCCATCGCCATCCTTACGCGTAAACCTTTTTCTTTTTCACTAACCAAATCCTCTTCCCTGATCCCCCACATATATATATATATATATATATATATATAGAGAGAGAGAGAGAGAGAGAGAGAGAGAGAGTGTGTGTGTGTGTGTGTGTGTTGAAGATGGGTTCTAGAAGCTTCTAGAAGGTTGGGACCTGAAGAATATATATATGGTTCGGCCTTGTTCTTTTTCTACCGAGGCACGTGGGTGTGGTCCGAGGGAGAACTGAACGACGGAATGCATCGGATCCGTCGGGTCATGCATGCCGACCCGTCCGATCGACCACCCACGGTTGAAACGTGCGGAAGTCATAATCACATTTTACCAGTATATATATATATATGTTAACTTCGATCAACGGAAATCTTTAACAAATAAAAAAATAGTATGAATCTCCATAAACCGCAAAAAATGAAACTTTTTAAAATGAATGCATTGAATGGACAGAATATAATGCTTACTTCAATTTCTCAAAGAAATTTACTACAATAACTCTTGTGTTTCTCCAAATGATAAACCCTAAAACTGAGTTTGGTTGAAATTATGGACATCCGAGTGAACGAAAGAAAAGGATTGAATGAAAAGGAAGAGGTGATTTTATTTTATCTTGTAAAGTAGTGGTGAATTCATTTTCTGATGACGAAAAGGCATTGGGTGCTAAATTGCCGGTGGAAAGGCGTGTTTTTTATGATAAAAAGGCTATCTTTACCACAGCTCTGGAGGAAGAAGAATGACGGTGGCGGTAAAGCAGGGGAAGGCCCTCAACTTCTCTGATTTGATCCTTCTCTTCCTCCTCCTCTTCTTCTACGTCGCTGTATCTTCTGGGGTATGCATACCGTCCCATCTCCGAAATTACCATCTTCTTTTTCCTTCGATTCCTCTAGATTTCACGCCCTACCGATCAACTGGTTTCGTTTCTGCTCGCAAAGTTTGCATCTTTTTCGGTTGTTTCATTTTTGTATATGATATGGAAGTCGTCAAGGACTAGTGAAACGGTCGAATTCGATTGTGATGTGGGATGCAAGGTGGAAATGATTTTGCACTGTCTGCGTCCTAGGGTTTGTAGAGTTGATGATATTGTCATAATTTTTTATGGTGCGATTGTATCTGATAGATTGGGATTATCTGATAGATTAACAATTTTGACTTCTTTGTTACGGATTTGGGAGTCTATTGGGTGACAGCTATTTGCCTTCCGGAAGAAAGTCCAAGGAATTTCTTTCTTAAGCTCAGTTAGGAGTTTGTGGTAGTTAATTTATACTTCTTCAGTGATACGTGGTATTCTTGTTCCTAACGTTGATTCTGTTCCCTCTCTTATATGCTCCAGGAAAATGTGGAATCTGCAGCAATGAGGTAACCTTAGTTCTTGCTTAGTTATTTCTGTTAACAGTTGTTTTTTTTTTTTTATGTTAGTAGTGTTTTCACTAGGGTTTGAACTCAAGAATTCTTTCCTCACAATGGAGTAACAAACCAATTGCATTATCCTACTGTTGGTATTCCCTTACAGTTGCTAGAAAAAATGCTTGTGTTTAATCAGCTAGCTTATGTTACACCTTAATCATGGAAATTTGTCTACTCTAACATGTTATTTTTCATGAAATTTTAACACTCAATACACCATCCGATATGATTTTTAGTCATGATAAAAGGCAACCACCTTCATTCTTTGAATTAGTTCAGAGAACCACTCTGAGGTTATGATGATCCGATCTTTGAGTGTTTGTCTTGTAGCTATTGTTCTATTACATTAAATGTTTCTAATATGATTTGGATTTATTGCTATTAAGAACCATTAACCAGGTAGTTGACCATAGCAATGAGGTGCATTGTTCTAGAGAAAGGAGTAGGGCAGCCTGGAAAATTATTGAAGAGGTAGAAACAAAAAAAATTAAACCTAGCATTTTGAATTAGATAATTTTTGGTTACTTTATTGTTTCTCTGTAACTATATGACTGACCAGATATCTTTGCTTGTCAGTATTTGATGCCCTTTGTGGAACAAGAGCAGTATAAGCTTTCAACAAAATGTAAACTTCATCCCAATAATGATATGTTCAGAGAGCAGGAGCAACATAAAGTAGATGTGGATATAAATGAGTGGAAGTGTGGATTCTGTAAGAAATCCTTTCGTCAGGAGAAGTTTCTAGATAAGCATTTTGATAACAGACATTATAATCTGCTAAACAATGTATGTTTATCATCCTTTTAATGGGTCCTGTATATTTCTACTTTGCTTTTTTGCTTATTTACTCAAGCATGTATTAGAAAGAATATCAAATTTCTGTGACATCCTTGTAAGATCATGTCATGTAAAAACTTCTTGGATAGTTTAACGATGGTGAAGTTTCCATGATTTATCACGTAAAAGCCACTCCATGGATGATTCAACTGTTAGATTCATCTGTCAATTTTTCTTGCATGCCATGGTGGTTATTGAAACTTTGATATTATGCAGTTTTATCAAATTATTACCGTGTATTCCTTCTTGTTAGAAAGGTTTTTGTTCATTCTTTGCCAAGCAATATCTTGATATTTGTTGGATACTTTATTTGTTGATGCCTTTGTGTTCTATCAAGTGATTAGCATTGTAAGCAAAGATTATGTAGCCTTGACCATTTTGATTATTGTCTCATATTCAAAGGTGTTCTTGTTAATTAATTAATCTTGGAGACTTTAATTCAGACAAAAGGGCGATGCTTAGCTGATCTTTGTGGTGCATTACATTGCGATGAAGTAATTGAACCCAAGAAACCCAAAACAAGATGTAATCCTGCAGCTGCTGCAAGAAATCACCACCTTTGTGAGGTTTTCTTTTGACTTGTACCTTTAATTGAGTAATTATTATACTCTGCTTAGCTTATATGGAGGTCTATACATTAATGGTATGTTGAAAAGGTTTTGGCATGTTGTTCTTTGGTACATTCCAGAACATCTTTTAATAGTTATTATGCATTCTTTATGTTCGTTTTCAAATCATCTACGAATTCATGTAAAGATCTTTGCCGCTTTTAATAAATCATAGTACTTTATTTGAATGTAGAGTCTTGCTGACAGCTGCTTTGCCATCAGTCAAGGGCATTCTGCAAGTCGTCTCCATGGTGCGTACTTTTTGTTTATCCTTCCGGAATTTGCCTTCATTTATGACATATCATTCAGTACAAAATAAATGCACAGACATAAATTTCTAATTATTTTGCAGACCTTTTCTTGCGCCAGTTTTGTGATGCTCATAGTTGCACTGGTGGCCAAAAACCTTTCTCCAAAGGGGGCAAAGTAAATTTTTTTTCATTCACTTTCGTTTTGGAATCTGCCATATGATTTTGCCATGTCTTCACCTTGATCTTGTTTTCTTGTGTTTCCTTTGGTTTCCCTGATCTTTGCCTTGTACCTTATTTGATTTTTTTTACCTTCTAAGCTTGTTTTCCTTTATATTCCACTTCTTTTGTTACATGTCTCGAACACTCAGGGAAATTTTCAAGATGAATAAAAACTCAAGTATGACTTCAAACTGCTGTGAAAGGAAAAGCTAAAGCCTTTAGATGTTTTGTCCTACCTTTATGATGATATAAGGCCGCTGACCACAATTACAGAATTAGAAGCATTAGATTATGTTCGATGGCATGTTATAATGTGTCAACATCCTGACATGAAGTGTACTGACGTAAGTTCCATGACTTACTGTTTGCTGTACAATTGTGCAGAAGGAGACGAATGTTTTTTACCTTGCAATTTGCATACTGACGGTGTTGCTGTTGCCCTTGTTCTATGTAATTGTCTACTTGCAAAAAAGGTATATCATCATTCTTTCTGGTTACCGATAGAAGTTACGCTTTGGATTGTTTTTCGTAGAGGTGTGTTTAGGAAATTTTTTTTTGAAAGTGTTTCGATATCCTTTTATAAAGATATATATACAAGGAAAGGTAGAAATAACCGTATAGATTTTAGGATTAAATGATTATAAATAAATATATGGTAAAAAAATTTCTTGAATTGAATAAATATCGGTTCTTGATGTAAACGTCATAAAATTGATTAATTTCTATTAAATTTCAACCATTTATTTAAGTAGATTATATATTGTAGATTAACTAATTATATAAATTAGATTTTAGTTTTCTAAAGACACTTTTAGATAGGAACTATTTTTTCTATAGTGACTTTGAATCATGCTGGATTATCATGTGTGTGCAGTGAGATGAAGAAATGTGCCTTGGATTTGAAGCGCATATCTAAGATCAGCCGCAAGCCGAAGCCCTCTTGATTTGTAATATTCTCATTCTCACGCATTACTTGCATCAAAATAAATTTTAGATTTATTTCAAATACGGATTTTGTTTAATACACGCAATATTCCAGTTACGAAACCTTTTGCCGCAGATGCAATTGGCCACAAGACCGACGGTCAAGATGGCCGGAACCGGAGATGACCTTGAGAAATATTACACCAAACGTCAAAAGTGAAGCCAAGATTGTCCCTCGACACTTGGAAATTGGTGTTATATAACAGTTCGAGCCCGCATGTGGGATGCCTTTTTTTTGGCAGTTTCAGTTTCTCGGGCTCTTCCTGAAAATTTGATTCTGCTGTTTTAACATGTGTATGACAAATACTCCTGTGGTGATGTAAAATGCATACAACCAAAACTCGTGACTCTTGGCATTTTGGTAACAAAAGCTGCTTCGTCGCCTCTGCTATCGGGAAAGCATTCCAGCTGTTGCCACCATTGTCAACGTATTTAATTAAGACTTCCTTCTCTCAAAGAATTTAGAAAATAGCAGAAGATCAACTATGTCATCCCACTGCTATCAAAACAAAAACATCTGCGATGATCGTTAACGATGCCCTCAATTTCTTTCGACTCAGATTTGGTTGTTCCTTGATTTCTCTGCACGCTAGTCCAATGTCCTTGATGTATACGTATCGAATGGCTAGCTGGCTGACTAGAGCTCTAACATAACCCTGCGTATGGATTACCATACATATATAGATAAGGAAACATGTTAACTCCCCTGCGATGGCTGGCTTTTACGATGGTGATTCCCTTGAGTCTCTTCCAGCGTACGGTAACTGCCCCAAATGATTGCAGGAAATATTTGATCCATGGAAGTAAAGAGTACGTACCGTAACCTCATTCATTTCGGAGGAAGGCTTCTATCAATTTGAGAGGCTTCAATACTTGCTAGAATTGATCTGCATCCTCTCATCTGACTTAAACTGCCTTCTCCTCCGAAGGGGGGATCCCAAGGATACAACCATCTGTATGCTTTAATTTGAGACGGTATTGAAGCGAAGAAGGTACTTTTTTCCTCAAGTTCTATAAAAGCTCATCAATTGTGTACATCCATAAACGTATGCTAAGGCAGGGAGTAAGTCCCGATATTGAAGTCTACAGTGCTCCCTGACCCATTATTCACATCAAACAGCTCTATGTTTTATCAACGGGATGACCTTGGCAAATGAAGGAACCCACCACTCAGATGGACGCAAAGAGCCAAACCAAAGGTAAGTGCATTCACAAGTGAATGAAGCCAAAATCATGTTGAGAAGGTCAAAAAAATTGCTGTTATCTCAGATAAGTTTTATTTAAAACATGAATACTGATAAGACCCCAGACTTTTCCTACCACATCACCAGAAACAGAATGAAATGCCCTCTTGGCGGCCAGCCTACGTGCCTCCAGAGCTACTCCATCACTCAGAAGCTGACCAATGGCTCCTAGAAGCTCTGCTTTTCCAGAAACCTGAGATGATTCAGAGAAGATGAGGTCATATCTACACAGTTTCCTTCATTTTCTTTTCCACACATATCATTCAATGAAATACTTAGGAAAGCAGTAGGAATTGATGTGCATCAAGGTATTGTTGCATACATTGCATAAACCAGATGGAGGGTTGAAGACAAGATGGACAAATAGATAGAGGTATCGTTACAAAATCCGTCTATTCATGGTGAACATAACTTTACCAGGTAAAAATGAACGTGTTTCTTTCCTATGTACAGAAGTAGAACTAGAACCCTATCTGAACAGTATAAGGCAAGCACCTCTTTATGAATTATTTCATAAAATGTCGTGTACTTGGAAATCAAAAAAGAAAAGTATGTACCCCCTGGTTCTTACCTGCCAAACTGATAAAGGTTCTACCCGCAACATTTCCTTTATCATATGCGAAAAGTGACCTACATGGGGACCTAAAGGTTTAAATAGAAACTTAATACACACAAATAAAGGGAAATACAGTTAAAAATCTGTTGCTGCACAACAAAATGGTTTAGGAAATTACCCGTCAGAACAGCACAACCCCTAGCAGCAGCCTCAGATACATTGTGACCAGCTAATTTTGGCAAAAAGGAACCACCGATCACAGCTACTGGACTAATGCTATATAAATTTTTCAGTTCACCTGCAAGAAAAATATATGAAACTTATCCATGTACCAGTGGTAGAAATCACAGCAAAGCTCAAAGCAGGATATTTCAGGATTTCTCCTAGACTGATGTTGAATTTCAAAAGAAAAAAATTCAAGATGGAACTTTTATTATGGCTGACGATATAATATTCATATTCAATGCATGAGTGTTCTTTTCATTCTTTGATACATGTATATGAGTTTATATAAATACATGGTTGATTTCATTTGTCTTGTGACATGACATTTATGACCTAGTCTTGAAGACACGAGTCCAATAATACATGACTTTTTTTGATTTTGCTCATTATCTTCAATCTTGTGCAAAAAAGCATGCTTAATCATGACTGTAAAAATGTTTTCCTTTATATATTCCATGTAGTTCTTGAACATACATGCGTATTCCACCACTGTACTTGGAAATGAGTACATTATTTTTGTAGATTCCCCCTTTCAACACCAAAGCCACCAGGTAGGGTTGGGTCGAGACAACAATAGGTCTCTAGGCAAGTGAACAACCACCCACACCAACCTAGATTGGTGTTGATGGGAAAGTGAGATTCATCCACCAAGAGCTCCCTATTTACAAGCTCAAATTGAGCCCAACACAATAGAAATTGATAGGACTATTGCCACTTCTACTTCATACATTCATGCACGTGTAGGGATGGGTGGTCCATAGGATATCCAATCCATATTCCAAGTCACGTGTTAAAAGTTAAGCCTATCAGCTTAAGGGAATTTTTGCAATGGAAATATATCTTCAAACGTCATTTTGCAACAAAAAAATATCTTTGCAAGTACCCACCAAGTGTATCGACTATATAAATCTTTGTGGTGGGCAAGATCTTTTCACTTTTAGATCTCAAAAGAACACTTGGTCCCGCTCTGCACATAGCCTGTTAACATAAAGGTAAGCATAGTAAGTACACTATCACATGGAATCCTCAACTTGCATAATGCAAAATAGTTCTCCTTGACAGCAATTTTTTAATGGCACAGTGATCCTACGCCCTTGTAACCAGGAGGGCTCGAGCACAACCCCTACCAAATTCTAATTTTCTTAAAAATGGAGGATTCTCCGTATGCCCAGCAGGGTCAAACACGAGCCTCCGATACAACCACAATGAAACACTACAAGTGGAATTTAGTGCCTCATTCAAACCAATGCTGATAGTAGCAGCCTAATGAAAATATGATATTCCAGGTACAATCCTACGCAAGTAAATGGTTAAGTACCGGCGCATTGTTACATGTTTGTTCTTTAACAGCACATTATGCAAATTAGAATAAACTCGCAATGTACGATACCACATAAGCAAGTTCATTAAGTACTTTCAATAAATGTGCTTAAAGAATATAAATGAAATAGAATTCAATGTGGCATTTGATGTGACACATCTTTTGACCTTTTTCCACAAAATTGTTACATTTATTTAATTATCATCTAGTTTTACAATATATTTTTCATAGTACAAATTATGATGCTTTGTTATCAATATTTGTTTCTATTTTTTCTCTTCATCATCTAATATATAAAAAATATTAAGAAGTAAATTTTCTATGTTCTTCCGTTAGAAAACCTATAAACTCCATTTTATTGTATTTCCCAATTCATATGAAGCAATTATTTTTTGACTTCATAATATTCCATTCTATTTTTCAACAATCATGGTCTATAATAAAAACAATAATCATTAGTCAGTCACATAACTCATTTCCCTTGATTGATTCCTATCCAACACTAATTATTCCATTAAATTACGATATTTTAAATAAATATATTTTTCCTTGCTCTACTTCTTTTAAAAAATGGAAGACTTGCACCTTGAAGTTGACCTACTTCCAAAGTACAAACAAGCAAATGCTAATGTAGTATTTGTGCTGATTGTATTGCAATGCATACACAAGGGCGATATTTCTCTCAATACCACTATAACTGTTATTCTTGGCATGGTATAGAATAATGAATTAGAATATTTTATGAATGTTACCATCAGTGATAATAAAACTAAATAAAAATCATGATTTTCCTGCTTAGTTACTGACAAAAGAATAGCAAACCTCACCTTGTCAACCATCTGTAGGACAGCCTATTTATAGTCGTCGTGTAAAACATTGACAAAGTACTATTTTTCTAGTGCTACACAACACTACCATTTTCTGCTGTATGCAAACCAGAATTATAAATCTGCAAGGTGCAGAGTACGGTACCTTAGCCATTAATCTTCCAAGTTGTGGATGTCGAGGAACAATAATTGTGACCAGGTTTGGATGCACTTTCTCTAATTCTTTGTGAATCCATAGCATCACTGCAATTCAAAATTGATTGTGTCAAAAAGATTGTACAGAATACAACAGATGCCACAACTTTATGATAATCAAATTAAGTACAACAGTGCATGTGAATAACAGTTTAACAAAGTTTTCATGTTCATATGCCACAATGACAATCACAAAGCACTAAGCAACATATTCCTGGAAAATAAACAACAATGTATCCTGAAACTTGGGGACCAATCAAAGCAGATGGTTGAAATAGACAGAAAATAGTAAAAATGGTTATACCTCCTTCTTCACCTTGATGTATAGATGAGGCCATCCAAACTGGTCTATCAACAAGCTCTAGTTGAAGATCTTTTAGTTTTCTCTCTGTGTCAGTGGCATCAAGATTGCATGCTGACATATGAAAAGGAATAATATTGTAAATGAAGGCAGACATACCCATACCAAGCATTTCACCCATGATGTTTTTAGTGAGGAATAATATGAAATTTCCAATGAACTTCTGGTCCAACTATTATAATTGGAATGAGGAGTCAAATCAATCATTGGTAGAGGATGAAAAAGGAAAAAAAAAAGAAATTAGGTGCCCACATAATGTGACTCCTCTAAACCTACAAACATATTTTTCCATTTCCAATTTGTGTGAACAAAAAGATGGGAGATCTTATCCACTTAACAATAGAATACAACCTCCTATTTACAATAGTACATGAGGTTATGAGCTTGATCGATGAGAAACCTATTAGTTAGGGCCCATTAATTTGTGGTTTTTTGAGGTGGATTTTTTTCAAATTTGATGGCATGGCATGAAAAATAGTTGTTTAATGGACTAAAGGAAAGAAAAAAGTCGTGAGTTTCTTTTATTAGTGTGACCCACTGACACAAAAAACCAAAAAAAAAAACATAAGCTCAAACAAATCGTTCCTTAACCTATAAGCAACACAGCTAGGATTCATATAAGCATCCATTTTCACACTCCCCCTTGAAGTGAAACACATAAGATGCATACCTTGAAATAACTTGAAATGGAAATAGATAGTTGTGATACATTCAAGATTAATGGGAACGGTAACAGTTGTAGTAATAGTAGCAGAACCATGCAAACAACAGCAAACAAGCACAAATGATGGTCAATCACATTAACCATACACATCAATAAAAGTCAATTACACTGACTTTAGAGTAAGCAAACACAAACACTAATTAACTTGACTCAGTTAACACTGCATTATTCAACTTAGTCAACACACCAAAATAGATGTTCAACACTTGCAAGTTACAAACACAAGAGCACCTGCACACATAAACACAACTACGTTATTGTCTAACACAAATTTTTCATTTTTTTTTGTCATCCTCCTTTCTCCCTGTTTTCTAAATACAACCTTCTTTTTGTGATTTTCTTAATCTGACTTTGTCCACTCCACTTCCCCTTTTTCAAAAATTAATCAATGAAAAAGGACACTAAATGTTGGATACATTCAACAGCCAACACATACATTTTTTCCTTCCTTTTCTCAACATAACATCAAAATAAGATGGATGAATGTACCCACAACCACCTTCAACTTTTTGCTATTATTTTGCCGTCTATTTTCCTCTTTATTTTAAACAGGATTATCATCACAATCACATGTGTACACATAAACCCTTCACCCTTTTCACTGTCTTTCTTCTTCACCCTTTTTGACAGGACACAAAAAGGACTCCTAATGACATACATATTTAAAGAACAAAGGGCATGTAACATTAAACAGGATGGCAAACTCAACAGAAAAGGAAACAGCAGATGGGACACCCTTCCTCCTCTTCACCTGAAACTGAAATATTTCCTTTTGGAGAGGATTGGTAGTCCCTTTTGGCAAGCAGAAGAGATGCTCATTGAGGTGCAACATTGATTGGATTGGAGTATGGATTCCACAGTGGTCATACAATAGACAAACAGAGGCAGTTGGACTTGATCTTCAGATCTCACAAATCACAACCATCCTTGTAAGAGAAAACCTAGAAGCCAAGAGGCCAATGAAAGGCTTTGATGGAGGAGAAACACAATCATTTTTTTTTCTTGAAGACGGAAGGTAGAGAGGGGGAAGAGGATTTGACTGCAACAAAAAATGGAGGTCTGCTTTCTGCACGCACATGACACAAGACTTAGGGATTCCATTGCCACAACAATGATGCAGTGTTTTCCTCTCTTTTTCTCTTGAAAAGTTGAATTTTAATACCAAGTAGAAATACAAAAGGTGGAGGATCTTGTTTACCTAACAATGTAGTAAAAACTCCTATTTATAGGAGTATGCACACAAGCTTGACCAACAAGAAATCCATTACCTACAAGCAACCCACGGAGGACCCATGTAAGGATTCATTTATTCTATCCATTCACTCTAACATGCTTATTAGATAATTAATGAATAATTCATAGCAATATCAATCATTGAGGAACAATAGAGCTAGCTATTTTTCAATAATTTGTTGACAATCCTACCACCATTTTAAAAACAAATCCACTTTAAAAACAAGCAGCGAAAATGCCAATTTAATAACTTATCACTCTACCATAAATATGCCACATACCATACTTTAAATCACCAGCAAAAGCAATGATAAATGGAGGTGCTTGTAGCAATTGGAAATGGATTGCCTCTGTTGTATTCTATTGCATATGATAACTTAGTAAGTAAATCTTAAAAAATGGTTGGCCAGAGAATACACTAATGACTGATACAAAACAATACCATTGAGAGGATCAGTGCTAGCTTTGACAACATCAATGAAATCAAAGGCAGGGTTACTGGCAATGACCAGAGTTTGAAAGACTTCATAGACATCCGAGCATTTACCAAAGCCACTGAAATCTTAAAAGGAAAAAACATTTGTTGAATTAAAATAGGAAATTGTAAATCATAAGAAATCAGGTTTGAAAAATTTAAGTACATGGTACTTCATAGATAAATGTTGTTGGTAATCACAGTTAGATTGACAGATAGAAATTAAAATTAAAAAAATTTCAAATCCAGTTCCCATATCATTATATGAACTTTACAAGCTTGCAGTATAGGCTACAAGCAAAAATATTCAAACTTCTATAACAAGGTTATTCCTCATTCTTTGTCATTCTTAGAAATGACTGTATCACCTAGTGTTATCAAGGAAAAGGGTGATTTCCGGCCAGGTGAAACCTCCCATAAATGCTTGAGAGGGGAGGTGAAGGAAAAAAATTTGAAAAATATTTAAATAACATATGTAGCAAAAAAATTAACTTAACAATTTCAATTTTAAGTAATACGAAACATGTTAAATTGTAGAAGAGCTTGAAATTTTTAAAAAAAATAGAGATTGGAGTGTTACCATTGTAATACAATATGAGTTGGATGTTAGATGGAAGAAGAAGTTTCTTGGAGGCAAAGAGGAAAGATTTGGATTGTTGGAAGAGAATCAAACATGCTAAGAAGCTTCAATACAAGAAGAAACTAGAGAAGTAATGACTATTGAAGCCATCAAAAGTGAAACATCATCATCAAATGAAGAAAAAGACAGATGGAGGAAAGTTGGAAAATAGAGGAAAAAGAGGATGATCGAGACTAAGAAATATTTTTCTTCTCTTATTCTAAGAAAATGAAGATTTTTTTGAAGACTATCAAGTTATTTAATTTGGTAAACAGAAATGAGGCCTAATTCACTCTTGCCTAAAAGGTGATTGTCACAAGATGCAACCAAGACAATATTTGAGGCGACAAAAATTTGTTGTGTTTTAGCAATCATCCCTGTTCAACCAGCACCAGCATACACAAGATATGTCATTTGTAGAGCATATGAAATGTAGAAGAATAAAGAAGGCTAATCATGTGAAGGACCATAACAATGTAACTATTTTCAGTGTAAATCATTCACCGTAGCACCTGAGAAACTTTATCTAGAGATGAGTAATAGACGTGAGAAGACAACGCCTTATCAAGGGACTAGAAAAAAAATAAAAGAAAAACTTGGAAGCTTTCTTGTAAAACCAGAAAATCTTATTGACTTCTTATTCATGCAACTTTTCCCTGAATAATCCATAAAGCTATCTAATGGCCATTTTGCAAGCAAGTTCAAATTTACAATTTTTTTTTCTTTATATAAACCACGTCTTTGAAACAGGAACGATTTGAAGTTGCACATTCGGTGATAGTAAAGGAATCTAGATATTTACTGTTGTCAACATGACAAGTTCTGACAAGTTGCAGAATGCGCTTCTAATCTGTATATGAAATATACAACGTTGGCTTGATTCGTCGTCATAAAACAATACTTACCCCCTTCTGAACAGCTGATAGGATGAGATTAGGCCAAAGCTCACTTTCAATCAAAAAGATCGCACTTGGATCCCAGTGCTCAATAAAACGACCCACGGCTTGAGGAGTATCAACCGGCGCAAACTGCAGTGACTCATCAGATCGATCAGACAAAAAAATGTCCAGACAAACATACAATGCAAGCCAAAAGAAGGAATCCTGACTTCGACCCAGCTAGCATTCGCACCTGATGTATGACCCCCTCCGGGAGCTGACTATCTACAACCTCACTGCAACCGCCAATCAAAGCCAGCAAGCTGTAAGCCAAAGAATCACACTCTGACAAGGGAACAAGTGTTTATCATGCTACTTACAAGGCGGAGGCGGTGCTGGTGGTCATGAGGATGGTGAAGCCAGAAGGTGAACGATGGAGATGCTGTTGGAGGAGGCAGTGCCGGATGAGTGGGATTACGGACAGACCTTCTCCCAGTGAGACGGCGTGGAACCAGAGAAGAGGTCGGTTCTGGGGGCGAGGGGAGGAGGGGTGGCCAAGCCGCTCCAGCCACCGGACAGGGTGCTCGAGACCGCGCAGCCTCCTCCAGTGGAGGAAGAGGGTGATCATCGGGGACAAGCCCGTCGTCAGCGCCCTGTAGACGCGGTACGCCGTCCGACCGGCTTGCTCTCTCGGCCCACACCAGGAAGCAACGTTCATGGCGTTGGGCTATCGGGGAGCAAAGTCGCGCCTGCAACTCCGAATTCTCTATTCATCTCTAATTTTAGGGTTGGCATTTCGTCACACCTAATTAACAATGTTCTTTTCTTTTTTTTCGTAATTATCACAAACCTATTTAATTTTCACATTCATTTTCATAACCAAATCATTCGTTCATTTTAATAAGTATCAAATTTCAAATTAAGTTATAATAATAATAATATGCATATCCTACAATTATTGTCCTTATTTTCAAATAACCACATGCAAAATAAATAAGTTTTTCCTAATCGATAATAAACTTTTATGTTATGCATAACAATCATGAATTCCTTATATATGCAATAATATCAATAAATATGCATCATTCTCTAACTTATAAAAGTATCACAAATAGTTGCATAAATACATAATTATGTCGTAACCAAAATAAAGGTGCAATGAATACTCTTATTATGAGTTTAAAACCAAAATAAAGGTGCAATGAATACTCTTATTATGAGTTTAAAATCAAGTTTATTCGAAGTCAAGTTTCAAGGACTTTCAAACCATATGAGGTCTAAAAGTCTAGAATTTATTGACTTTTATGTTAGAACCCTTATGTTTTGATAACGTAAAAATTTATGTAAGATATTAAAATATATTTCACAGGTATGACTGAAGAATTCGTTAAATTAACATAACTCAACGTGTAAATACAAATGAACAATTTATTGAGTTACAAGCTTAAAGGCAAGGTAACTCGTTTAATTAACACAACTCAACATATTCTTAAAAAGCCAAACATAAGTCACATGTCTAACTTAAAGAATCACGTGACAAGCATAAAAGGATAATTGTTCAAATTTTTTAGATAGTTACAAAATAATTGTTCAAGTTTTTAAAGGATTTTAAGCAAACTATCTGAAACTAAAAAAAATTACATGCAGAACTTAAAGAATCACGTGACAAGCATAAAAGGATAATTATTTGAGTTTTTTAGAAAATTACAGAATAACTATTCAAGTTTTTAAGATAGTTTCAAGACAATTGGTTAGATTTTCAAAAGGTTTCAATAATACAATATATTTAAATTATACTAAATGATAACTTACTATATTTAGGACTGACTATTCAGTAAGTACAAAAGGACAAATAACATTAAAAGAAATATGATTGTTATAACTATTGGTATATATATGATAAATAAGTGAAAGAGAAAAATAACGAATATCATATAATTGAAGTAATATAGATTTAGCATATGCAATATTGAAGAATTTGCAAGCACATACAATTGAAAAAGCTCTCTACTCACAAAATTTGATCTAAAACATTAAGTTGTTGGTTTGTAAGTTTATACCTAAAAAAACTATCAGTTAAGAGCTTGTATCTAAAAGCTCAAAGTGTTGGTTGTTGAACTTTTATCTAAAAATTTAAAAGGTTAGTTTTTGCTTTGACCTGAAAGTAAATGTTGTAAGCAGTAAAATAATTAGTGAAGCCTAAGCTAAGTCTTGCAGGTAGACTAGTCATTAGCGATGAACCACCTAAAATTGTCTTATGTAATTTTATTTCTTGTTTTATCTCTATTCTGTTTTAAATAGTCTTAGTATATAATATATACACTTCATTAAAATTAAATTAAGTAAAATTATAGTTAAAAATACATATACTCACCATTCACCCTTTATTAAGTAAATTCATATGATTAACATTTTATACATTTAAGCTGGATTTTAACTGCTTAATATGGTTGTTCTCTCTTCCGATAGGTGTATGAGACCTAGATTCTTTTATTACCCATATTCCGCACTGGGGGAGTCTTGTTGAGCATCATGCATGTCTTTAAAAAAGTATGGTAACGCGTACGATTATGATTTCTATCGATCGAGATCTACCACCAGCAATGTTTCTTGCAGGAATTTTCCTGTGTGCGATGTATAGATCAGTGACCAAACAAAGAGAAAAAAATTTATTCCTTCAAATGTCATCGTAGCAAGCAGTCAGCAAATGATAAAAAAAGTAAAACATAAGCTAACAAGTTTCTTAGGATATGTTTGTTTGTAAAGTGTGTAATCCTGCTTCGTCCATGTACGTGGAGTTTGCACTCTACACAAAACTTTTCATTGACTAACTTTCCACTGAAATGATAAAGAAGAGAGAGAGAGCTACGTTTGTGAAATACATTGTAGCTCTTCAAAGTTAAATGTGACATTCTGATATTATCATTGATGTAAAAAAAGATTACATTACATTACATTTCATTTCAACGATAATAACGGCCATTCCATGTCAGTTTGGTTAGTGTTAATGCTGCAAATATCAGTTAATGTTAAGTATTAACTGTATTATCAAGTGACAGACAATTGACGATTCGGGTGGTGGGGACTTTCTCGGAAGAGTCCGGTTGAGGTTTTCAAGGATTTTCTGAACATTTCACAAGAGTTACATTTGGAAAATGCCGACTAGTCTTTGCTTTTGTATCTGTGGTAGATGACGGTAACGTGCACAACACACTCCCCTTATAACACTTGAATGCTACAATAAAATAAGTCTAACTAACTCCCTTCTATTTATTTGATGAAGTTGTGGTGTTTGTTTACTAGATCTTCAATTTCAGTAGCCATGGTCATGGAGACATAAAATTGGATGAAAGCAAAGGACGGCTTAATTTCTCTTTTAACGAAGTAATTTGAAGTTGATAACTTTATACGTATTGAAGCTGGGTAAATATATAACTCGATAACAAAATAATTTGATTAAATTATGGTGTAAAAGGACGATGAAGTAGGATTTTGGTAATTTTAACGTTAAGGAGGTGTTTGTGCATTTGTAGAAATAAAATAAAGAAATATCATAGAAAATGATGAAAAAGAAAGTGATAAAAATAACGAAAAATTAGTAAAAAATGTACAGAATAAAAAAATAATAAAATTTAAAATACGTGTATTTGTATAAAGAATAGAAAATAATTAAAAATCATAAAATGTAAAATAATATATTTATTCATAAAATAAAAAATATTGTAATTGATAAATTAAATATTTTTTGTATTTATCTATAAGACAAAGAATAATAAAATAGAGTCATTTATGATAATAATTACAACATAAAATATGATTCACATATCTTTATTGTTTTACACATTTCTATTTTTATTTTTTTATCAAAATTATATGCTATTAATATATATTTTGTAATAATTCATATTTTCTATTATTTTATTTTTCATCAGTTTAAAAGATCAAAATATCAAAAAATAAAAAAAAAATTTTCTTTTATACCGAAAGGAAATGATAAAATTCTTAAAAATTTATTTAATGCATGAACACTTAAAAAATGGTGAAAATTATCTTCTTCTTCTTTTGGATATACACGTACCTTCTAAAATTCACCTCATTCTGCGGTGGTAGAGAAAAAAAAGTGAACAAAAAGCTTCAATACATGGACTTCGTTGGTGATTTGATTGCATATCTTCTCGATCTCACCAGGGAATCGGCATGATTTGATGATCGTGAATGTGATGTAGAATATTGTTACGTACATGTATTTTTGCTCGTATTTATTTATACAATATTACGAACGCATTCTGCATGGATACACGAGCGTCAAAGACGTACGTGAATATAGACATCGGACGAGAAGGTAACAGGACACCGGCGCCGATCAGTTCCGAGCGAGCGGGACGTGCGGCGCCGTCGAGTAGCACCGGCCGCACCGAGGGCAAGGGATGACGACGGAATCCACCACCACGTCGGTGGTCTTGCAGGACGAGGACATGCTGAAGAGCCAAAGCCACCGGATCCCTCCCAAGCTCGTCCTCCTCCTCCTTCCGGCCGCGGGCATTCTGGCCGGCGACATCAACGACGTGGTCCCGGGGTCGGAGCACTTGATGAGAGCCGCAGTGAACGGGTCCCAGGCGAGGTACTGATTGGGCTTGGGCTTGAGCGGTGGAGGGAGAGGTAAGCCGGTAGTTGGACTGGTACTACGGTTGCTGCGGGTTTCTGCTGTCTTCGGGACACCCGGCTGCTCCTCCCACGAGAAGGGAATGGACGCCATGGAGACGTTGAAAGGGCGGTGCTTGTGTTGTTTCTTACGATCCGAACAAGGAGACGCCATGGCCATTCAGGGTAGAAGGGCGGGGAAGGAAGGAAGAGGAGGAGGAGGAGGAGGAGGAGGAGGAGGAGGAGAGCCAGAAGAGGGGTAGGAAGGAGGAGGCCGTGATAGAACTAAACGTTACTCGACATAATTAATTCACCGACATCAATCGAAAACCCAACGCCAACTTGCGGATCATCGCATCAACTCGTCTAACCGAACAACCAACCTAACATGCCCGTCTACTCCCGTCCCGTCAGTGGTGCCGAAAAGTTTAGGGAAATTTGTAAAATAAGGAAAATAGAAATCCGAATAAAATTTAAAGATTTCAGTGTATATTCAGGAAATTTAAAAAATTTAGAAAATTTGAAGATATTTTAAAAAATAAAGAAAAATAAAAAATATATATTATAAATAAATAATTTTTATATTTTAAATTTATTTTTAGGATAATAAATAAAATTAATAATTTTTATAAATAAGACTAATATTATTATAAATAAATAATTTTTATACTTCCGTTCTCTTCTTTTTTTATTATGTTTTCTTTTCTTTATTTGTTTCTTTATTAATTTTCTCTTAAAAAATTATCGACTATCGAATCTTCACTTATGAAAAAAGATTTGTCTATGTAAGTTTTGTAGAAATTTTTTTTTCCTTAGATTTTCAATCAAAATGGTCAGAAATTCAGATGATGAATTTCTTTTATACTCAAAAAGTAAAGAGAAATTCCTATTGTTAACATCAAAAAAAAAAATTTCCTTTACCTTTTTTCTCATTCACTTTTCTCTACCTTCTTATCTACACTAATCCTTACTTATATGATTTCCTCCCTGCTGGAAAAATATCATATTGGTCAAGAAAGGTAATTAGGAAACAATCTGGAGCATCATCAATGGGTCATGCATAAATGGGAGTTGACTGTTGGCAACACAAATGGTACTACCGTAGTGTAATCAGGCGGTGGAAAAAAAAAAGTAGTTGACATACACCCAATAATATTATCACCAACTCTGGTTTCATTTTTGCATTTTTGACGGATATAATCTCATATTCATCAAAGATAAGTGCAGACTTGCAAAAAAAAGTAGTAATGATACATATATATATATATATAGCTATTGTTTTATGCATATGATACTATCTAGAAGCATCTTCGGATAAATTACCCTATTCTGTTTATATTAAGATGAATATTGGAAATAAATAAAGCTTCTCCTAAACAATGTAACATTGTGACTCCTCTATCACCTAAGTGGGGCCCTCTATTGTCAATGACAATGCAATTTCAACTAGAATTAATTAAAGAAATAAAATATTACATTATAAAGTCTAAAATCGTCTACATTTTTACCAATTTAAAATTATTAACTCAACAAGTTTGAGATGTACGCCTCGGCGTACTGGGAAAATAAATTTGAAGGGTTTTTTTGCCGCCAAAAAAACCTCAAGAAAAAGGGGAACACCGTCCACGTTTCCGCCAGGGAAAATGGGATCGTCGCCTTTCCTTCCCCCTCCCACCATCGTCCTCGACGACGCCGATGACGTGAGTTCCCTCCCATTCGAACCCTAGATTTCTGGAACGTATATTGTTACTTACCTGTTCCTGGCATCTCCCGCTGTAGGAGTTCGACTGGGATTCCGCCGTCAGAGAGATAGACTCCGCCTGCGACGCTGCAAAGTCCGCCGTGGCCTCGACTTCCGGACAGCAGCAGCCTTCCGCTCCTTGGGATCCTGGGTTGTCGAGGCCGGGGTCAAGGCCTTCTGGTGGTCTCCGGCAGTCGACTCTTGAGTGCTTTGTGGAGAGGTGTGCGAAC
This sequence comes from Cymodocea nodosa, assembly GCA_036874045.1. Taxonomy (NCBI): domain Eukaryota; kingdom Viridiplantae; phylum Streptophyta; class Magnoliopsida; order Alismatales; family Cymodoceaceae; genus Cymodocea; species Cymodocea nodosa. The sequence goes on from JAZBRI010000011.1 coordinate 12,952,120, forward strand.
ACCTTGGGTGATCGTATTGGTAATGGCATCGGCGGTCTTGATGGCCGGTGCGTGGGAAACGAGGGTTATAGGGACTTCGTGAGTGACCGGGGATTTGCCTGGGGTCGTGAGGCTGGAAGTGACGAAATATGTGCGATTCCTATTGATCCTGAAGCGGCAAAGACATGGATTTATCCACGTCAGGGCTCTCTTCTTGTAGATATATATTTTTTTCTTTACTTGATTCTGTTTTATGCTTGAACTCGTTCAGTCTTCAATTGATTAGGGCCTCGTTCGGATAAAAGAATCCGGATCCAAATTTAGAGAGAATCTCTCTCTCTCTTACTGTCATGAATGTGTTTACTGTCGATTAGCTCTAAGCTGATTTCACCCTTCTTCACGAAAGTGTGTTTGCAACAGAGCTTCTTTTACTAGTTTCATTAATGGAATCTCAAAAATGCCATCACCACCGCCATCGAAGAGAGACAAAAAGGAAATGGGGAATCCTAATGCATATATATATATTTGCTGGGAAAGAGAGTAGGAGGGAGGGAGAAATGGACAGGAGGATGAGGAGAAGGAAATGAACAACAGAAAAAATGATGTGGTTGAAGGAAATGGAGATGGAGTTCTATGGTGATTTGGTATATAAATAATGTTAACAAATCTTATAGAACATGACATTTTTCATGTAAAAAAATAATTTAAGGGCATAATGGTAAAAACACAAGAAGAATCTCTAGCTTGAGATGAAGCAGAAAATTTTCTGCTTCTTTAGTCACCGTTCACCAAGACATGGTCTTCTCTCCAACTCCATTGGATTCATTTTTTCTTTTTTTGAAACAGATTTAATTTTGATTGTTTGGTAACCAAGGTCTACTCCAACTTCAAATCTAGAGCTAGAATCTTGGAGAATTTTCCTTACTAAACAATACCTAAAGTTCTAATCTTGGGACATAACTCTATTTTTCTTTTCATGGAAAAACTCATCAGTTTTTATTGTGTATCATGTTCATTTTTTAGCATGGACTTTCTTTTGCATGGGATGTTATGTGAACACATTGGAAAACACTATTTAGGACGAAGAAGAATAAAAAAAAGCACACACTTTGTAGTCTTCAAAGAGAGAAAAACAAGGAAAACGGTATATGAACCCAAAATTGATTCAACACTAATGTGACATATGAATGGTACATGAAAATTGACCTAGGGAGTTTTTGGCAAGTTGTTTTTTATGGTAGAAGAGAGTGGTTTGATTAAGGGAATTAGAGCCAGTAAGCTTGGTGTCCATGTTTCTTTTCTTTAGTATTTCAATGATACTATTATTTTTTGTGATGTGGATCAGGCATTGAATGGTCATCGTTAATGTTTTGCTTGGCCTATTTGGGATTGTCACAGGGTTGAAAGCTAATTTTCACAAGTTGTTTGTTATTGGGATTGCTCTATCAAATGAGGAAGGTTAGTCCAAATTTTATGTGTTGTAAGAAGGAAGTTTTTCCAATTAGATATTTGGGTTTCTCTTTCAGTAAAAGTTATTAAGGCTAGAGATTAACACCTGGTGGTAGATTGATTTGAGCAGCATCTTTTGGGATGGGATGACAATTTCTTATCTTTTGAGGGAAAATTGACACATGTTCCATTATGGTTGTCCAATCTCCCTATTCATTATTAGTTGTTGTTCAAGATTTCAACATGGTGGCATGTTTTGCAAAGAAATTGGAGAGCATTCAATCTTAATTTTTTGTGGAAGGGTTGGTGAATATTTTTTAGCTTTGGTGTTCATTTGGTATCATGGGATAAAGTCTGTTGACCTAAATGTAAAGGTGTTCTAGCTTGTGAAAATTTTTTCCTTTGAATCTAGCTTTGTTGGACAAATGGATGTTGACACTTAGACTATCCTAGGAGGATTAAAACAGTTTTTGGGTGGGGGGTGTTACCAAGAAGTGGTATGGGTTGAGTTGATGGGATCTTGTTTCTTGACGAAGAGGGTTTCTAGTCTCTAGAGGGGGTTATTGATGCAAGGGGCTTGCTAGATGTAAGTAATCTTTCACGGTAGGTAACATAGAGGGGGCTTGCTTTTGATGGGATTTGTGTTTAGATGGTACCCCAATTGTTTGGTATTTCTAGTTTTAACACACTTTGCATCCAAGGTGAGTGTATCTAAATACTATGATTTTTTGAGTTGGGGATAATGTGCCATTTTAGGAGAAATCTGTTTGATGCAAAAGTTGTAGCTTCACTTCTACTCCTCATTGTTATGGCTCTCCCCTTTTGTATTTAGGATGTCTATCGTGTATGTGCATATGGACAAAGAATGAGACCTTTTTAGTGCACTCTCTCTTCCACAGGTTGACATGTGAAGGTAGGAAGTGGATTTTGTGGCATTGTCTATGGCTTAAATGGATCCCCACAATAGTGCAACTCTTCTTTTAATAGCTTTGGCACAGTGGTGTACTCACTAAGATGGGCCTCATGTAATGTTCGTTCTAGTCAGTGAGAATGTGTTGATTTTTTTGTGTCTAGGAAGAATGCCTCTGGTACTTGCTGTTTGGGTGCTCTATGTATGAATGGTTGGATGCATTTTTGGGACTTGAAGAGATTGATAGGGTTGATTTGTTCTATTTTTGGTCTATGTGGAAGAAGAATAGGGGTTTAGATAGCCAATAGGAATTGGTTGAGGATTTGGCTATCCACCCCTCATGTATTATGGTGTAGATGATGATTAGAGAGGAATAATATGATTTGCTAGGGATTGACAGTGGGTGAAAACAATTTTATGTCCACTATATTCTGTTGTATTGTGAAATGGACTTGAGGCTTGAGAGTGCTTGTTAATGTTTTTGATGAGTCGATGCTTGCTTGATTGGAGTCTCTTGTTACTTTATGATTTCTAGGTAGTTGTGGTTTTGATTAAATTTTTTTTTTTGTTTTCCTAATTTTGTTCATCTTTGGTTTATTTTCTTCTTGAGAACATTGTTTTCTTGTGTCATTGTTTTTACTTATGTCTACAACTTTTGTAGGGCTCTTTTTTCTTTTTTTAATGTTATTTGCGATAACAAAAGAAATTGGTAGATGTGGAATGATTCATTCATAAAACATAAAATCTTTATATATAGAGGTACAAAATGGAGATTAATACAAGATAACCCATGTGTAATTAAATTTACATACATAATACCTAACATTAATAGATTAACATACTCTAACATTTCACATTAAATTGGAACATCCAACTTGCAATAAACTCAATAACAACTGAAGAAACTTAAACATAGAAGAAAAACATGTTAAGATCATGGACATTCCAATCCCTAGTTAGCAACTAGACTTGAAGTAGAAAAATGATTCCCTCTAATGTATTCATCAATTTTTTTACCTTTGTAAATTTTCTTGTTACTTGATAGTGAGTTAGAGTTTAGGGTTTAGTGAGTTTGTCCACCATGATTTAGGCATAAAACTCAAGACTTTCTAGTTCATTCTCATATTCATTTGGATCCAAATGTTCCATATGATTTATCAACTAATCAGTGATCTCTCTAAATTTGCATGTATTGCAATCTCTTTGGATTGAAGTATCCTATGAGGAGAAAAGTTAAGAGAAATTATCTATTCATTAGTTTGACCCCTTTAAATATTGTTTATATGGTAGATTTATGCTCATTTATCCCAACATGGGAGTAAGCCCTTCTTATGAAGAAGTAATAACTCTAACATTCTCGTTCAAGTTAGAGGGCATTTATTAAATATTGCTTAGATTGTTTCACACAATCTTAAAGTATTGCCCAAGATAACCCTTTAGCAAAAACATTCAACAATTGCTTTGAAGAATGTGTGTACAGACTACGAAGTAGTGATAAGATCATTTATGACTGTTGCTTTGATATAGTGACAATCTATTTGGCAATGCTGGAAAATAACAGAAAATAAACACATCATATGGATTGGAGAAAAATATTTTTTTAAAAAAGAATGTTTAAAAAGGGTTTTTGAAAAATTATATAAATTATATGCACACTCACAAATTTACATACGAACATTATAATTATTAAATTAGTTGAATAAAGCATGCTATATGACAATATCTCTAAGGTAGTACATTGGTTTGCTGCAATGAAAGAATGAATGCATCACATAAATGGAAACTATCATGGCATTTTCAAGCAGGAAATTACAACATACCTTTGCAAAAATCTCTCTATCTCCACAAAGCACAAGCGTATTGTTCCATGCACTTATTGCTTCATACTTGTTGATTCAATGGTTGGAAACAATTATATTAAAAAATGCAACAAGAAAATCATTGATTTGGGCATAGGTTTTCCATAAATTTTTAACATTTCCTGAACTTTTGCCCTAAATTATGACCATTAGATTGCTTTAAAAAGGTTGATTGTCGACCTTATCCAATGGATGTCCTTGATCCAGTCTGGTTTCCTGAATTTGCAATATCCTTGCTTTACTATCATGACAACTATCAATGCTTTATTCCTACTACATTAGGTTGGCCACATGAATCTTTTATTTTTGTGTGTTCTTATCCAAGGTACAAATCACATAGAATTTTAAATATGGTTGCCAATAGAACAAAAATGGAATAATATTATGCATTCCAACATGGGCCTAGGAGGCCTTCGTATTTCTGTGACATAAATGATAAAAGCTTGTAATGTTAAAGATTCGTACGAACAAAATGTTGATTAAAAATTGTTTTCTTATGTTATGTGTTGTTAACAACAACAATCCAAGTCATACTTTCATTACGTGGGGTTGGCCATATGTGTTGTACTAATATTTATATTTGTTAGGATTATCATCATTATTCCAAATTAGCAATGCTTTCTTGAATGGTATGATGGTAATTATACCCATATCCTCTTATACTGGACTCTTCCAAATTCTGCAAGTAAATAACCATTTTAATCCAATATTATATTTTTGAAGAGTTTAAATGCCTTGATTGCAACTTTATCTATAAATATTTAAGGTTTCTATTTTATCATTTTTCATACAGTAGTTAATCAACTTTTTTCTTGTTATGTAGGTAATGTTTCTTATCGTTCCTATCAATTTTCTATTTCTAGAACAGCACTATTTTCAAATACACTTGTGGCATTGCCAACGGGCCTTGGGAAAACTTTAATTGCTGCTGTTGTGATGTATAATTATTTTAGGTGGTTTCCCAAAGGTATATTTCTCAGATTAGATTAGCAACATCATACATCTTTCTCTTTTTAGCATATTTTATCCTTTTGAAGTGGGAAGCTAAACTTCTTTGCTTTTGTTTAACATATAATCTTGATCTAAAAGTTTGTAACACTAACTATTAAAGCAACTGAAAAATTCTGTAATTAAACTTTCACAGCAGATGCCATGTAATTTATTTTGTAGAGTTTCTTTTTTTGATAAATTTACTTGTGTCATTTGTGGAAAGAGATGAAATATGTTGGCTTGTGATCATCACAAAATTTAGTTTTCTTTGTAGCATGTACACAATACCCCAATCTTTTATGGTGTTTTTGTTACATAAAATCCCCTATTGAAGTTCTTGTTGAGAATTTTGAGATGCTATTGAAATTCTTTTATTATGTGACGTTGAGAAATTTTGAGATGTTATTAGTTTGTTGTAGGGAGAAAAATACGTGATTGGGAAAATAATCCCTAATCACTACTTATATTAAATAGAGAATGGTAAATGGATCTTGCAAGATCCAATTTACCCATTACAATACTAAGTCCATCAATAATACCATACTATAATAATTACTTCAACACTCCCCCTCAAGTTAGAGAGAACAAGTTCAATACTCCAAGCTTGTTATAAAGATCATTAAAAGAACCAACACTAAGAGTCTTGGTGAAAATATCAGCAAGCTGATCTGAGGACTTGGTATAAGGTGTAGAGATTACTCTCGTTAGCAGCAATTGACGAATATAGTGACAGTTCACCTCTATGTGCTTTGTACGCTCATGGAAGATCTCATTGCTTGCTATGTATATGGCAGCTTGGTTGTCACCAAAGAGCGATATTGGAGTTGAAAGTTTTACTCCAAGTTAGTGTAGAAAATTCTTGATCCATATTACTTCCTTTCCTGCATGAGCCATGCCCCTGTATTCTGATTTTGCACTGGATATAGATATAACATTCTACTTCTTGCTGCGCCACGTGACAAGATTGCCCCTAATGAAGGTGTAATAGCCGTCTATGGACTTCTTGTCACCTCTATCTCTCGCATAACTAACGTTTGAGTATGCCATCAGCTCTAGATGATGGTTGTTTGAGTAGATTAGACCCTTTCCTGGATATCTTTTAATATAGGCTAGAACTCGAAGCGCTCTTTGCCAATGCACCTGTTGGGGATGCTGCATGAATTGACTAAGGAGACTAATTGCAAAGGAAATGTTAGGGCTGATAACTGTCAAGTGAATTAACTTGCCAATTAGCCTCCTATATCGAGTGACATCTTCTAGGAGATCTGTATGAGTATCCCAAAAGCCTAGATTCTGTTCCATAGGAGTTGTAGCAGGTTTGCAGCCCAACATCCCTGTCTCCTTGAGTATGTCCAACACGTATTTCCTTTGAGATAAGACAATCCTATCCTTGGCATAAGAGAACTTTATACCTAGGAAGAAATGTGGGTGTCCCATGTTACGAAGGGTAAATACCTTTCTCAACTCCTCTTTGGTGCAAGTGATGTCAGCCTTGTCATCATTGGTAAGTAGAATGTCATTCACATAAGTGGCAAGTATTACAATGCCTTGTGAGCTACGCTTCATGAAAACAAAGCTATCTACAGCACACTTGTTGAATCCCTGAGAAAGAAGCACGGTGCTAAGCACGGGGGCTCTGTTTTAGTCCATATATCGCCTTTTTCAGGCGATATATCTTCTCCGTCTCCCTTTGAGCAACAAACCCAGGAGGTTGCTCTATGAAAACCTTCTCTTGTAGGTCACTATAAAGGAAGGCATTGTGAACATCAAGTTGAGTGAGCGATCAGGACCGGTTGACAGCCAAGGATAACAGTAGAAGAATGGAACTGAACCAAGCAACTGGAGAGAAGGTGTCACTATAGTCAATCCCATACGTCTGAGAAAAATCACGAGCCACCAATCTAGCCTTGTGATGCTCCACGGACCCATATGGTCGGAATTTGTAGGAGAACACCCATCTGCAGCTCACTATGGGCGATTGACAAGGATGATCCACAAGCTCCCATGTCCCTCGTCCAAGTAATGCTTGCATCTCAACATCCATAACTTGCTTCCATGGTGGAAGGGTAAGCACATCCAAATAATGAGTAGGTAAAGACTTGGAGACAACCGCAAGAGAATAAGGGTTATGAGAGACAAAATGAACAATAGGATGAAGTGGACAAGAACGTGTACCTTTTCGAAGGGCAATAGGAAGATTATCTGCAGGCGAGGGAGCCAAAGATGATGATGTCATAGGAGCGCGTAGGCGGCGATGATATGTCTGTGCAAACGGAGATACTTTAGAGGAGGGGGGATCAGTAACCTATACGTCAGTAATGGGAGACACTACTGGAGGAAGCTCAGGGTAAGGTAGTGAAGAAGCTGGTGAGGTGGTATTACTAGGCTCCACACTAGACTCTAAGGGATCAGATGAGGGAGAGTCAAAGAAGGGGACATCTTCTAGAAATTGCACATCGGCAGAGACAAGGTAACGACGTGAGGGAGGATGATAGTAGCGGTAGTCTTTTTGATGACGAGGATACCTAAGAAAGACACATCTAACAGAGCGAGGTGCTAGCTTGTCAAGATCAGGGGAGAGATTCTAGACAAATGTTGTACACCCAAAAACTTTAGATTGAAGGGGAAAAGACTCCCGACCAGGGAAGAACTGTCCAAGGGGAATGACACCCCCTAAAGGAGTGGATGGGAGGCGATTGATCAAGTAGATTGCGGTAGAGACTGCATTCGATCAGAAGACTCAGGGCACATTCATGGCAACCACGAGAGATCGAGCAACATTCAAAATATGACGATGTTTTTGCTCAGCCACCTCATTATGCTGGGAGGTATGAGCACAGGTGGTCTGATGGAGAATGCCTCAAGAAGCACAGAGGGAAGATATGACTTCTTGAGTGAATTCAAGCGCGTTGTCAGTTCGAAAAATTTTAGAAGTAAGATATCAACCACAGAAGAATGATTTTTCATTAAATAAAGCCAACTGGTACGAGAAAAATCATCAACAAAGACAATATAATATTTAAAACTAGAAATAGACGCGACCTGTGCGGGTCCCCAGACATCACAGTGAATAACATCAAAAGACTTGGGAGTCGATGCCAACTCACGACTGGGAAACGTGCTACGCGCATGTTTCCCAAGGATACAGGAGTCACACTGAAAAGATTCAAGAGACACCTAGGGTAAAGTAGCAAGAAGTTTCCGATGAGACGGATGCCCTAAACGCTTGTGCCATAAGATAACAGAAGTATGCGAACTGCAAGTAGCTGCCAATCCCTTAGGAATCTCGTCGCGTGCAAGAACATAAACATCACGACTGCGCTCATGTCTCACACCAATCCTTCTCCCCGTCTGCAAATCCTAAAAGGTGCAATGAAAGGGAAAGAAGGTAACAAAGCAGAAGAGTTGTTTGGTAATTTTGCTTATGGAAAGTAAATTAACGGGAAATTTAGGTACAAGAAGGACGCGGTCAAGGGTGATATTAGAATTGATGGGCGTAGTGCCTTCACCAGTAACAGAGTAACTACGACCATCGGCTAAAACAACAGAGGAGATGCTAGGAAGCTCAGTGAGGCGAGTAAACAAGGAGGAATCTCATGCAATATGGTTAGATGTTCTGGAGTCGATAACCCACACATTGTTTGAATTAGATGTTGAGGTGGAGGAATTACTTGAGGAGATAACATGGTTGGTCATGGCCTCACTTGCCTATTGTGCTCTATAGATCATAAGTTCCTCATACTTTACTTAAGAGATCTTGATCTCCTCTTGAGAGATGGTCCTAGGAGATGGAGTGGTAGACTTTAAGGGGACCGTCACAGCATGAGCCAAGGCCGGTGGGGCTAAGGCCGCCTGAACTTGTCCCAACACTTGACAGAGGGATGATTTTTGCGTCCACAATGAATGCAAAGCTGTCGAGGGGCCTTATTGGCCTGTTTTCCTCGCCCCTTAGAGACCTGTCCTGTAAAAAATTGGGTCTGTCCAACCTGTCCAGCACGATTCCAGCCTAATCTCGTGCTGCCAGCCCGCACGGTAAGTGCTGATCCTACTGAATCGAACTGCTGGTCAGTTGGTGGCACCCCAACAGTGGTTGTATAGACTCTTAGGACCTTATTAAAGGTCTGTTGGAAGGAGGGAAGAGCATCAGCAGCAAGCACTTATCCTCGAATTTGATTGGCCAAGGTTGGTTGCAATCTAGCCAGTAACCGAGCCTCAAAGATTTCCTTCTTATACCTCCTTTGTGTAGCAATATCTCTACTAGGAGGTTGATATACTTCGATTTCCTCTTTCAACCCTTTGAGCCTGTTGAAGAAGGCATGAGGGGTCTCCTGCGGGCCTTGTTTGTCATTGAATACATTTTCCCATACCTTACATACACATGAAACATTGTGTTCATTGCCATACGTAGCTTGAAGACTAGACCATATACGGCTCGCCGGTCGGACTAGCGCATAACTCCGATAGATGCTGTCCTCTACACTATTCAGCAACCAGGAAACTACTGTGGCATCTACAGCCCTCCAAGCAACATAGTTCTCAGCCTTGACATCTGGTGGTTCATCAAAGAGATGATGTTCCTTCATCTATGAGACTACAAATGTCTAAAAGGTTGGAGCCCACTGATGATAGTTGTTATCATTCAATTTGACTTCAGTAATATACAACTTGTTGGGAAAGGAATCATACCTAGTCATACTATAGCAGAACAAATGAAAACTGGAGATTTCTAATGAGGTCCAACCAACTCAGGCGTCGGAAGCCTGACATCGTACTGAGGAGGTGCGTCCTCAGGGGATCAAACGGCTGGAGGGCTTCAGAACAACCCCAACACGGTTGCTTCAGTCTACAGAATCGAACTGGGGAGGTGCATCCCGTCGCGGAATCCCATGGGATGTCGGGCGCAGAACCTCATTGGAATCGGAACGCGACAGCAAAGGTGGACGGAATGCCCGCGAGACGTTGTGCGTAGAATCGGAACACGGTGGTAGAGGCGGACGACACGCGACGGGCATGCGCGGAACCAGAACGCGGTGGCAGAGGCAGACGGACCGCGGCGGGCGTGCGCGGAACCAGTGTGTTGCTCTAATACCAAGTTCGTTGTAGGGAGAAAAATACATGATTGGGAAAATAATCACTACTTATATTAAATAGAGAATGGTAAATGGATCTTGCAAGATCTATTTATCCATTACAACACTAAGTCCATCAATAATACCATACTACAATAATTACTCCAACATTATTAAAATTTCAAAAGTTAGGAGAGAAAAATAATCATTAATTATGACCAACAAGGGTTTTTGCTAGACAAGGTCATGTGAAGAGGCAATTGAGTTTGAGTGAGTTTGATGTAGAGGTAAAGACGTCAAACATAGTAGAGGTTGCAACAAATGTTCATCATAGCAAAGGTGTTGAACCCAAAAGAGGTCGACCATATTCAGAGAGAATCGATAGATGTCGATAGGCTTGAATGTGATCGAGAGAGGGCAATGACAGTTTAAAGTTTGGAGAGAAATTGAGCTCTGATACCAAGTTAGGAGAGAAAAATAATCATTGATTATCCCTAATCACAAGATTGCAAGAGTTATATATAGACATTTTATGCATACACCCCTATATTTACAAATATATTATGCAACACTTTTATTATGTGATGTTGAGAAATTTTGAGATGCTATTAAAATTTCTTTATTATGTGATATTTACAATTGCAAGTGAATAAATGGTCGAGGAAGGATGGACATTCATGAATGGTGGATGGTAGGTTGTAGGAAGGATGGTTGGTGGTGATTTTGATTATTGTAGGATCTAGCAAGGTATCCATTGGTGGCCCCTTTACAATGATGGATAGGAAGGTGCTTGCAAATGAGAGAACAATATTTTGCTTCAAATGTTATGAGAAGGGAGACAAGAGGGAGAATTCACTATTGGAATTTTATAGTTTACAATTGATGTCAAAGAGTGGGTCTTTGGGATGGGGGGCTTGTGTTGGTAGAAGAATACTACCTATGATGCAAAAGTGCAAGTAGGATGGGAAAGCAAGGCTTCTTGCTCATGAGCATAATTATTATTTATTAAGATGTCAAAATGTTTAGGTGGTTATTCAGAATGCCTATATAAATATAATTATTAATTATTTATATATATATACTTATAATTTAATAATAATCTTGTATACTTTCTGCTCTATTATTTTCTAAATAACATGGTAGATGTTGTGTATAAGATTAACGTAGGATGGATAAAGTGGAAAAATTCTTTGAAAGTATTGTGTGATAGGAGGATACCTTTAGAATTAAAATAAAAGTTTTATAAAATTGTCATTCACCAAGCTATACTTTATGACTTAAAATGTTAAGCTGTGAAATGTGATTATATGTAAAAATTTATTATTATTGAAATATATATGCTTAGATGGATGAGTGGTAATACTATAAGAGATAAATTAAAATGATTTTATTAGGAATAGAGTAAGAGTTGCTTATTGAAGATAAGATAAAAGGGCTTAGGTGGTTTGTTCATATCTTTAAGAGACCAAAGAATGCATGGTTAGGAGAAGACAATTAATTAATTCAGAAGAAGTTAAAAGAAGTAGAGGTAAATCTAAAATTACTTAGTTAGGAATTGTAAAAAATGTTTAAATTTATGTAATGTAATTGAAAATTTGACAATAAATAGAAATGCTTGGTAGAAAAGAATTTATGTGATTGACCTGTTGTGGGTCAGAGACTTGTGTTGGATGGTTGAAGGGGTTGTCAGTGACGGTTCACCTCTTGATGGTCTAAATGTTTTGCTTTGTCTCTTATCTAGTCCATTTCAAGTCAGTTCCATAGTGTGAAAGAAGATGATCCTGTTGTTGCTGTTCAACTTATTGTCTAGTTCACCCCAGCCAGTCAAACTCTATTCAACCTTGTGTTATGAATGTAGAGATGAACTATTTGTTCATGGACAAGCTTATCTATTGTAAGGAAGATTGGACACAAGAGCTTTTAATTTAGAAATTTTTGGATTGTCTAGTTTGTTGGATCTTGAAGTATCTATCAAAGTTACTACTGTTTTGGATCGGGTGATGGATGACATGAATAGTGACCTTGAGTCAACTAGAATAGGTGGAGGACTTGATTAAAGGGTCTACAGACCTGATTTCCTTGTCTCTCTCACCCAATCCATAGGTAACCATGACAAAATTAATAGTTTTGTGTTTTGGTGGATCACTGATTTTTGAGAAGGCTGGGTCTAAGGGCCAAGGGGCTTACAATCAAGTCTAGGCGACCACTTGCAACTCTTTGACATTGGATGTGGATATGCCTAATGAAAGTATCCTCTCAAGGCATGGGTATTGGAAGTGTCCTTTACTGATGCTTGGCTCCAGATGGCATTTGGTTCTCTTGAAAGTGAAGTAGACTTGGGCCTGGGTGCAATTTCTGTAGACCAATACTTGGGAAAACCATCTGTCTCCACTGGAGATGAGTTGATCCTATGGAAAATGATGACATGATGGAGAACTAGTTCAAAATTGGTTACTGTATCATTTTGCTTTCACTCTATCTTGTAATACATGCCTGCTATTCTTCATCGTCTCTTCCTTCTCATTGAATCTTGTGAACAATAATGAACACATGGGGCATGATAATGGATGTGTCAATGGGCTAGGATGCTATTAGGTTAGATAGTGGATGAGGAGCGTGCATTGTGTGTGAGGTGTGCACAAGGTGCTAGGTGTTGATCATTTGCTCAATAATGCCAAAAATATGAAGGGTGTGGTTGGACCAAAATCTCATTGAGGTGGTAGGGAAGTTGAGTCTAGATGTTAAATAATATGCGGACCAAATCGAGGAGGAACTTGCTAAGCTAACTTAGGGCTCTTGAGTTGGGGGGCAGTGTCAGTGACATAATATAGGTAGCTGACCTTGGAGTAGGGATGATATATGTTAGAAATTAAGGTCATCTAATTGCATGTTAGAGGGGTTGGGTAGGCTAGCAAGGGTAATGTGGTCAGATTGTTGATTGTGAAGGACATGCCATTTTTCATTAGGTTACTGGTGACAAATATCAGTGATATGGACTTATCATGTGCTAAATCTAATTGGCTGGTTTGGTTTCATGAATATTGATGTCTTGTTGCCTTTAAAAATATGTCTACTTAAATTTATCTGAACCTTCTATCGAAGTAGCAACCTGTTCTTTCTGTGCATCCTAGTCCTGGTTTCTTACTTTGTGAATGAGCTCTTACAAACATTTAAAATGCTTCTAATATCCATGCCTCAAATAATTTGCATAGGAAAAATTGTATTTGCTGCTCCTTCACGTCCCCTTGTTGCACAACAGATTAAAGCATGCCATGATATAGTTGGGATACCTCAGGTTTTGTTTATTTTTTATCATGATTGGTTTAACTTTTGGGAAATATTTTTTGTGTACTGTTCTCATCACAATTTTTTGCAGGAATGGACAATTGATATGACAGGTCAGATTTGTCCTCAAAAGAGGGCAGAGTTTTGGAAGGTTAAAAGAGTTTTCTATGTTACTCCACAAGTTCTTGAGAAGGATGTACAGAGTGGTGATTTGGCATCTTTTATAGCTTGCTATCAATTTCCATTCACCACAATATGAATTGCTCTTTCTTTGAAACTGTTGTGCTTTAGGATGGTTTTTATTGAGTTTTTTTTTTTGCAGGTATTTGTTCAATAAAGGAACTTGTATGTTTGGTTATTGATGAAGCTCATCGTGCAACTAAAAATTATTCATATTGTGTTGCAGTTCGTGAGGTGTGAATTGCGATTGGTTTAGATGTGTTTGTTTTCTGTTGAATATTCTTTCTTTTATCTATACTTTTAAAAATTGACTTGTTTGTTGATCCCCTTCATCATACAAGTCTTGCTTCGAGTGTACAAGTAATGTTTAGGTTATTTCATTTTAACTACATTCCTAGTCTTTTTGTAATTTTCAATATGAAATGTATTGTGACTCTGTTTGTGATGGATTTTTTGAACATTCTTTAATTTCTTGCCTCTTGATGCCGCCAAATTTGCAGTTGATGTCTACACAAGTACCGCTAAGAATTTTAGCTTTGACTGCCACACCGGGCTGTAAGTAGCGTGGCTTTTTCCATTAACTAAATATATTTTTGGAGATCCTTATTTTTTTTTCACTCAGCAAACAAACAGACGGTACAAAATGTTATCAATAATTTATGCATTTCAACAATTGAATACCGTGATGAAAGTCATGAGGATGTGAAGCCATATGTAAATTACAGAAAAATTGAAGTAATCAAGGTATGTGTTCTTGATTGTTTTTAGATTTTTTTATATTATAGTTAACTTTTACCATTTTTTTTCAATCTTCTTTTTGCACAAATTTCAGTTTGAGATGGACAAAAGTGCTGATGAGATTGATGGGCTACTCTTAGAAGTTATGAAGCCATTTGTTAACATTCTTAAGTTAAAAGGGTTGCTGCGAAATAGAGATTTCACCACTGTATGCATAGAAACATTTTCAAAATTTGGCACAAGTTGCTTTAAGATATTTTCTTTGTTTTAGTGGTACTGCATGCTCCTTTTGTTATTCTGAATTGATGGGCTACTATTAAAAGTTATGGAACTTTCCATAAGCATTCTTATGTTGAACATACTGTTCCAAAAGAGGATTTTACAACTGTTTGTCAGACATCCTGCATGCTTTCCTTGTTTTGTTACTCTGAACGTCTTTCAAAATTTAGCAGAAGTTGCTTGAGAATATTTTATTTGTTTTAGTCAATATCACATTGTCCACTTCTGCTGTAAGGGAGCTTTTCTGTTAAGGTTGGAACCATTTCTGCCCTTTTTTAAAAAAAATTTCTGTTTTATATTTTTCATTTTTTCTCATTGCATTTTTCATTCATATTCAGTTCTGTTGGTATTTTTTATTTTTCCATTATTACTTTTTTGTTTTTTATTTTTAACAAATATAGAGGCATGAGTATAGAAGCATTTGTGCTACAGTAACACAAGGAATCTAACTTCAGTCCAACAGAAAAGGATGTTAGAGTTATTTAGTTTTCTTCCTTTATAATATATTTAAGTGATAAATGGATATCCATGTATGCTTAGATATATATATCCTTGTAATCATTTTGTTTAGTGAGAATGCTATAGTAATCACCTTTCTCAAGATGGTATTAGGGCACTAATCTCAGTCTTAGGGTTTGTTTGGCCATCTCTTACACCTCACGCAAGTTGTTTGATCACAATCCTTGGTCAGACTCGTTCATCTGATACTTGACATCGTGGCCCTTTGTCGTCATTGCATTCTTTGATGACCTTTGTCACTCTTTCCCCTTTACTTGATCGCATGACACACTCAGATTGAGGGAGCTGTCTTTTCACCTCTTGTTGCATCCTCCATCGACATCAGAGTAGTTGTCGATGTTGATTGTTACCTTTGACTGTATGTAATGTGGTTCGTCCTACTCTAGGTAAGTAGTTGAGAGCTGTGATAGTTTGATCCAACTTTAGTTAGTCATCATCACTTGCTCGAACAGTCCAGTTTGACCCCTGTTTTGTTGATGATTTCTGACTTCAGTTGATAGCCATTTGTTTGTCGACAGGAACTTGCTTGAATAGTCCAAACTGACTGATTCTTATATCAGGAATCCTTTGCTTGTCGATCATCTTTTTTTTTTAAAAAAAATTAGGAGTCATGGCTGTTGTTTGGTCATTATAGCTTGTCAAAGGACTTCCAACTCTAGTTCAACTAGAGGTGACCTCTTCATTAAAAACTTTCCTAGCATTACTGAGAAGTTAAATAGTCCATACTCTGTTCTTTGAACTTAGAGCTTTGAGAATATAATAATTGCTCATCGTAGAGAACATCTTTACTTTCTTCTTTCGGATGTAAAAGATTTAACCTATAGAGATTGATACACTAATGATTTTGCCATTATTTCTTTGATGCTATCTTGTATGGAACGTGTGGTTGCTTGTAGGGTATTTATGTTTTGCTTTGCCAAGGAGATTTAAGACACTCTTCGACAAATGTATGGTCATAAAAAGAATATCTCAAAAAATTTTCAAGTTTACGAATAATTGTTTCAACTTAGACAAGGAGACAAGACATTTCAGGAGCATTATTGCATATTTAGAGGTTTAATAAATGAGTTAAATCTTTGTTTACCTCCAACTGTTGATATTTCTACCTTTCATCGATATAGGGAGGAGCTTGCTATTACTCTCTATTTAGCTAATCTCAATCTTGATATAGCTTCACAGATTCGTGGTCCTGTGTTGAGTGTTGAGACATTTCTTGATTTGAATGTTACCTTTGTGAAAATAGTCTGTATTTCTACTTAGCCTACTGCTCTTTCTGTTGATCAATCAACTTTTGTGACTTTGGATGGTTGAGGATGAGGAGGAGATGAAGGTTATAGTGATCGACAACATCGTAAGTGCTAGTGGTGTAGCAAGTTGGGACATAGGTTTGAAAAATATTGGGATAAATTTTCTAAATTATAGTTGGCCAATGTTACTACTAAGATTACTAGCATGCCTGATGTTTTCGTTATTAAATCATCTATTATTATTTCCCAAGTGAAGTATGATCGTCCCCTTCAATCACAAGGATCTAGTTTCATTGCCATGAGAGCTAATGTCACCTCAACTCATCTAAATATAATCCTTGTTTCTATCATGATTGTTTCAAGTAATGATCCATAGATAATTGACTCTATCTCAGGTAATCTCATTTTATTTGATTGCTTAATCACCATCAATGATAAATCCTCTATTAGCATTGTTGATGATCGTTCATGTCTTATATCTAGTATAAAAGAGATTCAAGTTTTCTCTCAGATATAATTGAATAATGTCCTTTATGTTTCTGAATTTTCTTTTAACATTTTATCCATTAGTATCATAACTATTCAATTAAAGTGTTTAGTTGCATTTTTCCTATTTCATTGTATCTTTTAGAACTTGTAGACGAGATGAAGAATTGGTTTGGGGCATAGGCAAAACTCTTCTAGAGCATATCTATTGGTCCATGACTATGTCTCTCATGATTTGATTGCGTGCACATCCACTATAGACTCCTCTTTTTTGTGTCCTTGTCGTTTGGGTCATTTGTTTCATAAGAAGCTTTGTCAAGCTCTTCCATGGGTATTCGTTTCTCCTTTTAATTGTAAGTTGTGTTAGCTCGGGAAGCACACCTACGCTATCTTTAAGCATTTGAGTTTTACAACTTCTACTAATATGTTTGATTTAGTTCACTGTGACATATGGGTCTTGGTAGAGTATCCTTTATTTTTGGTCATAAGTACTATATTACTTTTGTTGATGATTATTCTTGTATTTCTTGAGTGTATCTTCTTAAAGATTGTCATAGTGTTCTTGATGTATTCAAAATTTTTTTGACTGAAATACAAAATTAGTTTTCTATTTGTCTAAAAAATGTGTGTATTGATAATGCTCTTGAATTTGTTCAAATCAATTTTCAACCATCCTACATCCACTCTACAACTATCCTTTGAACCTAGTAGTGAGTCACCCCTTTTTCTTCATGATGACCTTTTAATTGTTATCAGAAAACAACCCTGTACTTGCACACATCTTATATCTCATTTTGTTTCTTATGATAACTTTAATATTATCTTTCGTGATTTTACCCTAGTTATCTTTAGTAAGTCTTTACCTAAGGATCATCTTGGAGCTTTCCAAATTCTACATTGGAAGACAGTCGTGGATGAAGAAATGAATGCCTTGTTATTTCATGGCACATGAGATTTGGTTCTTTATACTATGGAAGCGAATGTTGTTTCTTATAGACGAGTCTTTACTATTAAGTGATGTATTGATGAAACTGTGGATAGATACAAGACTTGTTTGGTCGCACACGGTTTCTCTTAAGAGCATAGGGTAAACTACTTCAAGACTTTCTCCCCTGCTACTTGCTTTGACTTCATTTGTGTTCTTCTTGTTCTGATAATCAATTAATCATGACCCTTGACTCACTTAGATGTATGGAGACTTGGATGAACAAATTTTTATAGAGCAACCTTTAAGGCATGTTGCTCAAGGGGAGTCCATAATGTGCTTACTTAATAAGGTTATCTATAGTTTGATACAAAGTTCGAAAGTTTGGTTTGAAAAATTCAGTAATGTTATGTGGAGTGGAAATTTTAACAACTGCAAGGTTGATTACTCTCTTTATTAAGCATATTCTACATGGTGTTGTAATTTTAGTTGTTTATGCAGATGATATGTTTCTGATAAGAAGTGATAGTTAAGGAATTGAAGAAATTGAATGCTTCTTCGCCAACACTTTGCTACCAAGGATATGGGGACTCCAAAGTATTTCTTAAGGGTGGAGTTCACATATTCCAAGGAATTTATCATCGTCTCAAAGGAAATATGCATTAGATCTACTACGAGAGATTAGTCTTAAGGTTTGTAAACTTGAAAATACTCTTATTGAACTTCACTCATTCTAGGATGAAGATTCACCATTGTTTAAGAACCAAGGACAATACAGAAGGCTCATTGAGAAACTCATATACTTAGCAATGATCAAACCTGATATATGTTATGTAGTTAGTCTTTTTGGTTAGTTTATGCATGCTCTTAGGATGATTCACTAGCAAGGAGTAGTTTGTGTATTGTCATACATCAAGAAAGCTTTGAGTAAAGGCCTTCTATACAAGAAGAATGGTCATCTTAGGGTTGAAGGATATTTTGATGCTAACTATGCTAGTGGTAAAAGTGATAGAAAATCCACTTTTGTTTACTTGACCCTTCTTGGAGGTAACTTAGTTACGTGGTAGAGTAAGAAGTGAATGTAGTCTCTAAATTCAATGTAGAAGTTGAATATCATACCATGTCCAATGTTACATTGAAATTGATATGGTTAAATGCTCTACTTCAAGATATGAGGGTTGATGTCAGTGGTCTTATGCCTATACATTTGTGATAATCAAGCTACAATATACATAACAAGTAATCGTACTTTTCATGAGAGAATCAAACATGTAGAATTTGATTGTCACTTTATTAGAAATAATGTTTTGAGAAAAATTATATCTACTCTCTACACTCATTTTGAAGATCAACTCGCCAATGTTCTCATCAAAGGACTTGGGGTTAGAATGTTTGAAGGTTTTTGTAACAAGCTGAACTTAAGTGATATATATAATCTAGATTGAGAGGGAGTGTTAGAGTTATTTAGTTTTCTTCCTTTAAGACCCATTTAAGTGATAAATGGATATCCATGTATGCTAGAGTATGTATTACCTTTGTAATCACTTTGTTTAGTGAGAATGCTACAGTAATCACCTTTCTCAAGAAAGGAAATGTGCTGAACTTCGATGGAAATTTTGGTGGAAGTTTAGTATTATCACAGAAATTCTCAAAAAGGTCTAAACAATAGGAATTTCAATGTGAAATTTTACGAAAAGCTAAAGTAATCATATGTACATATTCAGGAATAATTAGAATAATTTCGTAGGTATTTATGAAATTTAAAATATATTATACTTCGTATTTAAAGTCTTAAAATATAACAAAAACACATTATATTACAGAAAATGTTTTAAATATTAAAAAATTACAGAAAATCAGTATAAAATAGCAAAGCCTGAGATCTATGCAATTAACCTGTAGATCACCGAAACAAAAAAGAATGGTTGGGAAGTGTTGCTTTTGCTAGCTTTGATAATGCCTATATGGCAGGACACCGAGCTGAATCAGTTCTGAGGCTATATGGCAGGATTATTTGTACATTTGTGAAGCCTACACATAAACATCGTTTGTAGAAGTAAACAAACATACTTAGAAATTAAGAAGGTCCTGTTGTAAGCCTGTAACAGTGATAATTGAAGGCTTTCTGGTGGTTGCACTCACTTTACTGAGGCTGTAATTACTTTTCAGTGGCTAGAGAAGACTTAGATGCAAGTTCTTCCTGTGGAAGAATTAAGAAAAATATAAACTTCGATTGACACACCCACCAACAATGGGAAATTTATATAATGTCAATTGACATGAAACGAAACACTGAAATTTTATTGATATATCCTCAAAGTTCTACATCTGACAATATTCAAGTGAATATCGTTTCAATCATTTTAAAAAATGTTGTTGCTAAGCCTACATAAATCAAGCATTTCTTTTTATTCTTCCAAAATTTGTTGAAATCAATTTGATACTTATCACATAGCACTTGCATGGCATGTTTTAATTGAAGTTTCCCTTTTTTTACATGCTATTTATTTCTACTTGCTGACCATATTCTGTTTCCTAGATGAGCCCATGTGAATGGGTTAAGTTGAAAGAGAACACTAGCATCGGTGTTACATGTGCAGAAACGAGAAGTATAATATCATTAATGTCCTCCCTTTCTTATATGCGTAATTTACTTACAAGTTATGGTATAAAGCCAGCATATGAGATGCTTGAGGACAAGCTGACGGAGTATGTGTTTTTGCTTCTTTAATCCTGCATTGCTTTTAAATTGTAACACATATTTCAACTGCAATTCATAACTCCTGATTAGAATTTGTTATATCTCTATGGTCCTTGGGAAAATTTCTTAGGTTTGACGCACAAAAGATTTCATGTTCAGAGCTTAGTAAAAGTGTTCACACATGGTTTGGGGGGAGGGGGTTTAGCATCTGGCAAAGTTATTAGCGTTTGTGCTGAATAATTCGCCTGAGTAATTAGTAATAGAAATCAGACAAGTGTTTGAGTAGTGTGCTAGTTTGATTATTCTTTGGCTGTCTTTTTCTTCAAATGCAACTGTGTTCTCCATGGAACATTATCTGCTTAGTACTGTCATTTTTATGTATATATACTTTATTGCTTACTGGTCTTAACACTAGTAAATGAAGCATTTGCTCCCCATATTTAAGTTGTACTTAATGCACATAAGAAAACGCTGGCTTTTTAATGTTTGGAAACCTGGAATCAGCTCAACTACCACTCTGGCTGCTGTTTCAGAACCGATATCAAAGTTTTTTAATGTACAACACAAATGTTGAATGGTGAAAATATATGTAACAAGTTCATTGTAATACACCATAATTAATTAATTTATGATACTCTATTCATGGCATGCAATCTAAAATGGATGCACTATGCAAAGAAAACTCATAAAGTCAGTGGTATGAATTGCTATATTGTAGTAGATTACAAAAACTAGATATTTATCATACAAGAAGCTAAAACTAGATTGTTAATCAAGTTATAGCTAGAGTTATATTTGTATTGCATGGCATGTTGGTTGTTGAGTATATGGATACCCATGTAAGGGCATTGCCGTATATGTGTCTTAAGCTAAATGCTAATAAACAATTTTTTCCCCCAATCATATGGTACTAGAGCTAGGCTGGACCCTAATCAACCTAAACCTTGATCATAACTGTTGATCATGCTAATCATAACTGCCGATAACCCTTGTTGACTACCGCAGCCTCTGTCTGGTACCCTCTGTATCACCACCATCCAGCAGGTACTGTTGGCTCCTCCAGGCCCTCTTCTCCAGCTGGCAAGCTCCCTCCACTGCCGCTGGCCTTATTGCATAATATAACATAACACAACATAATATAAAATAATATATTTTAAATCAATTATTTTAATTAATATCATTCATTATTAATATATTAATTATACATTTAAAAATTAATTAATTAACTTTACATCATTAATATTAATTTTAAATTTGTCAAATATTTACACCATTATTACACAGTATTATTGTAACATTTAATTATTAATGATTTAATATTAAAATCATAAATTACTTAATTATTTCTACAATGTTAATGTCAATGATATAACAATACTAATAATATTGATATAATATTACTATAAATATATTATTATCAATAAATAATGTAGCATAAATAATATAAATAATATGATATAATATGATATGATATATTTTCCATATTATGGGTGTGGTTCTTGCGTAAATATGGCTTTAGATAGATTAACGATATTTATTTGATTAATCATTATTAATTGAGATAAAATTATATACTTTTTGTAGAATTTTTAAACATGTATAAACACTGATTTCAATTTCTTTTTGAACTCCTGAAGAGGTGGAAGGTTGGCCAATAAGATACTACTTTTCTATACTTTTCAATTCCTATAAATTTTTTACTCTTGATGGTTCTTGAATCTAATTTTTTGCTATTCTTTGTGCACAAACAGTCTCACATGGAAAAAACTATTTTCCATGGAGGAATGCATTTGAGACATTCTTGGGAGCTCACTGCAAGAATAGTCACCTAATTATGATCCATCAGTTGTGAAGGATGTTTCTTATGAAGAATGGCTAGTTGACAACTATGCTATTATCTCATGGTTAGTCAATGGTATAGAGTAGAGGATTGCATAGAGCATCATGATGTTGATGTGAACCAAGAGGATGGGGGCAACCTTTGGGTCACATACAAAAATGAGAAGAATGTTGCCTGCATTTGTGAAATTTGGGGGCAACCTTTGTGCCACTTATGAAAATGAGAAGAATACTGCCTAGGTTTGTGAAATCTATGGGTGATTGTTTGCACATCGTTAAGGGGAGAGGATCATTGAGGATTTCTATTCTACACCTTGTGCCATTTGTGATGAGTTGGAGATTTATCAATTGTTTGTGGATCATTGATATGTCCAAGCTAGCAATTGCAATCTTTCTGATAGGTCTCAACCCTTATTTTGCATTACAAATTAGAGATCAAATCCTAGTTGCTGATACAGTTCCTACACTTTAGCCTACCTTCTCAGGTCTTGCTCATCTCTAAAGCTACACCATCCTTTATGGTAGAGATGTTTGCACTTTTGCCTTCTAGTATTGGTCATGGTGCTAGAAGTACGTGTGTCAAGAGTGGTTATGGAGGTCATGTAGGTGGTCATTTTGATCATTGCGGTTGCTCCAAGAGTTGTGGGCGTGTTTGGTATATATGTTGAAGTGTTGGTGATATGACTTTGTTGTCATGTTATATCTATGTAGATAATTGAGTATATGGATATCCTTAGTCCTGCATGTGTAATCATTCACTAATGAAGTAATAACTCATATTTCTCCTTTCCTAATCACACTTCTATACCCAAGAAATGTATGTAGGTCTTGCACCTTATTTTTTGCAAATATCTAGTTTCATTCCTTCATATTAGTTGTTTCTTGATGCTAAAGGCATTGTCTTACTTTAGGTAGGGTTTTCTGTTGCAAAGGAATTCATTTCTCAAAAAATTGCTTCACGTTAAACCAAAATGTCCATTTTAAATTTAAAAATGTCTTCGACCTAGTTACACTATTACGATCTGGATTGAATAACCTTTGAATGTTTCAATTGCAGGTCACTAGCTAGGGTTTCCAAGAATGAGTGCTTATGTAAAGCGAGGGATTTGATGATTAAGAGGCTATCACACAAAGCTCAAAGTCCAAAGTTGATGAGAATGATTGTCATACTAACAGATCATTTCAGTATGTAACTTTCACTAGTTTTCATTATTAATACTTTTTAATTCCATATTCTCTCAGATGAAATTTTCTTGCGGACAAGCCTGAATGTGGATTTAAATT
This sequence comes from Cymodocea nodosa, assembly GCA_036874045.1. Taxonomy (NCBI): domain Eukaryota; kingdom Viridiplantae; phylum Streptophyta; class Magnoliopsida; order Alismatales; family Cymodoceaceae; genus Cymodocea; species Cymodocea nodosa. The sequence goes on from JAZBRI010000011.1 coordinate 12,975,859, forward strand.
AAGAATATGTTTAGTTAAACTAGTGGCCTTTTTCATGCTCTCTTGAAAATTGCAATTTCATTGTCACGAATGTGGTCAATAAAGGATTCTTAGTACTATTGCTGAGAGTTTCATTTATGATAGGCTGGTTTGATATCAAACATAAATCATCATTGATGGTTTAGGAAAAATCTGAACAAAGTACTTAGAGTGAGTAGAATGAGTGCTATTCCTCCAGGGAGTGTGTTCTAGGCATTGGCTGGCAATGAAGTTGCGTGCTGGAAATGTTTTTACAAAGGTTACCTAGAAGAAGAATGTCAAAGCCCCTGGAGATGGAAGTGCAAGGATTGCAGTCAGAGAGTGGGACCAGAAGATGAAACAAGCAACTCACGTGATGAATCTAATGGGTTAATTTATCAAATGGCACACATCATACCAAATGGTTGAGTTGATGAATTGAGTATATCTAATATTTTTTACTCCAAATCATTACCCCTTTTACCATGAATCTCTTGCCATGTTTGTTAAAGTGCTTAGGCAGTAATGCCTTTTTATGAAATTTTCCTTATACTTTTAATCAAGTAATTTTCTTCTATCATGTCATTTTTATTTATTACAACTTTCTGTATTAACTTGGTCTACAATTGATATATCTATCTATAGTTGCTTATGATCATATAGTATGTTAGGGAAAATTTGTTTAATCTACTTGTGATGCTTATAACTAGGTTTGTAGCCTTGTAGGTATCCATAGCAATTTAGGTTGTTGGCTTGTTACCTAGATACCTTGATGCCTTGATAATTGCATTTATTATTATAGAAAAAATGTAAGTTGACCGAATGTGTTAATGCAATATGTGAATGTAATTGTTATTTCTTAAAATGTGGATGTAATTATTAGATGTACCATTAGATAAATAGCTATCTGCATACCCTTAGACCCTAGGTTATCTATATGTAATTCCTTGTTTTTCATAGTGGTGAATTCACTCTTTTCTCTAACATGGTATCAAGAGCTATGCTTAAATCTTAAATCCATCACTACCAATAGCTGCCACTGCTGAACCCCCTTCCACCCAAATCACCACTGATCACTCCACTACTGCCTCAGATTTTTCATGCCCAGGCCACTCTCATTAATTGGTAATCAACAATCTTACTGGATGAACAGGTGAACCCCTTTACCACATCACTCGCACATTCCAAAAGCTACCATTGCATACCCCTTTCCAGTACTTCTAGGGTCCTCGAAGGCATCCAAAAATAGACATCTAGAACACCAGGAGACTTGACAAGACAGATTTCAGTGTTATCATTCTACCATTAAAACTAAGAAATATGGATTTCCAACCTTGAATCTCCTCAAATTTTTCACGCAAGAATCTTCAAATTTCTTTCTCAATAGATCAGTGAGATAGAGGTAGGCCCAAGTACTTAAATGTAATTGCTTGACTTTGCAGTGAATCACATCTGCCCAGGAGCTCATAAACTCTTCTGCCACGTTGGCTCCTATCAAAGAACCTTTTCTGAAGTTAATTTTAAGACCTTATCATTTCAAAACATGTTAAGAGGAAGGAAAGGCTGTAGTTGCTACTGAGAAGCATGGCCAATTCTCTACTGTTGTGTGTGCTTCCAATTTTCCACCCTTCAAGCCAGCCCTTCACCTCAGTTTTGTCACACATGTGTGCGAGCATGCTTACCACTATGTTAAATAGCAGAGGGGAAAATGGATCCCCTTGCCTCACCCATTTGCAGTTGGAGAGCAAGACCTTAGCAGCACCATTTATCATCACTGATCCCTTAATATAACATGAGAGAACATGATATCGTTACCCCTTTCCACGTCTTCTCTACAAAATGGATTCACTATTCCACTGGATAAACTGCATGTGGTTAATGGAAGAAGATCCATTTGCAGTAGAACATGCCCTCCGCGATGCCATCATTTATCATCACTGATCCTCTACTGGAACACGAGAGTGACATGATATTATTACCCCTTTCCTTTGCTTCCCCTCAAGTGCATTGGCTGGATAAATTACATGTATTTAGTCAGAGAAAATGATGCAAATTGTCACAGATAATAATAAATATTTGAATCATCATTCTCCCTTCTGTAACAAGATGCATATTCTTCCTATCGGTAACAACATTTTCTGAAGAGCTATAGAACACAAAATAAATTATATCTTTTCAAATTAAACATTTTATTTTTGTTAATTATAATATCTTCTGAACGTTAATGAAATTGTTAAGTGGAAATAAATTTGATTAAAGTTCAGAAATGCTTGTTGAATGTGGTAATTATATTCACTAATCAGCATTTTCTCCCTAGATAGAATCAAGAGGTCCTACTGACACGCGAGTGATAATATTCTCAAGTTATAGAGAAAGTGTCAGGTAATGTAAACTTCTATAAATGCTGTTTGTCTTCTTGTAATATTGTAGATTTGTTTTTATATAGAAGTCAAGTTGTTGAGTGATTTTTTATTTATACCATCTAAAGCTATCAAAAGTATCTGTATCATTATGATTGTAATAAGTGCATGTTAACAATAAGAAGTTCTACAAATGAAGGTATAGTCATGTCTTTGAGTTAACTGAATGTCACTCATCTAATAAAATGGCAAATATACCCCCTCCAACTGCATAGCAGGAAACCCTAATTCATTTGCCTTAGCCTCCTCATTCTCATAGGTTGAAGAAACGTTTTGTTGGAGAAGAGAGGATGTAAGAAAGGTTTATGGGAAATAAGAAGTGAGTTTTGGTGGAGGAGAAAATAACTAGAAGAGTAGGAGATGGACCTGTTGGGCGGGGCATGGAATATGAAGAAGATGCAAGCTGTTTAGAAAGGAGAATAGGATTAATTTCAATAGAGAACGGCTTGTTGGGAATTAAATTACCACTGTTGGTCAACATATAACAGCATTCCATCCTTTTATAACCTCATAACTAACTCAATGGCACATGCATTTTTTTTATAAAATTGCAACGCTTTAATTAGAATTGTAATGGTATATCATATCCATACTTTTTATTTGAAGTTGTAAGGGTGGATCTCATTAATAAGAATTAATAAGATACATCCAACAATGGTAAACCAGAACAGAAAAAAGAAAAGATTAGCAATCATGCCTACAATCTCTCTCTTCCAGAGTCAAAAGCAATATGGTTCCTGTATCTCCATATTTCCCAGCACACAACATGAACCAGCAACAGAAGCCTGTGTTTGGACATTGTCTTCTTGCCTTTCAGCCACCTGGAAAATTCTCAAAAGAAGTGCTTCTTACTGAGAAAATTCAGTCCACCTTGGATTGCTAATCGCAGTAGAGAACTCCAAGCATGCTGTGTGTTGATGTAAGTGAAGAAAAGATGATCCACATCCTCCATGGCTCTATTACATCAGCTATACAACAAGTATACCGAAGCATCCATTTTCTGTTACATTGGCTCCACATCCTCTATGGCTCCATGAATGCCTTGACCTTCAGAGGTGGCATTGCTTTCCAAACAAGGTCCAAAGGTGCATTTTCTTTGATCCAAACAGAAAATTGGCTCATATCTGCTGTGAAAGGCCAGCCCTCTTGTAGATTTCTCTTCTGGGTTGCAAACACAATTGAGGTTTCCTAAGACCATCCACGGATGATTCCAAAGAGACCTGATCTCAGAAAACTCAGAGAAGCATAAAGCTCTTTCTCTGTGTTTGATTAGGGACGTGCTAAAAGGGAGACCCCTTTGCTAATCACTTTGTTGAGAAGAACAGAACAGGAAAATGTCTCTTTGAGGGAACACTTTGAAAACATAGCTACTCCATGCCAACACAATACTTCCTGATGCTCTAGTTGCTTACTTGCAAACATATGAGTCCAGCAACCCTCTTTCCAAGCTCTTGATTATCTCATCGGTTGGAGATTGAATCTTAGTTTCTTGCAAGGTAGTGACAGACGCCATGTGTCATCACACAATATTCCCACATCCTTTTCACAGACACACACACAACCCCCCTCTGTCTCCCAAGCTCCTCTTCTAATCTCCTTTTCTCTTTCAAGATTACCCCCCACTGCCCTTCTTCCTCACACGGAAAATCTTCCCACTGCTTTTTGAAGTTTGATATCCGTCCCTCAATATTCATCCTGTAGCCTGTGATTCAAGAACTGCACATGGACAATCCAAATCATCATCTGGAGGTACCTAAAAAGGAGATGGAGGGGAGTACAAATTGGCCTTTGTTACATGCTTTTCCTTGTAGGAGGATGAACACTTCTCTTTCCAGAATTCTTGGTGAGCAAAGCTCCATTTGGTTGTCTGTAATTCTCCTTCATTCTGAATTTAACGGTGATGATCCTCCAACATGAAATTTCTTGGTGATGGCACCAAGAAATCTGCCCTCTTATCAATGTTTAAGAAGAAAGTGAATGTGACATGTTAATCACTGCCTCAAAACATGTTGTTTCTGTAGGGTGCATCATCTGTTATAGTTAACTCCCAATCCATAAGGGTGTAAATAGAGTGGATTCAAAATTGATAAACTTGTGTCTGAATTTGTATTTGTTTAATATCCAAATAATCTAATTTCATCTGACTTGTATCCCCTTATTAGAATACTAATTAGGTGAAATTAGATTATTTTGATATTAACAAATACAAGTTTGGGCACAAGTTTATATAATTTTATATGAAAGATATTATAGTAAATATATGAGGGTATATATTATTCATATTGATAGATATTCAAATAGAAGGTAAATGAATTTTGATATCTGAGTGGTACCTAAACGGTATTGGATTAGATTTAAAATTGGGGATGGGACTCATGTCAAAATTTAGTTTGAATTTCTGTGACAATGATTTGCAAGATCTGAATTCAGTTCATCAGATATCAGGCTTGTATTTTTTTTGGCTAAACAGATTATCATAATCAAATCAGATTTCAAATTTCCAATGTTCTTTTAAAGGTATATTGTTCCCTCCTATGAGATTGAGAAACCTTGCATCTTGAACATACATTTATGTATGGCTGAAGTATATTCCATACATTGCAAACACTTGTAAAATGGTAAAGTAGAAACAGATAATGAGTTCATGTTTTATTACATTTGAACGTTTATGTTCAAATTTTTAAAGAATAAATATTTATTCACATGAATTGGGTTTATGATTTTATAACACATGTTAACACATGGATTTTAAACATGTGATGAAAATGGTTGAAATTATAAAAAATGCATTTGATGCAATTATCATTTAGCAGCACCTGATTTAATTCTAAATATGTGCATTTTCCATTCAATCATACTTAATTTAGTTTAGTAATATAAATTTAAAATTAAATAAATCACGGAGGTGACTAAACAAATAGGGAATAATAATAAGTTTGTCTTTGACATGAAGTCAACACATATTACCATGCTATCAAAAAAATTATGTTAATGTACTAAAAATCTGAACTCTGGATCTCTTTTTAGCACATGAAACTACATGTGATGGATTTACAAGTTTCAGCTTAGATTAACTTTTGTTTCAGAAACAATGTCAAATGGAACGGTAGCTTATTCTTGTTGCTTTTGGTTTGTGAAAATATTACTTAGGAAAAACACAAAATTTATCTTACTGCCAACTGCTTGAGTGGAAGATAATTTTTCACTTTTCTTCATGATTAAGAATCCAGTCATTTTCATGAAATCATTTTATTGCTTGCCATTCTTATGCCTTTAGAATTGTATCATTATTGACCACACATAACTCCACATGCCTTCCAGGTAGAACTTCCTCATCCTTCGACAAAAACTATAAAAGTGTAATAGAAAAGGTTAAGTTACTTTTAAATGATTTTATTTGATGATGTCTGAAAATTGTGATAAAGAGACTGAGTCAAGAATATAAGCTGTTGATCCACAAACTGTCATCTCTGCTATTTTGTGATAACATTCATTATAGTTTTTTCACATATTATAGTAATCCAATACTGCATGATGGATGTCATTTTCAATTCATTCAGAGATATACTGGATTCATTAGCTCAAGTTGGAGAACTGATAAAAGCCACAGAGTTTGTTGGTCAGTCCAAAGGTAATGCTCAAACTGATGATTTTTCTAGCAGGAACAAATATCCTTCTGAATAAATCTCATGATGTAAAATTTTTCTTATGTAGATGTCCAACATTGTAAAATTCATCATCTCTTTTTGAGAATGTCTTTGAAATTACCTTCTTCCTGCAAATTTGTTTGCTTAAGATTTATTATTGGTGTTAAACTCACATCCACACCCAAATTGTGTTGATAGCTTTTTAGCAGAATGTGTGGATTGTGTCCAGATTTTCTTGGTCAGCATCTCCATATTAGGGGTGATAAATTGGTCATGACCCTCAAACCTAACCTGTCAAATCTGTTTAGTGCATGAGTTATTTGTGGTTAAATGAATTTGGGTCATTAATTGGTTGACCCATTAAATCCATTTATTAAATGGATTGATTTCAGATTTAACATATGCAACTCGTTTATGATCTGCCATCCTGTGCAAGGAAGTTTTATATGGTTAATATATTTATAACAAACACAAGTAAAATCATTATCATATAATATTATGTATATTTTGATTTTTTAAAATTAATTATATGATTCTCTTATAGCATGTACTAGGTCGAACAGGTTATATAACTTAAACAAGAGCACTATAGTTCATCTCAAGTGGCTAAGATTTCGTCCCTCAAGCTAAGGCTGTGGGTTTGACTCCCTACACTCTCAATACGCATGGGGAAAAATCCCCCATCTCAGGCATGGTTGCGGGACTGAATTTTGTGTCCTCTAAGTTGCATGGCTGCTTTGCAGTCACTAGGCTGTAATACATTAAATAAAAAAGGATAACCTAAACAAGTTAGATTGGATCACATATGCAACTTATTTAACTTCATAAGTGGATTAAATAGGACTGTTTGGGCCAATCTATTTATAAATGAGTTCAATTTGGTTTGGGATTTTCAACTTATTTATTAAATTGGTTGGTTTTGTGTTAGACATAAACAAGTTGGTTGTAAACAAGTTGAAGTTGAACATTCTACCCAACACATTTTGCCACTTCTATTCTATAATTTGCAATTGAATGTCTATTTTCCACTTGGTATAGAACAAATCTGTCAGGGTGAATGATGACACTGAGGTGATGACCTCTAAAATCGCCCAAGACAGAAGGTGATGGTAATATGATAGCCTAATTGAAGCAAGACAATAATAATTTATTAATTTTAAAAGAATAATGTAATACATTAATTTCTATGGTAAACCCAATTTTTGTACTAAAAGTTTTCAAGACATAAAAAGACGATGATACAAGTCTACAACATACGCAAGGTAAATCACAAACACATAACTTATGATGTTTAATTTAACTATTTATGTAATCTTCTAAATCAATAAATGAGCAATAAAACTTATCTTATCAACTTCATCTAAGGAATAACTCTATTAATGATCAGTTAATCACAATAGCACAATCTAATCACTAGAAAATGAAAAATATGCAAAAATTATTACAAAATGACAATAAAATAGAAATGAGGCGAGATTTCACCAAAATCAAGTTTATATTGTTACTAGAAATTTTTCAAAAGTTTGAGTTAATGATGTTGTGGTTGGGAAGAGTTGTCACTAGAGTAGTCATAGACTTAGTAGTTGATCAAATGGATGATACCAAAAGAAGAGGAGATAGGAGTTCATGGAGGAAAGTTGAGGAAAGGAGAGTATAGAGGAGAATATCATTGAAGAGTTTCCAACGAGTTAAGCCTGGCCGTTGGTGATCCTCGCACACCAGGAGATGGATGACTTGCAATGCCTCATCAGGTTTTTTTTCCCCTTTAATTGGGTCAGATGACTCATTTACCTATCTTCAACCAGGTGACTGCCTGAACGAAGGTGATAAATTGGCAAGTGCCTAGTGTCACCTAGTTGAAGTGGTTCACATGACTACTTCCCAAGGTGAGAGGACCAAAAGATCACTTGCTTGGTCACCTGGTTGATGTAGGGAACTACCTTGATGGCATTGGTACAGAATGTAGATGGTAAGTTTGTTTTGCTTATATTAGGATTCAGATCATTTGCTTCTAGCTGTCTCTCACCTATTTGTGCATATGATGCGACTTTTATTTATTACTTTTCTTTTCCCAATAATTTTGCATGCTATAACGCTATGTACTGTTTTAGTGACATCAAAGTGAATATTTTAATTCTGTTGTATAGTGCATTGTCATCTCTTATTGAGAAAATAACAGAAAAAATAATATGATCTGAGATGAGGGATCACTTATCAATGTTTTCAGAAAATAGAAAGTTGAAAATTTTTAAGATGATTTAAACGTGAATTTATAAAAGGAATTAAAAATAAATGGATACAAATACATTTAGATGTATACAAGGATAAAACAAATTTTAATTGAATCACATGTAATATAGTTTAAAGAAACATATATTGAATGTGTCATTTTTACACAATCACACGTCATTTAATTGAAAATTATGATTAAATATTTATGAGAAACAACTAAACAGATATGTAATTATTTAAAAAAAAACCTTGTCAATAACATTGCATAAAAAGAATCATTTCAATAAAAAATAAGCATGTTTGAATGAAGCTGTGTTCGCAGACTAGAGTGCGTGTTGAATTGAAGTTGGCAAACTTGGAAATTGAGACAGCATGGTTGCATGGTGTCCTTAGGCTTCCTATGGGGGAGGTGCGTGTGGAAGATGAGGTGGGTACTTAGGCTGATATTGTGGCACCTCATCAGTCATCAATTCTTCATGAGCAAGGGAATCAAGTTAATGTTGTTAAAGGTGTTGTTGACCTGTCCATTAATTGTAACGAAACCAAAATAGAGGAGCTTGGGCTGTGTTTGCTCTTTGAAGAAGCTTCTAGGGACTGGTCAATGGAGTTTCTGCATCAGTGGGAGTCATGTATTAAATCACATCACTAGATCTTATTGATCCAACAGCTAAGGAAAAAATCTGACACTATCTTACACCAAAAAAATTATTTCCACTACTTTCACTGCTTATCTACCTTGCTTTGTTTTGTAAGAAGAGCTTTTTTAAGGGACTGAAGGGAAGAATAATGTTAGAGGGAGTCTAAATTTTTAATTATTTCATGTTTCCTCTTGCATTTAGTAACTATTCCATCTCAGATAGGGAAATTGTTACTGTATTTAAGTTATTCTTTTGATGCCATTAGAGTTATTGTGACGGTTATAGGTTTATTTCTTGCTTGTGCTGCTTCATGACATATTCTATGTTTTATATCTTGTTGCTTTCTATGGTAACTGCTAATTTAGCATTTATACAGCTATGTATTTTTGTTCAATGTGTGTAGGTAAGTCTTTAAGAGGACAGAACCAAAAAATTCAACAGACTGTTTTGGAGGTAATGTTTAGAGATAAATACGCTATTATCTTATCTTTTTGTTTCCATATCACTTCCAATTTGTTGCAAGTGATGCCTACAATGTGTATCCTAGATGGCTGCATTAAAATGTAGAGTTGGGGTAAATATCAAATATGAGCAGCCATGTTACTGGTTCACAATCCATGGCTACAAGATGCTTTCGAACAACTGGTGATGTGAAATGATGATGAAATAGATTCAAACTAATGTTACATGTGTCTTTATTTTAGTTTATATATGAATCAATATCCCTGGTGAAGTGGTTAACGTGCATGATTTGTGGCTAGGCTGTGTTGGAGTGATGTGTCTTGCTCTATCTTGTTATAATTGGATCTTATGTCCAATCTAGCAACAATCTATGTATTTTAAATGTTAAGATTTATTAAATGATAACCTTAATGCTTATATTTAGATGATGATGATGCATGTCTATAACCAATTAGGATGTCAAGCATGCCATATTTAAGTTATCTTTTTATTTTATAAATATGTTATCATTATTTAGGATTTGCTAAATTGAGACTGCACCTATTCTTGCATAAATTATATTTGATAATTTTAAGTGAGTACTATCTTGTTATATTCATGGAGAATACCTTTGGAGTGTTATGTGATAGGAGGATACCCTTAAAATTAAAAGAAATATTTTATAACCTAGATTGCTAGGTTGTGAAGTATGACCATGTGTAAAAAGTTACCATTGTTGGAATATATAATACTATAAAAGATAAACTAAAAAATGATTTTATTAGGAATAAAATAAGAGTTGCTCCAATTGAAGATGAGAGAATCAATTTAGGTGCTTTGGTCATATCTTTAGGAGAGTAAGGAATGCATTAATTAGGAAAACAGAATTAATTAGTTCAAAAAAAATTTAAAAAATAGAGGTCGACCTAAAATTACTTCATTGGGAATTATAAAAAAATATTTAAATTTATGTAATTTAATTAAACATTTGATCATAAATAGAAATACTTGAAAAAAAGAATTCATGTGGTTGACCCCACATAGTAGGATTATAACTTGAATTGTTGTTTTATTATCTTTAAGAGAGATGTTTGTGAGTAGGAAAGAAGAATTGACTTCCTTTGATTTAGAATAGGTGGAAGGAGTTTTAGTGAAAGTAGAGATTGCTTATCTGAAAGAATTTTATGGGATAACTAGGACACAAGATAGTGACAAATGGCATGGGTTGTGGTCTCTCATAAAGCTTGAGGGTGCTATCATGAGTGGAACATTGTGATTGAAGAGGTTAGGAAGCTTGGTTGGAGATCACTTAGCAGTGGATGTGGCCAAGGAGAGTTTATGAGAGACTGCCATTTAAGGTGAATTGTGTCCTAATGGGTAGTGAATAGCCAACAACATTGTAAAGTTGGTTGCAACATTGGTGTGTCGTGTGAGAGTAGCTAGTGGGTATATCTTAAATGCCATAGGAAGGGGCATTGGAAAGATGGGTGCCAAAAATGATAAGCCTATTGGACATGTGAAGGTATTGGTCATGCCACTCATGTTGAGGTGTGAGTAAGTAGTTGAACTAGTTGAAGGAATCCCTCAAGTGGACAAGCTTTGGAATAAAGAGGTGGAGCCTAAGCTCTCTTTTAGGGATGTAATCTCTAATAGAAGTGCTATTAGTAGAGGGATGAAGATGAAGTCTAGAATAGGGAGGTAGAGCTTGGCCTCTCTTTTAGGTATGTAATCTTTGACAGAGTTATTAAGATTCTATCAATAGAAGAGACGATGGGTATAAAACTCTTCTAGTTGTTAAATATGGAGCATATTTACTGTATAGTGTACTTATAGTGAATATTGTTAGAGTGTATAAATAATTGAAATTTGATATGGATCTAGAATAAGGAGATGGAGCCTGACCTCTCTTTTAGGGATGTAATCTCTAACAAAGTAATTAAGATGCTATCAATAGAGAAGAGGATGGGGATAAAACTCTTCTAGTTGTTAAATATGGAGCATATTTAGTGAATAGTGTACTTATAGAGAATACTGGTAGAGCGTATGAATAATTGAATTTTGATATGGATCTTAAGGTTTGGTTAAGTTAGCATTTCTTATGGGCTTAGTCTCACATTGCTTGTTTTGTACTTGTTCTTAATGTGTAATCTTTATATATAGAGACATTGTCTTGATTTCCATCATTTATTATCTTCACATAGTATCAAAGTTTTGATTTTCTAAAGAATAAGAGAGAATAGAGAAACATTAATTGTCATCACTACCTTTTTGTTATTAGAGTTTAAACATGAGGAAGGATTTCATTTTCTAAAGATTATATTTTTGATGTTGGATGTGGATGGTATTGACAAGACTAGTTAAGTGCTATGGATTTGAATCCATTCATTGGCATCTTCTATTGAGCCTAACATTGCCATCTTTTGTTAAGCATCTTGTCACGTTTTAAGACCAACTATAAGGTGAAATATGATGTGTTTGATCCATTGTAGGTATGACATTGTAATCAACACACCCTTTCTACTTTGATAATAGCCATTGTAAATCTAGGGGGGTTTGCACCACCAGGTAAAGATGGGAAATCTTGGGAAAAGAAACTTTGGGAAAAAGTTTCTTAAGGTAGGAGTTGTTTGTGCATTATGAAAATTTTGAGAAAAAATTTCTCAAGATTTCTCAACATTCACAAAATCATTACCCAACCTTTTCAACTCCTCTTTCTTTGTAACCTTCGATAAAATCAAACTTTCGACCTTGATGCCCTCAGTTCCTCGATAAAAGCCAAAGAACATTCATCTTGTCACCTTCTTAATCCTTTCGACGTGTCACCTGAAGTCACCATTGTTGCCTGAAGGTCATTGCTATTGCCCGAAGCTGAAGATCAGTAGAAGCCTTTCACAAGATTTTGTGAAGATTAGCCAAAGCCTTCCATCGCATCGCCTCCCCAATCCTTATGTCATGTCACTCAAAGTCGTCATCACTTAAATGTCACCACTTTTTCCCGAAGTCATTATTATCACCCAAAGGTCATCATTGTTGAAGTTAAAGATTAGTCGAAGCCTTCCATCTCCTCCTTAATGAATCCAAATACCAAAATCGCTAATGACCTAAGATCTGTAAGTAAAACGAGCAAGATAGAGACACTTTGAACTCCAGTAGTGACTTTTGGTTGGTTGAAACTCAGGTTCCTACTTGAGAAGATGAAGAATACGGAGGAGAAGAAAAAAAAATAAAGAAAAAAGAAGAAGAAAAGAAAAGAAATAAGTGAATGATAGAGATGAAATAAAATAATTAATTAATTAAAAAAAGAGAAAAGTGGATGAATGTAAATAAAAAATGAAAGATGAAATGAATAAGATAAATAAGTGAAATGAATAAAAAGTAAAAATACTATAAAGAAAAAACGAAAATAAAAGTATATAAAAGAACAACAAATAATGATAATGATAATTTTACTTTTTATTATTTTAATTTATTATTTAAAAATTATTAAATAATGTATTTCTCATTGTTTCTTTTTGTGCACAAATATTTCAAAATTCTTATTATTTCTCAGTGTACACATACGTTTAAATTTTTCAAGTTTTCCATTTTCTAAAATTTTCAGCAATTCTCGTCATTTCTTTTCTTGACGGAAATTATGCACAAACACCTCCCTAATAGGTAATTAGACCAAAATTTAACCTTTCCTTATTGTACTTTGGAAGTAGTGGTGGAGTCACTTAGTAATAAGATGGGTCATATGACCCACTTAAAATTTTTTTCATTATATTATATTAATTTTTCAATTATTTTAAAAAAATATTACTAGCTACCTTTAATCATGACCTTTTTGATGGATAATCATCAGCTAATTGAACTTAAAATTGAAATGAATTATTTTCCTATTAGTGCTACATAGATATATAATAAAAATTTTACATGTGTAGTAGATTCGTGAATGATTGTCTAGTTAACTAAATTAAGCAAGTGTTAGGTTCATTATGGAGCAATTTGAAAATATATAACTTTGTCATTTAAGTTTATATTGCAAATTGTAATTTTATTATTTATATTATTAATCTAATATGTTTAATTTAATAGTTAATTTACTAACTTATATTATGAGTCACTCTTCTAAATTTTCTAATTCCTTATTTGGAAGTGTATAGGACACTTAGGGAGGGTTAGTGCTGAACAGAATGTAAAAGTTGGAAAGGAAAGAATTGACATTCTGGTAGAATAGGATTTAGTCCAGGATTGTATAAACTGAAAGGAAAATATGGCATTCCGTCCATATAAAAAGGGAAACTTTCATTTCCTTTAAACCCTTTCCCCCATTTTCCCTTCTGAAAATCGTGTTTCTGTTGTCTGGGATTTTTTGCATTTACATGAATCACACTTTCTTCACCATCAATGCTTGCATCACCTTGCACTCCCTTGCCATCGTATTTTTGTCATTAACTACTCTCCTTGCACTCTCTTGTTGAAGCTTGTCTGCAGTAGTGCAGTGTCATCAACATCTCCAAAAAAATAGTAGCTTGCTTGCCTTCCCATTCACAACTGTCATTGATGCTCATTTACAAATAGTGTAGTGCCGTTGACATTTCCCAACACAGCAACTCACTTGGTCATCGAAACCAAGTAGCTACTTGACTGTACTCTCTGTAATTTGAATTCTCTTATTTATTGCTATGAATTAGTCATGGGGAATGTTGCAATTTAATGTTAAGGATACCTTTTTTGATGGTGAATTGATAGAGCAACTACATAGGGAAACATTCAAGATATGCTACTCAAGGAAATGACAATTTGTCAAGGGATCAAATAGAATCCAAGGACTTGGTTTGAAAATTTTAACCTAATTGATATGAAAGATACATATCAAATGCGTGTAGTAGATCATTATGTCTTCTACAAGAAGACTAGTATTGGTTATGTGATACATGTACATATAGATGACATTACTGACTGATAGTGACTTGGTAGGCAATGGTGAAACCAAGTTGTATCTGCAGGCTTCCTTGGAGATTGAGGTGGTGATACTTGTACATGGAGGTGGGTTGCTGCTATGTTAGAGATTTGATCAGTTAGCTAATATTTTCACTAAAAGGCTAGGTTTTGGGACATTTAGAACTTTTCATATTAAGTGACACATGATAGATATACATGTTAGAGTTTATGTATGTATTAGAATCTGTGATACATGGTGTTAGTGGGTTATTGGATATTTGTTTAGTCTGGGTTTTCTTAATCCACCGTATATATGTACCTAATCACTCATTGGTGAATTCAATATTTTTGTGAAAGTTAATCCAACATGTGTATATGTGTGTGTGGGGGGGTGGGGGTGTAGGAGCTCTTTTAGTCAGCCAACTATTGTTGCCTCATTGTAATTGGCACTTGCTTGTTAGAGTTGCTATTGCTGTTACACTTTTTCCAGGTTTTCAAGTTCCCTGTTCTATTTACATAAGTCTCAATGTAGTTTTCTTTTTTCTTTTTAATTTTTTTGTTAGATTTGTTAAACTTTTATGTAGTTCTTATTTATATTTAGAACTACTTATGTTAGTCAACTATGTATTGTACCTACTTATATTTTCATTTGATCTACCTTAAAAACATGTATTTCTCTTTATATCTACCTTGAAAACTTCTATTTGTCTATTTTTGTGTAAATATTGTATTTTGACGTTTTTTTTTTTTTTAAATTTCAGATGAATATTTTCATGACGAATATCTCAAAATCAAATTTAATTATTTTAAAATCTATATTATTGATTACTTTAGTTTGTCTTAAAAATTAATTCTGAAATTCATAAATTTAAGCCTTTATTTTGGTGTTACATGATTTGACCAAACTTCCACCAGCATTTCCACCTTTTTTGGATTGAAGTTTGGCATAAGATTGAAGTTTAATTCATTTGGTTAGAACCAATGTTGCATGTTTAGGCATTATGGGCTTAATAAACGGTTTGTAACCATGATATTTGTCATGTTGGAAGCCAAAGGCTGTCCAGCTCAAGTTCCATGTCTATTGTTCATGACTTCCTAAACTAGATCCTTTGAAAAATGCTGGAGGACACCAATGTGTAACCTCATAACTCACATTATCCTTGTAAATATGATCACAAGATGTCTAGCTACGTCTTCAAATTTTTGAAAGCATGTCAAATGTCTTTTCTTAGGTGAGGGTTAAATGTCTTGCCTCCACATTCCAAACATGGATACACACCTCCCTCTCTTTTTTCACTGTTATTATTTTACATATCCATGTTTTTCACTGATCAGAAAAAACAACTTTGCAGAAGTTTCGTTCTGGTGAATACAATGTCATTATTGCAACTTCAATAGCAGAAGAAGGATTAGATATCATGGAAGTGGACCTTGTTGTTTGCTTTGATGCCAATGTCTCTTCTGTGAGAATGATTCAGCGCATGGGAAGGACAGGAAGAAAGCGTGATGGACGTGTAGATATCCTTGAGAAGTTTTATTTTAACTCTTCCATACAACAATAGAAGCCACTAATGCAAATTCATAAATGTCTTTGATGCATTTATAAATTGGATAGATGGTTTACTGCGTAAGCAGCATCATTGGAATTTCTTTAATTATTAATACTAATTTTAGCATGTGAAGGATCTGAAATAAAGGGTTATGAGAGAAAGCAGTCAACCATCAAGGGTATAAGGAAGCAAATGCTGGATAACAAATTTATTTTTTATCCAAGTCCTAGAATGGTATGGTTATCTATCTGCTGATATGGTCAATTTCATCAAGTTCTTTCAATGTCTGAATGTTGTTGTCATGAAATTCTTTCAGATCCCGCATATCTACAAGCCAGAAGTTCAAATGGTGGAATTTTCAATTGCTAAGTTTCTTCCTCACAGAAAAGCAGGAAAAGATGGCCCTATTTACAGATCCCCGCTTTCATGCATGTTAACAGAGAAGGAGAAGTATTTGGTTGTTAGGTACTTTGGACATTCATGTGAGAGTACATGGAAACCATCTCTTATTGCATTTCCCCGTTTTCAGACTGTACCTTCCAAAATATATAAAGTAAGTCACACTATGAAAACAAGAGAAATGTTTGTCAATGGTATACGGCATCTTCAACCATTGCCCTCTCCTACAAAAAATAGTGTTCCTTCTATTGAGGTTAGCCTGTCTTTTTTAAGCTGAAAATGTGTTCATCTTAGATGTTTAAGTTCCAATCATGATTTCTCATTTCAGATAAGAGTTTCTTCAAGTCAGGAACGAAATTGCTTCACAATGGCAGTGAGCGAAAATTATAAAAAAGGTATCATTTGTTTCCTTTGCAATGACTTAGGTCTAGTTACAATCAAGTTTCATGGTATAATGGTTGACATTTTGCTTATGGTTTTGCTGCTCATCACTAATCATACTTTTCAAGACATCATGCCATCATGAGATTCTGCAAGGGCACCATGAGTGTTTGGCTGATTAGGCAATGCTTAGACATAATCATAGTTATCAAGGTGAGACACCTTGTCACATTGGGCTACTAGGTCAGGCCAAGCAAGATGGTCACCTTGACAAGTCTCCAAGTCATTCAATTCAATGAAGTAAAGTCACTTGGGCTACAGGTCAGGCCAAGCAAGATTGTCTCCTTGACAAATCTCCAAGTCATTCAATTCAATGAAGTGATCATCTTAGGTTGCCTTGACTTGCTTTAATCATCTTATCACTTTAATCACCTTGGTTGTCTTACCAAAATTTGATAGTTTTAATTTTTTTTATCTTTTGTTTTTTTCCTCTTATTTTCTGTATTATTTGTTATTTTGATTCCTCAATGTCATTTTCTTACTCTTTTTATTCTTCCACTCTTTCTATATCTTGTTGTTCATTACATTTTGATGCTTAGTTCTCAACTCTTTTCTTTTCATTTGCCTTCATCATCATCTTTGCTTTCACCTTGTCATACAAATACATGAGTTTATGTTCTCTTATTCTGAATATATAGAACGTTATTCTATTTTTCTCTCTTTACATTTTCTATTCATAAACATGTAGTAGAAACTACATGTACTACTGAAATCTTCTGTATTTATCGGTAATTTTTAAATATTCAATATTCTATAATATGATAGAAGGCATATATAAAGTATATTGACAGCAATATCATATGGTTTTATGTATTATAATTTTTATAAAATCTAATTGCATTGTCATCGAGTTGGATGAATAGTTCATTTGTCACGTTGCACGTATTTTTTTTTAATGATTTATCATTTTAATTCTATTGGATTATCATCTTGCTGTTTGCCTCTTGCCTTGGACAATTTGAAGGCGATGCCTTGAAATTGTCTTTCACCTTGATTACTTTGAGCGTCATTTTTTCATTCTTAAGGAATACTAGGGTAGGATAAAATTGAGAAATAACACATTATCAAAACGTGTACAATATAAGTAATACATATTTAGTAAGTTATAAAAGATTGATAAAGTGATGCCCTAAACTCAAAGTCATAATATTGTCAAAAATAAAGCTAAATCCTATTCTTTATTCAATCTCATCCTCTTCATTAATTCATACAGCTCATCTTTAAAATCAAGGTAATTAGCCTCTATTTCTCTTGATTATTTATAACTTCAGTAGATCATTCACACTTGCCTATTGCTAGAGAACTTTAGTTGATGAAGCATTCTTGTTAAGGTGTCCACTTAGGCACCTTCTAGGTTCTGAAGCATGATTTTGTCACATCTTGACGGCTCACCTTACCTTGTCTTATATTTTATTTTATGTATATATTAATGCCTTTCATTGAAAAAAATAGATATACAATTTTAATTGGAATATCACTACAATATACATAATCAAAATATATGGTCATACATATTTCTTAAACACGCACATTGGTAATATTACACTTTGTATTTTAATGTTATCTTAAGCATATTTATATATTTCAATGTTATTTATAGTATTACAGAGAAAATTATACACGATTGTTACCAAATATTTATAGAAATATATAATATGTACGGAAAAATAAATGAATAAATTTATTTATTTATTTTGGCATCTAGGCAAGGCAACTTGGTGCCACAACTTATTGTCCTGCTGCCTTAATAAGACAGAGTATGGTTGCTAGTTTTGGACAAATAAAGCTAGTGTATTTTGACAATTCCCTTGTCTTGAAAACTATACCCAAGTGAATGATTTTCCATAAACAAACTTGCAAGTTTCTGATTCTCCCATGATCCATTTGAAACTATGGTAGAGGTTATAAATACTTAAAGGGTCATAATCTTCATTATTTTTTTGTAATATCCTTTCTTGAAATCTTTTATACAGGCCATTATTATTAAAAAAAAATTATATTTTAATATTGATCCACTTTTACTTTGATTACATCAAAATATGACAAGTAAACAAACATTTTACACTAGTGAGCATGCTTAGTTGGAGAAAGTAATCTTACAATATTAAAGGTTTTCAAATCTCTCTTACAATTGATAGTGCAATTTAGGCCAAAGATGTAGATGTCTTTTAGTAGGGATGCCCTCAGATATTGATGAATATCTATTTTCTGACAGATGTTATCTAACAATGATATAGACAGGATTTAAAAATTTTAGCGGATATAGATATAAATAGTTTATACAAAAATATGGATATCCATATATACACATACATTTTATTTATAAATAAGCACATTACCGAAGTTATATAACTCTATTAGTTAATTATATATACATAACTATTTTAAGATAATTTTAGGCAGGTCAGTGCAGAGACCGTTTGTTAAGGCTGGCAATGGTAAAAGGAGAAGCAGCCTGCTTGGCCAGTGTCTACAAGTGAGGAAAATTTGCTCTGGTAGGGCCCTGCAGACCAGGCCTGATGGATATTCAGTGAGGTATCATGTGAAGGAAGAATGATTGTGAATTAATTCACTAACAGGGTATTACAGATATATATATAGGATTTAGATACAAAAATGGATATTCATTTACCATATTACAATAATGATCCTAATAATACATAATAACTCTAATGTGTAGGTTTGATAAAGCAAGTTCTTATAGAACTACCTCTAGGATCTGATTTTCATGGGGGATATTAAAGTATGTTTGTTCAAGAATGCAATTTACAGGCTTAGGCAAAGTTCATGGGTGTGGTTTGAGAAATTCAGCAAAGTAATGGATGATGGTGATTTTTAATGATGTGAGGTGGACCATTTATTTTTGTACATGAAGAAAACAAACGATGGCTGTGTAATTCTTGTAGTCTATGAAACAAGAAGAAACAAAATGTTGCATCCAAGTTTAATGTTCAGTCTGAGTATTGTTCTATCGCTCAAACTGGTTATAAGATGAGTGATTTAGATTTCTTCTACATAAGCTTGGGGTTATTTGATTCTTATGGCTATGCATTGTGATAATCAAGTCACGATCTTACATTTTATGAGCACACCGAGCACATTAAAATGTGTTGCCATTTTGTTTGTAACATGGTGATGAAAGATGTGATCTCTATACCTTGTACCAAGTCTTTAGAGTAACTTGTGGATATTTTTATTAAAGTTTGAATGTTGGGTATTTGAAATTCTTGTTAGAGTCATATATTAGATGGTTTATTATTAGAGTCCAATCGTTAGATTAATGGATATCCATTTATGCTTGGGTATTTGTTACTCATTATGTGTGTGTAAACCTCAGGTAATTAATAGCACAAATTTTCTCTTCCTCTCCACAATATATATTCATACTATCAAAAAACCTTAAAATACTAGCTATTACATTATCATAGATATGTATTGGCCAAAGGAACATGTTTGTCAATTTATAAGAGTCATTTTGTGTATTTTTAATATTCATGACTTCATTGCATGATTCACACTTCTATTGATAAAAATATAGTTATTGTCATTTGTATTTAGTCTAGTGAGAAGCAAACTGTTTACTACCATCATTTTACATTTTTCTTCTATGTAATGAAATCATCTCTTGCTTTGCTGAAAATTCTCCAGATGTAAATTTGAGTTCTGCCCATCAAAGTTTACCCATAGATACAAGAACTGAAGCTGAGATTTGGAGATCAGATATGGCCACTCAAGAAGTCCCTTTTCACCGCTTTCTCTTTGACACCAATTTTGTCACTGTTAATGCTCATGGAAAGGTTTTAATCAATTGTATTCCTGCTCTACCTTTGGAAAGGGATTCTGATTCAAAAATTCCTTTGGAGTTTAATAACATAGAGATCCAAAATAAAGCTACAGCTACATGTTCATATAGGACATCAGATGTACGTTGCAATCAACAAGGAGATATTGCTAAGGATGCCTTGGAGTTGAATGATTATTCTGAGTCAAAACTTCTGGGCATTAAAGGTAAATATTTCTTTCAACCGTCTCATCACGGACAGCAGTTCCAGGTAGAATCGGAGAAGGAAAAGAGAATGATTCAAACACCAGTTAATAAAGTGAAGTTGTTTACACCAGAAGATAAGTCTGCTATCATTCCTGCCACTAATTTGATAAGTCATATGGATTTGAGCCCACGAATTACTCAATACATTGAAGATGGTGTTGTTCCAGAATCTCCTGCGGTTAAACTTTGTCAGAGTCCTCCTAATTCCAAGTGTTCAGCCTCTTCTAGTTTCAGCTATGACTTTGATAATCATGAACCAGTCAGATTATGTCCTTCGGTGTATAATGGTAAAGATTTGGTCAATGAAACACCATCAAAACCATCAAATTCTCAGAGAAATAGTTTTCCATCATGTGGTCAAGATCATGTTCTTCATGACACTGAACTTTTATGCACTAGTTCAGTAGAAGTACAAGGTGCTTATCAGAAGAGAATTAGTATGCCCAAGCACTTCATTGATTGCATGAGTGACGATTGGTATCAGAACTCTGGAGAAGCTAATAAGTCTGTTGGGCAGCTACCTAGGCATAAATGCTTACGAAAAGTGAGCGATGTTAAAAATTTTCCCCGTATGAGTAACAAAAAAACTGCTGGTATGGCTCAGACCTCAGGCTTCCTTACAAGAGCAAAAAGTGGCTTCCATAGTAGGAGAGGTAAAGCTTTTTAGCGTAGTGCAATTTTTCCTTATCAACTATAGCTGGATCCAAGTAAGCATACAGGTTTTTTGATGGATTGAAATTCCCATTGCAGCTTTTTTGAAACAAAACATATAATGTTGTTGCATGCTCAGATCCGGGATTTTTTTATGCAGGTGACAAAATCTCCACAAAATATTTCTTTGAAGAGGAAGCTGAGTAAGCACCTGTATTACAATATTGATGCGTTCATATATTTGTTTCTCACTGCAATAATGAACCACTGAAGCTGAATTTTTATGTTCCAAGTTTACCTTTCGTTGAGCATGTTCCAAAGTTCACAGTATACTGGCAAATACCTGTCGGTATACTGCTTTTGCTTTCGGTCATACCTTGAGTGACCTTTTTTCGTTTACCTCTGCTATTTCTATTCAGGGTATCTGGAGATGCAGAAGCATCAGATGATGACGAAGATGAAAAAGATGCATTTGATTTTGATGATAGTTTCATTGACGATAGACTGGACCTTTCTCAAGAAAATACTCAGGCAGAAAATAGTGGTGATATGATGGCATTTTACAGGTCAGAGAAGAATGTCCTTTTTTATCTTTTATTACCTGTAAAATCTGGCATTGTAGGTTTTATGAATTTTAGAAATTTTCTGTTTCTATTTCAAACATATGCCACTGAATCAAAATAGTATCATTTTAAGTGCCATCCTCTGATCTAGTGTGTGTTTACCATTTGAGTGTTGAATTCACAGAGGTGCCAATCCATTTTAAATAAAATTGCAATTTTAAACATCGAATCCCTTTCCATCAAGAGGTTCTTGACATTGGGAAGTCGAGAAAAAACAAAGCTTTTTGAACTTAAATATTTACAGTTTACGTAGTTTTAGAGAAATATGATAGTAGAAATTGCATATCATTCTTTGGCCTCTTCTTGTAGTTGTCTTTTCATTAATGACCTTGGAAATCTTCTACACCTGTCCTTTGGACTAATGACACAACTTAAGTGTCATCATCATTTCTTGAAAAAGAGATCGAATGATGTGTTGTTGAAATATTTTCAGGCGTTCATTGCTGACACAATCTCCCTTGCAAACTCCACCAGCTTATCGGAATTCTTGTAGCCTTGAATCAGTGTCTGTAAATAATCCTGAAACTGCAGTTTGTCACTCAGAAGAGAGTAGTAAATATCTGCAAGTTCCTGGAAGTCACATGAAATGTGCTGATGATCGAGGTTTTACAAATCACCGGGCTGTAACTGTTACACATCCTTCGGCTTCAACAAGTGAAACAAGTAATGTTCAAAGAGATTCAAGCACGTTGGGGGGCAGGAAAAGAAAACTGACCTATGTTGATTCAAATGTTTCATCTGGCAAGAGTTCAGTTGATTTACTTCAATTAGATCATAGTAAAGTTCCTCATGTCCAACCTGGGGATGACCTTAATTCTGCTATCATTTGTGATGATGATTTCTACAAGGATCTTGACCTTGATGCTTTGGAAGCTGAAGCTACTGAGCTTTTGCGATGTAAGTCACTGGCAGATAGAAAAGAACCAGAGGTGCACTAAACAAGTTGTTCACCTTCATTTGATCTAGGAATTTGAACGATGCATACAACCCTCAACTCCCCAGAAGCAGGTGTTCACTCATGTATGACAAGTCTGCTTCGGCCATTAAACAAGGGACGGAGTTAAAAGCAATCTTGAAAGCATGACATTTTCTCAGGGTATTTACTGAGTTGACGTATTGGAGTTTTTTGCTTACTTGACTTTCCTAAAGAGGAACGCTCTTGTTTCTTGATAACAATGGATGAACAAGCAAGTGTATATTGATGTCTATCTTGTAAATAACTATTTTTTTGTAGTTTATATGGTAATGCCAGCGAAATGTAAATTCCATTTCTTGGTGAGTTATGAAAATATAATGTAGTTAAAGAATTGTGAGTCTCACGATATGTATGTCATTATTTATTCAAGATGTTTATTTTTTAATGTATTCGTTCTCTCTTTTAAAGATAGAATCAAGGGAGAAAGATGTTAGATGAATTAAAAAAGTCGTTTAATTTTTATATTTGAAAATAGGAAGACATAGAATTGTAGTATTTAATTAACAAGTTATATACTATGAATTTTGGTAGAGTAAATGAGCAATAATTAAGATAATTAAAATTGCAGCATCCAAACCAAGCTGCCAACCCATCCGAGGTTTTGAGCTAGAGTAATACAACCGTCTTAGTTTTAGCTAGACATTTGCAATGATAAATTTTTTGGGTTAAATTGTAGGTACGCTCAATTATATATTATCAAGATATGCACAGTATATGGGATGGGGCAATAAAAATTATGTGAATTAGTACCATTATAACTATTGTTTATGATCTTGTTCGAATGCTCATATAGATTATAAGTACAAGCATAATTTGATAATTAAACGAAAGTTTGATTATCTCTCACAATCACCATGCATAGACGACCAGATTATAGTCATAAACTAACATATTAAAAGAGTTGCATAATCTCATAATCGACACCCTATAATGTAAATCAAACGAGACCTTAATATAAGTTTATTTAAAGGTACATCAAGAAACTTTGGAAATACAATTCACAAAACTCTCCCTTCTGTTGCGAACGTGCAGATAGATTAGTTTCCTTAAATAATCATTTATGAACGCTATTTTACAAAAATGTGGTGATGTATCCTAACAATGTTGTGCTACTTCGGAGTGATGGAATACACCCATGAAATGAAAAGGATGGCACTAACGTAAAACACAATTGATCATTTAATTTTTAAATCAACTAACAATGTTGTAATTCAGAATTAACAGATTACACAACTAGCTACACTTGGGCTTTACATTCAACAGGGGGGACTAATATGAAGAACATCTAGATGCATTTACATAGCAAAACCATCTGATTCAATGCGCTAAGCTGATATATTGTAATAAAATGTAGATCTTTTGCTGTCATTGTTTCGGTGGGCAGAAAACCAACAATGTGTTGGAAAGGCGTCATTGATGGAGATCGGTAGTCAGAACTGTACCTTGCCCATTGCATTCAAACCACTGATGGATACAGTGGCACTGTTAAGTGCTGCGCTCTCGTTCAAGGATTATTAGGGCACAATATTAAAGAGAGATCCGCAAGCAATCAATCATGAACACAAGGCAACTTTTGTCAGTAGAATGTTTCTGCTTTTAATCTTTCCTGTACAAAAATTCTTGAAATGCATTATCAATATTGGTCGAAGCTCTATTTTCTCCCTTTGACCATTGAGGCAGTACCCTACCTGAATTCCTGGGAACAGAGACTGGTTCCTCTATCTCCATGCCATCTAGTTCAGCATCCAACAACAAATCTTCATATGAAGGTATATCCAGCACTGCTGTATTACCCTTCTTATTAGATAGTTTTGGTTTCCGTTTCTTGGATTGGACGGTACTCTTAACAAAAACATCATCGTCCACATCTCTGTTATTGGTGCATGCTGATCCTCGTCTTCTCTTTGCAGAATCAGAACTCCAATTACTTCCATTGCTGCTACTACCGCTGACTTTATTTTTATGATAATGTTTGATGGTTGTTTCAATAGTCTCCAGCAACCGATCCCCATACTTGGCAAGTTTTACCCTGGTTCATAAATGGTTCTAATTATTCCTAATTCCTTGTGCATCGGTAAGTAATAAGAATAACAACAACGACTTGCCATGTTTCAGAAAAAAAAAATGACTTACTTGCCAACACCACTTATATTGCTAAGTTCCTCTTCAGTCCTGGGAATCTTCTCGCTGATCAGCTTCAGTGTGGCATTTCTGAAATTTCGTACAATATGTTTGGCATATCAAGAATGTGAGGGAGAGAATGCAACCAAGTCATCAAGTACAGGGACAAGTTTTTACCCAAATATATGGTAAGAATTGAATCTAGAACCAGCTTCTTCTAAAAAGTCATTTCGCAGCTCTCGTAAAGCATCATATAGTTTAGATGAAAGATCTTGCCGATCCTGCCACAGTAAATATGATGTTAGAACAAACTAGTAGACAAGAAAATTTCTAATTAATAATAAATTAAAATACCTCTTGAGACTTTAAGTTATTTGCTTTTCCAGTAACTAATGCACCTTTTGCAGGAGTGGCTTTGGAGTTGTGGTGATTCGATGATTTGATAGGTGCTGGGAACCTGGCAAACGATCAAAAAAGTTTTTGGGATGAAAGATGGATTATAACATTCAAGCTTAGCAGGCAAAAAATTTTGTATTTCTGCACAGGAATGACCCAATTTCTTAGGTGTATCAGAAAAATAAATGAGAAATAAAATTAAAAGGTCAGACATAAATCACATACCTTAATATAATAGTATGCCTACCAGAATAGAGCATGAGAACTTTTGAGTCGTTGACCTACAATACAAAGAAATATACATAACACGGTAATGTAAATTTTTAAACCAGCTTAATAAAAGAGACAATTGCTACTTCTCAATTTTCCAAAAAAATCTGCTACTTCTCAAGCAAACAAGTTGAGAAAAGTGCAGGAACTGTGATTCACTTGGAAATTTGAACATAACCTGTGTACCTTTAAAACAGAAGATACAGACCCATAAATATCACTTTTCCTGACATCCTCAGTAAGAAATTCCTCTATTACCAAGTGGCGCATTATTCCGCAGGCTTCACCTTTTGGTAATTTTTTCCCAGCACCATGAAAACTCAATTTTTCATGCTTAAACCTCTTGACCTTAAACGCAAGATAAAATCATGATTGCATATAAAGAAACATGAGTACATAGTAAAGAAACAAGAAATATGATGCTAAAAGAATTTGCAAGAACATACAATTTGGCTTAGAGAGCCTCTGAAGACTTCCAAAATATAAGATGATGAGTGTTGCTGACCAGTTAGTTTCACTAATTCAATCTGAAAATACAAGAACATAAGAGAGTAATCAATCTTGTGCCAAGGAAATACATACAACAATAAATCAATGCCTTATCCACCTTATGGAGCATCTACTAATAATGAAATACACAAAATAATAGTTCTAGAGATTGATTCTTTCTATTTCCCTTACAAATAGACAATTAAGTTCAAAATTCAAAGTCAGTACAGTCTAATTTAAAAATTCAATTTCAAGAATATGCATATAGCAACAGAAATATATCCTGACCAGTTGCTTTGCAGTTTCTGTGACATCTTTCTCTACAGAAGTTAACATCTTTGAACAATTGTCACAAGTGTTATGGCAGTTTGCTGGATCAAACTTCTCCCCAAAATGAACAAGTTGTAAGAGCCGTCTGCAATCTATTTCATTTTCACAATAACTGACCTGTTAACAATAAATGTATCACTTAAATGGTTGTATGCTATGTTGATTATTGAAGTGATTGGTGTCTGAAATACCATCCGGAGAAGATTTTCCATATTTGTTTCTGAAACTTTCCCCATGAATGCAGAATTGTGTCTTTGTACAGATGCACATGGACTTTGTTCAATAACCCCTTGTGTGAGCATGTGCTTGACACGCATCTACATAGACAAAGGTGAAGTAATGAGACAAAGCCGGTACAACAGAAAAAATAATAGATAAAAAAATACTGATATGGTGAAGGTACATACATAATCACTATAATTATAATACAGCAAACAGGACGATGGTTGACCATCTCTACCTGCACGTCCACATTCCTAATAGAAATAAAATGTTAAGTTTTTAACACCAACTTCTACAAAAAATTTCTAACTCTTTAACAAGAAGTTGTGGCCTGGATCTTTAACAACTTTTACCTGATGATATCCTTCGATGGATTTTGGAAGGGAATGATGGATAACAAAACGAACATCAGGTTTATTGATACCTGAAATTCCATGACTAATGTCTCATAGAAAGTCCAGATTCATGAATGGAAACAACAAAAAAATGTGTACCCATTCCAAAGGCCACTGTGGCACATATTATATTCACTATATCCTGACTCCATTGTTTCTGAACAAATGCTCGTTGGTGAGTATCCATGCTGCCATGATAAAATGATGCTTTATGTCCACATTCCTTCAAAAATGAACGTATAATACCTTGTTAATAAATTCAGACCTCATCTTTATGGATGTGATTAAAGAAAATACTAATACTCAAGAAGATAGTTACTCATATCTAACCTCTTTGAATCAAAGTATTTTTTCTAGAACACTGTTGATATTACAGAAAAGACAACTAGTTTCATTAAGATGAAAATAGTAGAATGCTATATTATCTTTCAAAAGAGTAGAATTAGATGTCTATTACAGTTACCAATGAATATCTTTTGGACGTTGATTAATGTTTATGATGCCTCTGAAAAGAAAGAAACCTGCAACTTCACAGCCACTTTCTCACAGTCCATTCGTGAAAGACAGTAAATGATACCACATTCATTATCATGGTTCTCTTTAATGAATTTGCTGATGTCTTCCAAACACTTCTTTGTCTTGGGCATCACCGAGTACCTGCCAATGTGCATGGGAGTGAGGACCCATTGGTGCCTTGTATGATTTGACATTCAGTGACATGATTACATGAATAAGTTACCGTAGATTGGGACGATTGAAACTCTGCCTGAAAATAATACAATTCTTAAGACCAAGAGCTTGTACAACATCTTCCTTTACACAAGCTGTAGCAGTGGCAGTTAGAGCCAGAACTGGTGTATTTGGAAACTTCTGTTTCAGAATCCCTAGCCCCTACACATTATACAGCAACATAACATCACATTCACTTTAAACGGGAAAGAAAAACAAGAAATCATTTATTTCACAAACCTGATAATCTGGTCTAAAATCATGACCCCATTGGCTTACACAGTGCGCTTCATCAATAACTATTCTATCAAGTGATCCACGAGTATGTAGAATCTCCAAGTGTCTTAATAAGACATCACTTCTGTGGTTAAAATGAGATTATTAATCAAAATTTATAGTGGACAAGAAGATGATATTACAATATTCAGAATAAAAATACAAGATGATCATGTTCAACTTGAGAGAAGGCTGAACTCTTAGGTACCATAAACTAAGCCCAACTTTCTCCTTAGAATCATTTCTTTATTATTAATAATGAAAGAGCATGCAAACTGCAAGTTTCGAAGCAATTATGTTTGTTGATTGGTATTAAATAAAAAATAAATTATACCTAATACAAGTTTATGAAAAATGATTAGAATTCTGTATAATAAAGAGTTAGTCAAAAATCAGTTGTTACTGTGTCTTACAACTTTATAATGTATGATAATATTAATTTACAAAAATAAAAAATAATACATCATGAATGATTCTCATTTTAAATTATATTTGGGATTAGAATTAGGCCTTTTAATAAGATCATGGAATAAGAATGATAGTATTTTTTACTGTGCATTTAGTTTTAATTCAATTTCAAATTGACAATATTACATTATACAGAAGTTACCATTTTAGTTTTATATTTTTGTTAGAATCAAATTTATATTTGATTCTGAATAAACAATAGCACAAAAATTAAGGAAGCTTTTGATTTTATAGTTTAGCAAATGCATGAAAATGGTAGATAGAACCAATCATTCTCAAAATGGTCCACGGAGGGAAGGGGAGAAATTCCCTTAATACAATGAAAATTCTATGTTATCAATGATCACTCTCACAAAAAATAACTATTTTTCGAGAGTCACAAGTGTTTATTTTTAGTTGCAAATTTTACCATATATCTATTTAGGGAAAAATGATCCTATAGACACCTACAATACTTTGTTGTAAGTGTCTGCATTGTTCAAATCAATATAAATAGTACAAATAGTACCCGAAATAAAAAAAGACAAAATCTATAGTCCCATCATGTGTGTACGGAAAAAACAATTATGTTCATTCATCTAAAAAAATCTTCGCCTTCATAAACATGTCTTATTTATTGCATTCATACTGCAAATTTCTCTCTCCATTTCCATATGGTACAGATCGTACCTGAAATAAAAAAAGACAAACCTATAGTCCCTCATGTGTGTTTGTACAACAAAAACAATTATGTTCGTCCATCCAAAAAAATCGTCGCCTACATAAACATGTCTTATTTATTGCATTCATACTGCAATTTACTCTCTTTCTCTCTCCATTTCCATTTTAGTAAATACACCAAGCCCAAATATTTCAAATTGTCACGAAAGCTCTATATCTAGGCCAGATTTTTTTAATTATCTATTATTTATTTTACAAAAGTGCAACAAGCAAAAACCAAAAAACAAGTAAAATAAAAAAGCAAAACAAAACAAAGAAAAATGCAAAGAATCTAGATAAGAATTAACACCAATAAAATTAAGTTTAATTTTATTTTATTTTTTAATATGATTTTATGTTATATATTTCTTATTTTAATAATAACAATTTTTTATTATGTTTTATTATTATTATTATTATTTTTCTTCTGAAAAAACCAGAAAACTACTGAGCTCATCATAACTTTTCTGACAAAAACCAAAAAAATATCTCAGCATGCTGAGATTCTTTCGACTATTTTATTTATTTATTTATTATTATTATTATTGGAAAATTTGTTCATGGTGACTGCAAAATAACTAAGGTTGTTAAGGCAAGTGCCTAGGCATTAAATGAAAATGCTTTGAACAATGCCTTGGGTTTTTTAAAGTTAAATAGATTTTTTGTTAGATTTATTTATTCATCCAAGAAATAGTATGACCTATACATGGGTTTTTTCTATTGTTTTTCTTTTTCCATTCTCCAAGACCCTAAAACTCCAACTCTACCTCTCCCACATCTCCAATGACTTCTTTGGCAGCTATACATTCCTCTGGCGAGCCTCTCCATACATGTGGAACTCTCTATCGACCTCTTCTGAAACATTTGACAGCCTGGACACTGTATTCTGGCGGGATTCCAGGCCCCTACAGTGGACAGTTGATGTGTGACTTTGTTCTTGTTATTTGTTGGTTTAACTTTAATGTTGCCTAAATTTTTCCATGTCCATCAGAAGTGTGTATTTTATTGTTTTAACACCTAAAAATTGTGTAACACACACATATACACTTAAAAATTAAAAATATGTACAGAAATTAACATTTAAAAAAAAAAAACCTAGGCATTGCCTAGGTGCCCCAGGCCAACACCTTGGTGTTTTAAAAAACAATGTTGATGTAGCACAAATTCAATATGTAAATATACCACGTTACAAAAGAACACAATTTCTGAATCCTGACCTGGCAACTTTTTCAGGGGTAACATACAACAATTTGTATCTACAGCTTGTAGACACAAGTTCTCTGAGTATTTCCTGTTGCTCAGGCCATTCCATATTTGCACACAAGTATGTGGCATAGATATTTGCCTATATTTTTTGACAAGGGAAAATTAAACGGGCAGTAACTGACATGCTTTGTGTATTATCTGATCATCTCTATGAAAAAAAAAGGTAACTCACCTGTAACAGATGCATAAGTTGATCTTGAATAAGAGAAACAAGAGGAGAAATTACCAATGTAATTCCTGGACATATAACAGCAGGAAGCTGCAAGAAAGGGTCATTTTATTTAATGCATTTTTTATTTGATAAAACTTCATTCTAAAAAAGTCAGAGACCATATCAAGTATGACAAGTTATTTACTCACACTTGACGTCATATTACAACAATCTTGTGCGGCAAAGTTTTTACAGTAATGACAATTAAAAAAAAGATGGGAGAAGGAGAGGAAGAGGAATGCAAAGTGGAACACTCTATGTGAGTGGCACATTAACCAACTGTGGTGGCCACCAATGCAACAGTGCCAATGCCATCCCTCTAGAATGTAACTTATCCCCCAGGCATGATTTTGGGAATACTGTAGTGTGCTTCAAATGTTGTGAATGTGATCATCAAGGTGGCCACCAATGCAACAGTGCTAATACCATCCCTCTAGATTGTAACTTATCTCCCAGGCATGATTTTGGGAATACTGCAGCGTGCTTCAAATGTTGTGAATGTGATCATCAAGTTGCCTTTCACAATCCATGGCACTATCCGTGTGGTTTCTTCAATCATAGGAACACTTGCAAAAACTCTGAGAAAATAGTAATTATTACCTTCCCCGTCCATGCATAGGATAAATTGGAACTTGGAAGCCTAGTTGAAAAAGGGAGAGAATGTGAACAAGTGATGAAGAATGATAGTTACGTGGGCACAGAAGAAAGCTTGTTATTTATAGGATATTATTATAAAGAATTTACGTTGAAGGATTGTGACATTGTGTGAAATAAGGGAGATAACTACCTTGTAGAATTCTTCACTAGACTGTATGCATAATTCCATATTTTAACAGGTGAAACACTTGATAAAGGGGGCAGCTTTAACATCACAAGTTCTGTATAAGACCTGATTCTAAACTAAACCATAGAATTTCTGCAAGAATAAGAATTCAATGACCTTGTTTGAGAAATGGAGTGGATCAATCCAGCTATTGGGTGTCAGTTTACCTAGTCCAGCTTCATAGATAATTTTACAATTACCAAACTGGATCAAGTTTTTGTTACTCTCATACAAACACTTCTTATATTGTTTTGGAACATATCCCACTTCTTTCCACGGTCAGCAAAACTTATTGGAGATCAAACCCTTTTGATTTAAGGCCATGTAGCTGGAAAGAAATGGTTTCACAAAATAGATGCAGATATGGTGGATACAGATTCGAAGGAAACCACTGGATGCTGTTGAGACAAGAAACACAGGAGAAGCAATCATCAGAGTTGAATGATTGACTAGCCTTGATCCTTGTTTGTCTTTTCCTGGTAGTGAATAATCAGGTAGATCGGTTGCAGAATTAACCTTGTTTAGGGCATCAACAAGCCCATATAAATTAAAAAACAGTGATGTACATGACTGATGATGAAACATGGCCATGTACAAGAAATCCAAGTTACCGGCCATCTTTGGGCAAAACAAGGCAATTTGGGGGAAAACATATATATGACATTCAAATGGTTGTCATATGTGTTTTTAAATATTATTAATGCTTGAAACCTTCTTGGTGCCCTACACTTATTTCATACCTATGCACCCTTCTATTTGGTTTTCTAATAATCATCTTATATCACTAAAAAAAACATTTCACGATAATAGCAAACAAGACAAGAGCTTAGTTTAGCGGTGTATGAAAGTAAGACAAAAAGACTCCTCAAAATTTACCAAAATTTGAATATAATGGTCACCTGGTATGTCAAGCTCTTTCCTCCACCGGTGGGCATCAAAACAAAAACATCATGGCCACTCATTGTTGCATTAATCACTTCTTGTTGGTTGGGACGAAATGAATGATTTCCAAACACCTTTTTGTTGTTTTCCTAGCCATGCATAAACTTAATAATACTGCAAAAACCACAAAAAATGCAAAACAAGATCAATGATAGGGAAGCACACCTCAAGTATCTTTATCCAAGGAAAATCTCTACCCTTCCATTTGATATCATTTGACCCTTCAATATAGTTAACATCGATAAGTTTTGGAGTAAAGACCTCCCTTTCCATTGGACGTGGTGAACCACCATACATTTCAAAAGAAGGAACTTGCATTGACGAATTCCAGTTCTCATTTTTGTCTTGATTGTTATGAATTTTGACTTGAGAATCAAATCTGTGGAGGTCAACAGGAAAAGTGCTTGCCGGAGTCTGAGGTTGAAACCCCAAATTACCATTTGGAGATGATGAGTGTTTTATTTCTTCACTCTGACTTAAATTTCTCAGATATTTCTCAAGCTCCTGAATTTCATTTTTTAGAGATATCCTGAAAAAAAACTCAAGAAACAAAATCAAAGGAGAGACCTTTATAATTTTTTGTCTTTAGATTGAACACTGTTTACATGATAACATTGCTTACCTCTCTTGCCACAACTTCTCTGAATGGTGCGAACTAAGGTTATTGTGGTTGTCAAGGAGTTCATTTGATACAGAAATTAATCGGTCCTTCATATCCAATAAATGTTTGTTGACTTCTGGGCAAAGTGCTGACTGATTCACATTTAGGAAATCAATTTACCATCATGGACATACTTTAACAGAGTCACATGCTTAATAAAACTATAATCTCCATATGGTAGTTATTGCATCATACCTTGAAACCATGGCTGCATACTTGACTCAATTCATGGGGAATATCATCATCACTGGGCCTGATGATATAACTTTTACCTGCTGCATGAGTGACAGAAGACTGTTGGGTTGCTGTTGCTAGATAGTGTGCATGCACTATCTGGTCCACGTCAATATCCTATTGTCGGTAAAAAAAAAAGGTTCAGATTGCTTACTCCCATCTTGGTAACCATAAACCAAGATTAACATTACCTTCAAGATGTCATCATCGTCGTCTAGAGTATCAGTTATATTTTCAGGGTTTCTTTTGTTGCCATTGTAGGTTTCAGTCACATGGCTATCCCCAATAATTAAACTTGGATTAAGTGGCGGAGATGATCCTTTATTATTAAGGCAACTTGCTTTTGAAGTTGTAGTAGTTCCTCCTTGGCAAATGGCACTTCCTTGGAAAGAATTGGGCACGTGGCCTACAGAGTGGACAGTCTTGGTGTAGGATACTTGACTTCCGTGCAGTGTCTCATTTGTTGAGCTTTCATAGTGCTTTTGATTATGACAGAAAGAGCTTCTGGAGTCAGTGGCCTTTCTTGTAACTTTTGAGTAATCAAAACCCTCAGGAGAAATATGTTTTGTGCTACAGTCTACAGCTGGTGCAGATATTCCTGGCTTCAAATAATCCTTGCACCCCCCATTAATATTGCAAAGAGTGTTCCATGCCTACCAAAAAGTTGCAAACAAATATTCATGCGAAATGGATTGACTAGTAAAGAATATTTAAGTTTTACCTCAATCTCAAACTTAAACCAAAGACAAGATGGCATACCCTCTCAACTTGAGAAACTTGAAATCTTCCACTATTTTGAGCATTATAGGAAACAGGCCTAAAAATGAAAGACATATAGAATGTGTCAAATACAAATGAACATGTAGACCAAATTGAGAAGAATCTTTTATAATGCAATTTGAAACATCTTTAAAATTATGTTGTCGGCAAATCATGTTACCCTTTTGCATTAACGAAGGACCAGCATATCTATTATATTAAAAGAAGCTCTCCTCTCATGGACTTACATTTTATTGATGTCCCAAACTACTCTTTGACGAATAAAAATAAGATTTTTCCAATAAAAAATCACAACAGGCCACAGTGGAACATAAGCCCACAACCTCACACTTTAAAAGCAAATACCTTATTGCATACAATTCGCTCGTGCATTACACTAGTAATTCTTAAAGCTTTCTTTCTTACCCTGCCTCTAGTTCTCTCTATAATACAAATCATTATTGCATGAATTCAACATTAAGTCCCGCAGCAATGATACCGTGCAATGCCAAAATAAGAATTGCACAGCTCTATTATAAAGTCATAAAAAAGGCATATACTCACCTAGGACACACCGAGCCTTCGCCTCTCGGCTTCTGCTTGGGCAATGAGTAGAGGAAATTCGAACTCAGAATGCCATCCTGGCAGCCGACATTCTCAAAAACACTTGCATGATCCAGCCAATTGATCTTGATACCTCGATCTTTAGAATTCCCCCGTACACAGCTCCCACTGCCCCACCACCAAATCACAGAACATAAGCATACCACTCGAAGCAAAAGGAAAAACGCAAACAAGTTCCAAAACTAACTTCTCACCCCAATGCCACTCCCTTAGACATTCAAAAGGCTCCTCCACACCCTAAAAGACGGAAGGGCGTTCGGTCCCAGTAGGGAACGGCTTCGGAGCCTATCGTCGTGAGGGCGAACGAGGCGGTGGAACGGAAGGAGTGGGAGAAGGTCTACGGGGGCGGCGCGGGGGTTTCAGGGTGGGAGGGGAGGGTATCGCATGTGGTTCGAAACCCCATTCCTTCCGCGACGGACAGGCGGTGGTGGTCTGCCGAAAGCGGGCGGGCGGGAATTATGAAAAAAATTTGGAGTTTGATATTTCTTTTTTCCGGAATCGAGCGGACGAAAATAAGAGAATTTATGAAAAATAAAATTCTTTGGACGTTATTTTTATATTTAAAAGAAATCTAAAATCTGTGTTATCGATATATTAATTTATCTCTAAAATCAATATATTATTTATAAAAATATGAGAGAAAAAGAGATATGCACGTTTTTTTTGTCGCATCTTAACTTCTTCACACCCCATTCTCAAAATAGTTACAATCAAATTACATCATTTCTATATCTACAATTTTCCTTTTGTATCGTTTAACTAACTCATATATATTGAAATAATGAACTTTTTTTTTAAAAAAAAAGTGATATTTTCATTTTATCCTTACGAATATTCATTCATTCCTTAAAACCACTTTCTAGGAAGCACAGTTCACCGTCTCCAGTGAATGTTTCCTTTCTTGATCATCACTGTATTCTCTTGACCTTGTGCCATCTTCCATGTTTCTCTTGAATTCTTTCCGTCTTGGTTTCTGATACATCAGCTTTGAATAACCTTTACAGCAATATTATATTTAAGTGGTTTGTCTTGTAACATATCTTAAATCTGTTATAATATTACGTTATATCATTAATTAGTTTACTGATGCGAAACATTTCGACACGTGTATATATCGTGATGTCAATATCTTTAATTTAATTGGTTGGTCAAGGCTTTTCAAAATTTCTTTTCTTTTTTCTCACTTTCCACCTACATTCCTTCTAGAAGGCCATTCCTTCTATTGGTTGGTTGAATTGAACGTCGGTATCATTTGTTTATGGTACCTAAAAAGTTCAAAATAAAAAAAAATTAAAAATTAAAATGTCAAAAAGTAAAATTTCAAAGTATTTACGTTGTAAATGAAAAATTATATAGTTTTTAAAATGTTAATATTTATATATAAAAAATAATATTTTTATATAATAAATATATATATTATTAATTAAATAAAATAAAATATTACAATTTAATATTATAAAATAATTATTTTTATTATTAATAAAAAATAATTAAAAATATCAATAATATATACTTTAATTATATTAACAATAATAAAATAATATATTATATTAATATACTTTAATTATATTAAAGTATGTACAAAGTAATTTTAATTAAAACAATAATATATTATACAAAGTAATAATTACAATAATATAATACTTTAATTAAATAAAAATATTATATTATATTAATATGTTATACTTTAACTATATTAACAATATATATATTTTAATTATAATTAATTAAACATAGATAATTTTTATACTACTTTCTCAATTTTCAAATAGAAGAAGTTAAATTTAAAATCTTTAACCTTTTACACATAAGAAAGTTAAGAATAAATTCTTAATTTTTTTATATAACATAAATCTCAAAAAATTAAGAAATTTTTTCTAGTAAACTTATTATTAAAATAAAAAATAATGCTTTTAAGATTTATAATTTAAAATTTATATAATAATAAATAAAAAAAATCTACCAGATTAGAAAACCCGAAACGTTCACATATTTTCTAGTAATCAACGGAGGAAATCAAAGCTGCATGGACGGCGGCGCGGGTGCGTCAATGTGTCGCCGCTTCTCGATCGACTGGAGTAAGAAGGAGCGTTACGGTCGGATCTGATGGGTGTTGCTGTCGATCGACGTCACGGGTTGGGTAGGTTAATTTGAATTTTATGGGAAAGGAAGGGGTTCGAGGTTGGTGGGTCGTCGGAAGCTTCCGCCGGCCCTCTCGCCTTTTCGTCAATCGGATGTGACTTTCGTGTTCTCGATGCCGTGGAAAGCTACTTTAGAGAGAGAGAGAGAGAGAGAGAGAGAGAGAGAGAGAGAGAGAGAGAGAGAGAGAGAGAGAGAGAGAGAGAGAGAGAGAGAGAGAGCAACATCCACTCATGAGTAGTTGATCTTGTCCATTGCCTCCTCCTGATCAACTGCTGCTGGACAATCAATATTAATTCGATCTAGTGGAAAATTCTTGTGGGGATTCCGCAGCAGCCGTCTTTTTGGTAGAATTTATATGCTTAGAATTAGGCACAAATGAATTTAAATTTTGTCTTATTACAAATAAAGAATGCTTGTATATTTAAATTACAATATAAATACGAGAACGTAAAGTTGAATTTCTTCTCGATTTTTATTTTTTATTTTTTTATATATATCTTTCTTGATAAATGACATATAAATATTTAATAATATAATAAATTTATTTATTGATAACTTAAACAATTAAATTAAATAACTACTTGATCAAGTAATTAAAAATAACTATATTAAATTATTATTATATGTAAATATAAAATTCTAATTTTATCAAATCCTATATTATACGTAAATTTTTTAACTTCAATTTCTATCAAATTCTTAAAGAATATCAAATAAAAATCTCGAAATTTTCTTTGAACCACGTGAACTTTTATTTTCAAATAATAACGCAGGACGCAAGCATTCGGCTGGATCTCCTTTTTAAAGTCAAAATTTCTAATATATCTTAAATTCTATTTTTATTCAATTCTATCAAAATTCTAATTTTTGCAGAATTTCAATTCAACGTAAGATTCTAATGGCCGGATAATAACCAATATTCCCGGAATAAACGTGTGGTCAGACGACGCGGCGTGCGGGGGCAAGACGAAAATCAAAATTAAAACAAACGCACCCCACCACCAAACAGGGAGGGGAGTCGGCGAACAGGACGGGCCGGGCTGGTGGATCGAGATCTTTTTACGGATCTTACGTACCCGCCTTGGGTCACAAGATGTACGCGGGAAGAACTAGGAGTGTACGTACCTGACGCGTGGCACGCAGGTGCTGTTGGGAAAAATCTTACGTCAAATTGATACCAAATGAATCAAATTTAGACCTTTTAAATTAGATCTGTGCATGTGCATGTGCATGTACGTCTACAAAACAAAAGCAAAAAAAAATTCTACGTCGAGACGAAACTTGAGTTTATACGATGATAAATAGCTTTAATTATAATCACAATCGAGCGGAGCGGTTTCTAGAAGCTAATTTACCTGCGACAGGCCTGGACTGGCACGTGCAGGTGGGAATACGCGATCGAATTAAGCTTAAAGTAAGGTGATTAATATTTTTATAATCGAGGCAACTAATCAAATATATGAGGAATCTTGGGAATGGACAAAACACTAGTCCACATAATTCTAACGTTTCTTATAATATTTTCGCATATGTTTAAATTTGAATCTAACATCTTATTCTTACCGTGTTGTAATTCCGTGGGGGTTATTTTTATATCGATACCGTAAACTATGACTATTCTTTGTTTTTGATACTCCGTAAACATTAAATTGGACCGGCCATATAGCCAGACCTTAATTAAGTAAGTAAGTAAGTTCCCTGTTAGAAAAAAAAAAAAAAAAAACCGTGGCCTGATTTATTTAATTTGCGAGGTTAGATGAGAGATTATCACCGACGTCGAATGTACCGATCGATTGGATTTGTGGGCTTAAATTTCACGTTCCGGAAATTTCCGTGGCAATCACCGCCGCTCGTAGATTACTTGAATGGTAATGTTGTATTAATTAAATGAATATTATTAATTTGGACGTGTCACCTACCAAGCCAAACTCATGAAGTGAGCTAACCCTAAGCCATCTCCCTTCCCACCAAACGCAGTCAATGAAGGAAGTCAATGGGAGATCGATCGATCGACAACTTCCTACCGTCGTCATGGTCGACGCCAACAACATCGATCGACACCACCAACTACGAACACAAAGAAGTTGAGTTCGAACCTTCCCCCTCTCCTCTTTATCTATCCCACATCCATCTGCCTCCTTAATTAATCATACCAGATGACCAAACCAAACACCCAACGCCCCCCCCCCCCCCCCCCCCCCCCCTCCTTTTTGGCTTCCAGCTGATCTCCTCCTACCTCCGCCATCTTAGTAAACAACCCAAAGATCGAGAGAGAGAGAGTGTGTGTGTGATATAGAGAGAGCTTGTGTATGTATGTATATATAAGGCTTCTTCACCCACCACCCATTAGAATAGTTGTTGCAGCAGGGAGGCGAAAAGCACAGAATGGGACGTTCGCCTTGCTGTGAGAAAGGGCACACCAACAAGGGCGCCTGGACCAAGGAAGAGGACCACCGTCTGGTCTCCTACATCAGAGCCAATGGGGAAGGATGCTGGAGATCGCTCCCCAAAGCTGCTGGTACATGTCGATTAATCCATTCACCTGCATGCAAGTGTAGTTATTCGAGCAATTGACTAATTAGTGGTTAATTGTTAACAGGCTTGCAAAGATGTGGGAAGAGCTGCCGCTTGCGGTGGATAAACTACCTCCGCCCGGACCTCAAGCGTGGGAATTTCACCCCGGAGGAAGACGAGATCATCATCAATCTCCACGGATTACTTGGGAATAAGTAAGCCAATTAATCCCATCCGCAATGCGACACACAAACGCATATATGTATATAGCCTTTAAGATGCGGTCGATTGATAATTTTGAGGTGCGTGGTAGTAATGGTGTATGTCAAGTGCTCATGTAAATCGATGCGGTTTGTTGCAGGTGGTCATTAATCGCTAGGAGACTACCTGGGAGAACAGACAACGAGATCAAGAACTACTGGAACACCCATATCAAGAGGAAGCTACTTAGCCAAGGGCTTGATCCCATGACCCACCAGCCTCTCCGCCTGATCACCCACAGCCAAGAAGCAGCCGTGCCCACGAGCCTTGAGAAGGCCAAGGTGGTCAAATCGGAGGAGACAGTGGTGGGCAGCAAATTAACCACCAGCTGTTGTTCTACGAAAGAACAAGAGGAAGAAGAGGAGGAGGAGGAAGAAGAAGAGCAGCACAGGAGGTGCCTCCTCAACCTCGATCTCTCCATCGGCCTCCCGTTCTACTCCTCGGAACCGGAAACAATGACGATGAGGATGACAACGACCGGTGTTGGAGGAACGTCGACGGCGAATTCGACATCAACGACAACAGAGGAAGAAGAAGAAGCATCAGCAGCATTAACATTCTCCGTTTGCATGTGTGGGGCACGGCGAGGAGAAGCATGCAAATGCCTGGCCATCGTCCGT
The DNA here is from genome assembly GCA_036874045.1 of Cymodocea nodosa. Lineage (NCBI taxonomy): Eukaryota > Viridiplantae > Streptophyta > Magnoliopsida > Alismatales > Cymodoceaceae > Cymodocea > Cymodocea nodosa. Next base: position 13,016,300 of record JAZBRI010000011.1, read on the forward strand.
TCAAACCCACTGCCATTTGGGTATTGCCAGGCCACCTCTTCATGGTGAGCAAGCGGCAAGCATGGAGTTCATTGATTAATACCTGATCCTGCAGTTTCTTACTTCTTTTTATGTCCCCACACACATTTCTCTAGACCTTGGCACCCATGAAAGCATAAAAAAAAACAGGTTGGTTCTTGTGACAAGATTGAAATGATCTGTGCATGTCTGATCCCTAGCTAGCCAGAATAATCTGAAACGTTCAACCTTAATTAAGGCATTGCATTCCATGATTTGGATCATTAATTTGATATTTTTCTCCTCGATCATCTCATATCAATTCAACAACATTAATTAATTTTTTGTTTTGAACAGAACCAACAACTTAACCATCTTTAAGCAGGTGGTAACAAGATTTTCCCTGTGATAAATAATTAAGCATTAAAGCTCGCCAATCCAATCCTCCATCATTATACTTCTTCCAGGATTCCCCCTCGATCTCCTTCTGTATTCTAGGAATCTAATGAAGTTCAACAACATTGGGAAATGCTTTCTTCGGCTTGCAGCTTACGCACGCTAGCGCTTCCCTGGTCTCTGTTGTCAGCGATGAAATCTATACATACATGTGAATATGAAATACACATATCAACGTTGTTTCCCTCGAAGGTGGCAGTGGTTGGAGACGTCCACCGCCCTCACCTTAATTAGGATGCGATTTCCTTGATTCGGTCGTCGTCCACATATTTACAAGCTGTCTCGGCCGGCGAGGGGAGTCGTACGTTTTGAGCGAGAAATTTCCCAACTCGTCCAAATAAAAAAGTGCGCTGAGATCGTTTCTCATCCAATAACAACTACCATCAGGATTTCTTAATGTTTCTTGCAAGGATGGGTCGTCACTCATCATCCATGTGTACGTGTGTGGTGATGAATGAAGCAAGCGATGCTCTTTCTCTCTGGAAACCGGGGCACTGCAGCCAACCCACTAAACTCCACTACGACGCCTACGATACGAAGGTACCCAGACCGTGTCAAAACGTACAATTCATCGCCATTCCCTGGAAAAGTTCGCATGGGAGTAGCATACCGGGCCATGTTGACGAGGGCCGGATAAAAATAAGACTGAAATTTGAAGTAGAATCTAAGATACCGAATGTCATTACTGACTATCATTATTCGTAGTCAATCAAATTAACATCATCGTTGGACGCATGCTGTAAATGTGTGCATTACATGGACGTACAAGAATAGGCACGTTACTGAGGAAATAAATCCAGATAACGTGATGATTAACAAAACCTAAAAGCGTTTGATGGCAATGGCACGAATCACCTGGCAACGGCATGGACCCAACTACCCAATTTATCAAGCTTTACATAATGAAAAAAATAAAATCTGTAATGAAGTTTATACAGTGTCAGCTCCCACATTGCGGGTCATAGGAAAAGAGCTTACTTACAATATACCCAACTGTAAACAACATATAACACAGTTAGTCCTTGTTTACCTAGAAAAATTCTTGAAGAAAGAAAATTTCACATTCAGGCAAAAAAACATCAGTAACAAAAAGGCAACGTACCCAACTTTACAGGGTGTCAGAGCCTTATTAGTCTTCGTCTTCCGTCTCTTCATCATCCTCGTTCACTTCGGGATGCCTCCATCCACCATCTTCAACATTTTCATGATCTTCCTCTTCTGTTTCCTCACTATCTTCTTCATACATCTCTTTCGTAGGCCATTGTTTCTTTGTAACATTAGAATCAGCGAGGGTCAAAGCCGGGCTCTTCCGTGCAGCCTTTGTAATTGGGGTCTTTGTAAGAAAACTGGTCTTGCTTCTTTTAGAATTCTTGCCAACTGAAGTTTTCCCAACATATGGATTTACTTCATTTGCTTCAAAATTTTCATGGTCAACCATGGGAATACGCTTGTCAGAGTTATCAAATTTATGACCAGGATGTTCCTTTCTCAAATGCAGATTGAGCTTGTACACGTGAATGTATGATTTCCCACAGCCTTCGTAAGGACAAGCGAATCCACTTCTTCCAATGTCTCCCATGTCATCTATATCATGGTCAACTACGGGCATTCGTTTTCCATTTTCAGCAGAATTGGAGCCGGGATGCTCCTTTCTTAGATGGAGGTTCAATTTGTATACATGAATGTAGGATTTACCACAACCTTCATATGGGCATCTGTAAATATTTTTGCCAATGTAGGCTTCCTGCTCATGGGTTTCATCAGTTTCATGATCAACGGCAGCAGTGCGTTTACCATTTTCTTCTGGTTGATAGCGAGGATGCTCCTTTTTCAGGTGAAGATTCAGCTTGTACTCATGAATATATGCTTTGTCACAACCTTCATAAGGACAGGCATAAGGACGGTCAGATGGAGCAGATCCATAAACCGCAGGAGTTTTTGAAGCGCTATGCAACTTCTCAGGGGGAGTGTGTTTCACTGTGTTTGCAGCTGTGCTCTGAAAACAAAGAATTTAGAACCACTAAGATCAATTGTGGCAAGTTATAAAATGAGCAATAATAATGACTGCACTAACATTTTTCATGATGTAAATGAGCTGTCATTTATATATACTCTACAAAATGGTACATGACCCTTACAAAACCTTTATTTATATTGACAGTAACAGTGATGTGAATTAAATTGGCTGAAATGGTAGGAATGAGAATCCTTGCCTTTTCATGCTGAGATTTAATGTGAGCTTGTAACTTGTAGTCATGTGCAAATCGCTTTCCACATTCCCCATATGGGCAAATATGATAGTTTTCCTGTGAGTGTGTTTTCATGTGTGCCCTTAGGTTAAAATCCAAGGAAAATGCCTGCAATCACAACATAAAAAACTATTAACTTGCTCTGATGAATTTCTTTCACAGGTTCAGAAAAGTCTTAACGGCAACAAAAGAATGACCATCCTCCAAAAGAAGACCACTAGATAAATTAATCTTGCGTGGCATCTTGTGCTCATAGCCACATAAAAAACAAGAATTAGCATTCCTAAGCTATTCCTGGGTCTGCATTAAAGCCTAATAGACCCATTTAACATATTTTTTATTTTTCAATATTTTTTATAATTTTTCTTTGAAATATTACTGTTTTAAAATTTTGTAGAAGTGAAGAATTGAACCCATGATCAACCTAAACTACATCATCATTTTGTAATAATTTTACTTCATATACTATATCTAATAAGCACTAAAACCAGAATCATATTCTTTAAATAGGTATATTAAACCCATTTATCATCTTTATTTTTGAGCAACATTTAATCTTCACCTAACCCAATCTATTTCATCCATCTATAAACGGGTTGTGTAGGATAAGACCCGATATTAAATAGGTTGGATTTAGATTGGCCTTTTGGACCGATTTGTTAAATAGGTCAGAGGTGACCACCCAACACATTTATAAAGAGTTTAGGCATAAACAGATTGGGTGAAAACCAGCCCGACTCATTTGACATACATATAAAAACATGCAAATAAACATTTAAATATAGACCATTACTTTCTTATTATTAAATCCAGAATCCCAGTTCCAACAAAATTCCGGTTAAACCTATCAGAGGTGGATATAGGGGGAGACCAATTTGCAATAGTTATATAACATATACTCTACGCTACAGAGGATTTTAGAAAAATATCATACATTATGCACATTTTTTAGTAAAGAGTTCTTGAAAAAGACTCTTCTCTTCTATTTTCTCTATTCTTGAACAAAACATTTTGAGTCCCCATCAACACAGGAACTCTTTTCAGTTCTTTTCAAAACTCAAATTCTATTGTCACAGACTTCTTTGACGATAGGTTTGTAATAACAAGGCACCAAGGTGACAACCTTAGGTGAATTGGTTGCCTGAGCACCTAGGTGGCACCCACCCATATATATGTTATTTCCAAAATATGTGTATATGTATATTTATTTGCTCTCTTACTCATCAATGTCACTATGAGCACCATCCTGATGAATAATACTGCTGACCACAGCTTGCATTGTTGACGAAGCCAACAAGTCAAGCACCGCCAAGGTGGGTGGCTATCATTGCTGCTCATCTTATTGCCCAGCACAAGCACCAACAGCTCTCTTCCTCCATGGGGTGGGCAACAAATTGAACTAGTCAGTCATGGTCGTTAGTTCCTAGTAGCAATGATCGATGGCAGAGCCCAACAATGCCTTGTGATTGTTTCTGAACTTGAATTCTTCCACTGACATTTGCTACAGCTAACAGAAATCCATTCTTGCCTCGTCTAGATTCTGGAGGAATGAGCTTTTATCCTTTTTATCAGGTGTTATATTAAAAGTAGCCACGCATATATTGGTTTGGTGGGAAGGGAAAGGGAGGAGTGTTGGCTGCTGGATTTGGACGGAGGCATCCTCACATGTCTTTGATGTGGAAGACGAGGGCTAAATACAAATTAGTAATAATATTTGTTGGATATTAGTCTTTGTGAATGCTCAATTGTAATACAAAGTAGCAATATGATACTTCGATCATTATTTTTGTAATAGTTCTTCCCTTCTGCCACACAAGCACAAAAATAGAGAGAAAAAGAACACACACACACACATACCCTACCATAGTAAAGCATACCTTCCTGCACTATAGAGAGAGTAGATAATAATGTATCCACCCACACTTAAAAATGTGCATCGTGCGAAGTGTGCACAATGTGCAATCACACGTTGTTGCACACAATACAAGTTTACCTCCACCTGGATGTTTAGAACCACCCCCCCTCCCCTCCCTACAGTACTCAGATTCCTTGGTCTGACACACACATTGATCAGATTCTAGACTTATCCTGACCATAGGACTATTGCTGTCATTGTTGGGTGGACTAATATTCAATTGTTGTGCCCTCTCCCCAACTGTCATCGTGCATGCATGCCTACTTCTATCTCCTTCCCTATATTAGCTAGTTTTGACAGATCTATAACCATTGAAGATTGAGACTCCTGTTGCCAATGTCATCTACCATGTTCATGCCTATTATCGTTGCATGACAGCACCAAGACACAATGTCAAGATTCATTGCTATCACCATCATAGTCACATTGTCATTGCCACAAAGTTTTCCATGGCCCTTGAACAAAATTCTGCTTGCACTGAGAAACTCAACTCTTAATCAATCTACCTACACACTCTCTCAACTGTGGAACATTTTCATAAACAAAAGGAAGAGATTTTAGGAAGGACCAGACTTTCTATCAACAACAATAGAATACACTCAGGACAATTGCTCACTCTAGTGCTCATTGCTAGATGACTGTCTTGTGGTCACAAAGATTGTCCCTTGTATACATTTTGCTCAGGCATTTCACTCACCCTACATTCAAGAGCACATCCCTTGAATTGATGCGCAATTATGCCATTGTCCCTGTAACGCTCCTATAACAGTATATTAAGTACATTGTAATTAGCACATCTTGTGTGCAATGAATGAAGGAATGCCAGCCTTGCACAGCATCCAACTCCTTGCAACAGACTTGGATGTTCCTTTGGATACAGGCACCAACATCAATAATGCTCAAACCATTAAGGATGGCCCGTTGCCTCTATGGCCAAGGGCCATATTTGTCCATTGCCCTTTGCACGATTGTTCCTTGCTTCTCATTGGTGCTACATTTTGAGTGCATCCCTTGCAATAAACCTCTGGTGACTGTTGGTGTAACAACTACCATATAGATTGTCATTACCACATAGCTGTGACGTTGTCACTACTACACCATCATGTTACCTTCCCCCTTTTCCGACAAGTGTCATCATCATCTTCACGCATCCCATAGTTGTCTTCCAACACATCGTGATTGTCAACACCGTCCATTGCCAAACATTTCTTTTGCCATCAAGACAATGCAAGCTATGCATCAAAAGAGAATAGAAATCTAAGATCTGAATAACAAATTAATATTGATTCATAATAGAACAGTAATATTATTGTATGATTCATATGAGTCAGTCATTTACATCAGCAATGCCAATTTTTTTGAGAAGGGAAAGATAAATTTTTATTAATCAACGAGAAAGAACCGGAATAAAAATAAGGCGTTGACTGAGATAGTCAACTAAGAACCCAACACACACACCCAGCTTAACCAGGAATACTAGTTATTGAAAACTACTTTTCGTTATTGTTTCATTATTTCGTAGAGGCAATAGAAATCTATGATCTGAATAAACTAATATTGATTCATAATAGAATAGTAATACTATTGTATGATTCATATGAGTCAGTCATTTAAAACAGTAATGCCAATTATTTTTTAGAAGAAAAATGTAAATTCTCGTTAATCAACAAGAAAGAACCAGAATAAAAATCAGACATCGACTAGGATAGCCAAGGAGGACCCCAACATACACACCCAACTTAACCAGTAATACTAATTATTGAAGACTATTTTTCGTTACCGTGTCATTATTAAATTTATAATACAAGACCAGTTACGTATGCATTGAATGTTATTGTCAATAATATCTAAAGAAATTATAAAATTATTAGCACAGATCATGATTATCATTTTCAGTAACCAGTTCGATAAATTTAGAAAGCAAAAATCTACAGTTTCTAAAAACAATAAATATTAAAAAAAGAAATCATATAAAAGTAGTAATACTGATGCAACAATTAAAAATATGGAAATATGTATTCATGGAAAAAGGAAATTTTCCTAAGTGAAATTTAAATATGAATTAAAATTAGCTTAAGGGACAAATATTAAAAAATTTTGTACCTTCATTCTTAAGGTAAAAAAGTTATTGAATTTTGTACTCAAAATTGACAAATAATAGGAAGAATATTAAAAATGTTTAAATTTTGTAAGCTGCAATAAGAGATGGTAATCAAATTTTGGAAAAATGCTTTAAAAAATATTAAGAGGTTCAAATAATTAATTTTATTGGTAAAATCTAGGTGATCAAAAAACAAGTATATTTGATTGTGGAGTCCTTATCATTTAAATCCAAAATATGACAACCAACTAAATTTTCTCCTTTAGAAAACATTTTTAAACCAAGAAGAGTTGATTACATTGGTTACCGTAAATATGTTAAACAAATAAGTAAAGAGTATAGCCACTCCTTGTCCACTTTTGATTGACATTGAGGGCCCCCCATGAAGAATTTGAGATGCACATTTAATTCAAACCAATGAATGCTGATGAATATTTTTATTGCAAGAAAGAATAACAAATAATAATAATAATAAATAATGACTCAGAAAACTCGAAAAATAGAATTGGTTGGATTTAAATGAAGAGAGATTTAAAAATGGGAAGAAAACTAGTAAAATTCAATGCTCCTTTTAAGACATCACCATGGACTTAAAGCATTCAGATGTACAACTACAAGCTACCTAGTCGAACTGGATTGGAGGTGAGATGGGCCAAGGCAAGCAACATTAATGACACTGAGAGAAGGTGAGGACCACATCCACATAGTGCAATAACAGCACAAAAACAATCAATCAGAGCTACAACTTCAAAACAGAAATTCAACAACAAAATGCCTCATCAAGGCAGCATGCATGAGGCAGTGCCACCACATATTCACACCTATCATCTATATCGAAATTGAGGTCAAAATCCTATTGATGCTTCAGATAATAGATCAACACAACATCATTGTGAACAGACATCAACATCCACACACCATGCATGTAAAAGAGATTGAGATAAAGAATAGAGTGGTAAATGAATCAAATAGGGTAATTGAGATACTAACCTTACCACAGCCTTCATGAGGGCATACATAGGCTCTTTCACCAGTATGGATAAGAAAATGTCTTTTCAGCTTTGAACTATCCAAGAATTTCTACAATATATGATTGGAAGGCAAGTTAACATTAAATTATGCAAAAACTGTGTATTTTGCAATGTTGAAAGAATCTATATCTATGCTTCAAAAAATGATCAAATGAGTCATGAAAGAAACCTGGCCAAATAACTATATATTCTTGAAGTGACAATGCATATATACATCACATATAAGATAGAAATATATTCTCAAATTTCTACCAGCTAATTATAAGTTTATAACTACTTTTCTTTTTATCAACAAACAAAATGCACATGAAATATTCCATGTAAATAACACGTTCACCTTTACATTTTCTTTTCTTTTTCACATTTTCTTCCTTATCACTTTCTTTTTCTTTCTCCCATGTTCTTCTTTCAATTTCTCTCTCATGTTCACCTTGCCTTTTGTATCTTTAATATTAAATAGTTATTTGTTAAATTTACATGAGTATGTATGAAATTTCACACTACAAGTTGGCCCAGTTCATCTCTTTTTGTTCCTTTTCTTTTTATCATAGTATGATTATTTGCTTAATGAAAATATATAGTAACTACCATATATGGACTAAGTGGATGTTACCTTTCCACATCCTGCAAAATGGCAAGCAAATTGCCTCTCTCCATGCACCTGAGAGTGTTTCTTCAAAGCCACTGCATCAATGAAAGTTTTCCCACAACCTTCATAACTACAGAGAAATAAAACTTCAGTGGTAGGCTCAGGCTCTGCTTCATCAAGCTCTTGTGTGTTGCTCTTCTCTTTTAGGGCTTTAAGCTTGTCCTCTGAGATTATAATAAAGAGGTTTAATTTTAAACAGTGAATCAAGATTGCGTAATTACAATATAATTCTTCATGGAAGACATTGTGAAGTTCTACCGATCAAAACAAAAAACAGAATCAAGAACTGAAAAGTAAAAATCCAAAAATTTAAAATCAAGTACTAATCTCCTGGACATAGTAGAAAATGTGCGGGAAATTGGTGATAAAGCTTTGGTTTGTTTGATGTTTGCATCAAATTCACCCAATCAGAAAAAAATTGTAAATAATATTTCTCACTCAAGAAAAAAAATATAAATCTCCCCTGTGGAGCCCAAGTCCAAGAGATTATCATTGTTGGACCTTATTAGTCAGAGGAGATGGGCTTGGTCCAACTTCAGGGAATATTGAATTTTCTCCCCGAAAGGGGAGTGCATTGCTGTTACCCCCAACTATTTGTCTTCCATGCCTAAACTACAACCAATTCCTTTCTTAGTCATCAGGCCTTGCATTGTCTTCTTCAACATCAACAACCTCCCAATGGATTTAGGACCCTCTTTTACAACCTCCACCCAAGACTTCAAAAGATGGTCCTCCCTCCTATGCACCTTGACCTACAAAGAGTCATCACTGATGACCAAGCAAATCACCCAAGGAATCTGGATTCCCTCCCAGGACTCCACAAGAACCCCTACATCCTCCAACTCATCTCTATTTTCAGTTTTTTGATGAACAGCTCTAAGATATCTAAAGGTGTTCACCACCCTAGAGAAGGAATCAAAGCATTAGAGATTTACAGGTATGCCCACAAGTTGTATCCATTCCAAAAGTCTCAGCAAAGCACATCAAGCCAAGAGGTCATGAGGCCAACTCCTTTGACAAACCTTGATCCCCTCATTTAAGGAGGTTGATTCCTACACAAGAGAGTCCCTCCATGAGATGTTAGGCATCTTAATTGCCAATGTTGTTGACATCGCCATCTCCTATTCAGCCATTCTCTGATTTGTTCCACCTCAAGTCTCGATGCCTCACAAATCATGCTCCTGTTAAGATATTCCTTCCATTTGAACAGACCTTCATCTCCCTCGAGAATCACTGTCAATCTGTCTCCATCTTACCATTCACCTATTTAGACCCTATAACAACCATTGATGCTTCCTCTCCATCCAATGGCTATCACTCCTCACTGCAACCCCCTACTCAATGCCCTAACCCCTTACACAAGCAATGATGAATCAAATCCCTGCATACTGCTACCTGATGCCCCCAACTCTACACTAGTTAGGATGACACCACTACTTGCCTCCCTTGTTCCCCATTGTTGACTCTTCCAAAGCTGCAACATTAGACATCCTCCCACGAGCACCAACTATGCTCCTATGCTTGGAGACTACCTTGCAACCCAAGTTTTCATTAGCAACAAAAGGGGAAGGGCATGTGTTGCCAAGAGCCTCCAATACCCCTATTTAAGAAGGCTTGAAGCACGTTCCTAGTTGCCACACTATCTTCCTCAATGCTCATCTAATAAGGCTTGTCTTTAACCAAGTTCTTATCATCTCTGAACTAGGAGTTCAAGAACCTTCCACCATTAGTATAAAGTTGTTATACATAGGCGTCTACTAGTTTCACACCAATTTGTCTCTTGCAAAAGAAAGGTTGGACTCCACCTCTTGGACTCTCACATTCAACTTTTCCATCCCTTCTCACCTACTATTCCTCCTTCCTGTGATGAGTCATACTTGATAATAGTGTAGTGCACAATGTTACAACCCCAAGAAAATTCAACATTTGACTAAGTCTTTACAAAGTACAACCAAATGACCATGGTTAATAGAGTGACAACTATAGTGATCACTAGTCACCTTATCATCTTGAGCTACCAAGCTAAGTCAAATAAGGAGTATTAAGAATTATTTTATTTGAGTGTTTTGATGATGAAAAAGTTATGTTTATAAATTACTTAATGGATAACTTAAATTATTAGTATAGTTTTCAGAATTCTAGATAGTTTAGCAACGTCTCTGGCATTTTCCAGAAAGTTTAGAAAATTCAGAGCTCCAGAATATTCAGTAAAGCCTCTGGCACTTTTTGAAAAGTTCGGTAAAGTCTTTTAGATTTTTCAAATAGTTTGAAAAAGTCTCCAACATTCTCCAGAAAGTTTAGGTAAAGGGTTTGATGTCTTTCAAAGAGTCTAGTAATGTATTTGTCAATGACCAGATAGTTAAGTAAAATATCTGTCTCTGATTGAAAAGTTTAAATAAAGCATCTATTGTTTGCCAATCAATTTAGTTAAATCTTTTTATATATGACAGTAACTTTGATTAGGTCTTAGTAAATTTATATAAACTTTCCGACTGTTTAGTTATGGTATTTCTGATCTATTAGCAGAACCATATTTAAGTTTGTTACAAATTTTCATTATTTAATTGGTTCTTTATTTATGCAACTCATATATATTATCTGTCTATTAATATGATAATTTTGATGAATTTAATTAAGTTGAAAATTCGTAGAATCAAACTTGTGCGTGCAAAAATGTTTACACAATTACTATTTCCATTTTTTGACGTATAATTGAAGAATATCAACTGGCAACAGCTTCTGAATTAAAAAACAAGTTGATCTTCAAATTTATTCAAATGGAAACATATTATTTCATATCCGAAAACAATATTTGGTAACAGGAAAAAATGTCTGATGGAATAAAATGACAAAGAACAACAGTCAAAAAAAAAAAAGGAGTGAACATTCTAGCGGCAAAGTGCAACAAGCAAAAATAGAACACTCCAGAGATTCCAAGTTTCAAGCAAACAACTTTTGTCAATTGAAGCACTACTACAATTCATCCTTAGAGGGGATCTACATTTCGTACTGCTACTGATTAAGAGATTTTCTGCAAGTCTTAAAGCAATCGATCAAATAAAAATTACTTTTTATTTTAAATGTTTTTGTGTTTAAACTAAAATCAGATTAAACTTTGATTTAAATTCTATCTTACTAGGTTATGGTAAGAATTGCAAGGTTAGTGTCTTGCATCCAAGGTCGGTGTCTTAAAGAGAAGGTTGATGCCTTTCCAAGTTATAAGGTTGGTGTCTTGTGCAAATCACATTTAATTAAATGATCACCATAGATCATTGCCCCATCACCTTAATTGCTTTAGGCTATGTTTGTTTTAACTTTAGAGTATAACAACTCTAATCAAAAGTGACATTATAGTTGTCACTAACTCTTGACAACTCTAGTAGAAAAGAGCAAAAATTCAAGAGCGGTGTTTGTTAAAACAATATTGTATGTACATTTCTAAATTTGTTATTTAGTTAATTTTAAAAAAAAAAGTATTGTAATGGACATTTGGCACATGGTAAACTGTTTTTATTAATACTTTAATACTATAAATTATATGAAATAATATAATATATATTAAAATAATAAATTTCTTAATTTAAATTGTGAAAATATTTCTAACATATCGATGGTTAAAAAAAATTAAATAACTTGGTGGCAAGTAAGGCTGGCTATTACATATACATATATACTACCTTTGTGTCGAATAAGATAACACATGTATCATCATTTCTTCAATATTAATTATCCATTTTGTTTGATTTCTAATTTTTCACTTCTTTATAACCATCAGACAAACAAATTATTGGTAATTAAAATTGACCAAATGAGTAGTACGTTAGTTAATCTTTGTGTCAACTTTTCTAAAATCAAACTATACACATAAAACATGTTTTTTTTTTAAAATATATATCATACATCTATATAAAATAGAATAATAAATTAAATTATACAATCATACATTTAACAAAATAAATCATCATGTAAGTTGCTGAAAAAAATCATTCATCCATTACCAATAAAATAAGTTCAATCATAGAACCATACATTTATAAACAGTCATGTAAGTTCAATCTATTTATCAAAAAAAAATTATACTCTGTTAAAAAAACAAGGAGAAGATGTTAAATCATGAAATAGTCTACAAATTAGCTAACACTTCACGAATGAAATTGTAGAGGACCCTTATCATAAACTTCTTTTAAAGATCTTAATCATGCATGCCTTTCCTCTTTGGTCTCAAATTCTAGAAATAATGACCTTGAATTAGGCTTGTCAGGCTTCAACCAAGTAATACCCTATTAGATCATCCATTGTAATTCCATCTTCTTTCGTCAATCTCAAATATTGCAAAAATAGATTATGAGATCCATCTTTTATCATATGCAGCAAATATCTTATTTCAAATATTGTTTGTAAGACTACTTTTTATTTCTTTATTTTCGTTGTAGTACATGTTTTTGATCTTTTTGTCAATATGCACTTTCCTATTTATAGAGTAGGCATAAACTGCTCTTCAAGGTATTCTTCATTGTTTGAATGACTTACAAGAATGAAGTCATCAAATTTTGCTCGTAGTTGTGGATTTGCTAATGATCTAGGAATGAAACATCAGTAAATCCACAACCACAATTAGACTGTTTCATGATTTGTATCTTCTCATTGTTTTTAAAATAGATGTATGCTTTTTTTCTGATAAATAGATTAAATTTACATGACTATTTATAGATGTATGGTTGTATGATTGAATTTTTTGTTGAATGTATGGATGTATAGAAGTATGATTTAATTTATAGATGTATGATATATATTTTTAAAAAAATTCATGTTGCATGTGTCAATAGCTCGATATCATAAAAGTTGACACAAAGATTAATTAACGTACCACTCATTTGGTCAACTTTAATTACCATCAATCTATTTATTTGACAATTATGAAAAAGTGAAACATTAAAAATCAAACAAAATGGATAATTAATATTGAAGAAATGATGATACATGTATTATCTTATTCAATACAAAGGTAGTATATATATATATAGTAGCCAACCTTACTTGCCACCAACTTATTTTATTTTTTTTAGCCATCAGCATGTTAGAAATATTTTCAAAATTTAAATTAAGAATTTTCATTATTTTAATATATATTATATTAAATATAATTTATAATATTAGAATATTAATAAAAACAATTTACTATGAACCAAATATTCATTGCAGTACTTTTTTAAAAAAAAACTAAACAACAAATTTGGAAATCTACATACAGTACTACTCTAACAAACAAACACCATTCCTGAATTTCTGCTTATCTCTACTAGAATTGTCAGGAACCAGTCTTGGCTACAGTGTCACTCCAGACTAAAACTGTCATACTCTAGAGCTAAAATAAATGTAATCTTAGTCTTCTTACTAAAATTTGATTGTTTTAATGGTATTTTGTATATCTTTTGGTATCTTATTTTCCTCTTATATTTTTACTTCATTACTTTTATTTTCTATTTTCTATGCTTGTTAACATCAATTTCTTCCTCCTTTTATTCTTCTACTCTATTTCTATACCATTCATCTCTTCTTGTTGTTTAGCTCTTGGACATCTTCTCTTCTCTTTTATCTTCCTCCTTTTTTGATGTTTCATACAAATACATGAGTTTATATATTATTGCTAAATACATAGAAATTTATCCTAATTTTATCTCCATTAACATTTTTTATCCACACAAAAGAAACTATATATACTACTGAAAAAATCTTATTTACTAGCTAGAATTTTTAAATAATCAATATTGTACTTTTTTGTGCATTGTAGTCATTATAGCATTTGATTATATTATCAACTAGTTGAATGAGTAGATCACTAGTGTCAAGTCACACATATATTTCTTTTTTATAATTTATTGTATTACTTCAATTGAGCCGTTGCCTTGCCTCTTGCCTTAGGCATTCTCAAAGGGTGTCACTTTGAGATCACCTTTCAACTAGATTGCTCTAGATTGAAGGCATTAGTTTGATTCCCATCAACAACCACTACTTGGTTGTGGGAAGAGTTGGGTTTTTCCACCTTCCCTCATCTTTTTCTCACCACCACCTCAAATCCACAATCATCTTCTCCACCTCTAAAAGGCTCATCTTCACTCCCATCAAAAGATCATCTTTCTCAAGGCCAAAGGACAATAAAAAAGCCACAATGGCCATCAAATAGTCCTGTGGAGGATGTTTCATATAAAAAATTTTCAAAAATATCAAGATTCATTTTCCTAGATAGTACTTAGTACTAAAATAGCATGTTGTGTCGTCGTAAGAAAGGAAAAATAGAAACACATCACCCATGCCCACTACTAGCTAGCCCACTCTAAACAATATAGAACTCTGAAGCATTTTGAAATTTTGTTTTTGTTTGTACTCGTTCTTTGTAATAATTTTACCTTCAAGGTGATGTTTATTAATTAATGTGAATCATCCTAACTTATGTTTCAAAAAGAACCCTGAGGCTTTTTAAATGTCTCTTCCTTTTTCAAACATTCAGTGGAGTTCAATCCGGTCCACACCCTCTACTTATATGGTGATCGTTTATTACATGATTGTCAACTAACGCAACAAAAAACTGAAACAACAAACTCAGCAAAAGACAATTACTCTGACTGCTCTTAAAAGGGAACACATCACTAAATAATCTAATGCATCGGCACAACATTTTTTTTACCATCACAGGCAATCCATCCAGACTTACCTCTGATCCACTTCTGTACTCGCAACTTCCCTCCAGTCGCCACGAGATCTTGGGTGACCCTGAAAGAAAAGGAAACAACTGCATGAAACAGAATTCTATCGATCCTACCTCCGAAGAAGCACTTCATGAACTAGTATAAATCCAGGAATAGACATGAAGTTGAAGAAGAAGGGGAGGAACCGACCACTCCCTGACCCAGCGGAAAGCAGGAGCCCTGTTCTTTACCACGGAGCGCTTCTCGAACAACATGGGACGATTGGCCTGCTGCACCTCCATCGACCAAACTCTGGAAACCGGAAAGTCCGCTGGTTTGGTCGATTCGAACTAGGTCAGGGCTAGGGTTTCGGTCCAGATGGGGGCGCCGCGAGGGAGAGGCGAAGTTTCTATGGTTGGCATACTTGCATCTGAGTTTTATCCACTAATAACGGATTAAGGGCTCTTCCTCGTCTGGTTCATCGCTTCGTGAGTTTGATACTCGAGTTTCATGTTCCAAAGTGTTAGCTTATCTTAATTATTTCCAGAAAATGTGTGGCATCTTCATTTAATCTGCCTATCTTAACAGAAGATTAAACCTTAATTTAATGACCATACATACTCCAAAAATCACTTGTTTTATTAATAGAAAGACGTTCATATACATAGTAACCTTTTTTATTGGAATCATCTCTTATTTTTCATTTATATTTTAAAACTAAAATCCATTTATATGATTTATTAATCCATAACATATAATCTGCTATAAACTAAAATTTTGACTTAATCTTAATTTATAGGGATTTTTTTATTCAAACGACCCATTGTTGAAATTCAAAGAAATCGTTCAATTTAACTAGATCGATCAATACTTATTTGATTTAAGCAAACACTTT
Source organism: Cymodocea nodosa (assembly GCA_036874045.1). Classification (NCBI taxonomy): domain Eukaryota; kingdom Viridiplantae; phylum Streptophyta; class Magnoliopsida; order Alismatales; family Cymodoceaceae; genus Cymodocea; species Cymodocea nodosa. The sequence goes on from JAZBRI010000011.1 coordinate 13,032,279, forward strand.
ACCATGTATTTATTATAATAATCTAACGTTAAAATTCGCTTTATGCCCGTCTTATGGCTGCATATGATCCGAATATTTCATTTTTTTAACAAATTGAAGAGATTCGAACTTACGATCCTTAAGTAATCTCGATGTTATACTTAAATCGTAAAATTATACCTGAAAGTATATATTGATAGTGGTAAAAAAAAAATATCATGAAGTAAGTTTAAATCTTAACTCAATATAATAAAAATAGTCTTACGTTAAAATTCTCACGTTCACTTTAGGAATATAAAAACATCTCTTGAAAGATAAGATAATCTTGTATCTCATTTAACATTGAGAAAATATTGGAATTTTTAACCCGATCAAAAATTTTCAAACAAGACAGAGAATAAATATATTTCTCCATTTTTATATACACGCTTATTCACATATGTCTATTAGTTGAAATATTTTCAGACAAAGGAAAAAATAATTTACATGTGTACATTACAATTAAAGTTTATTTGTATATGATAGAAAATTTTAAAAAAAGTAGAAAACGGAAAGTCTAAGCGATATTTAGAATTGAAAGGTCTAAAAAATTATAATAAAAAAATTGTGCACAAGATGGGAAGTCAGGTAAGAAGATCATATTTGATGAAATATTAGGAAAAAGACTATAAGATTACTTCTTTATTATTATTTGTTTGTCTTCTTACTTTATTTTATTATTATTTATTATCATTGAAAGTGTATATGATTACTTATTTATTATATTTTTATCTCTCTCATATTTATTATATTATATTATTATTTCATTTTCTCCTTATTTATCTTTTCTTTTTTCTCATTTATTTATTTTCTATTATTTATTTTATTTTATTTTCTTCTTAAAGGTGAGGTGATCATTCTCCTTCCGTGAGAAAAATATTCTGTATATTCTTAAAGGTGAAGAGCAAATTTATAAGAATTCACCTTATACTTGAGTCTATTAGAGATAAACGTTATATATATATATATATATATATATTTACTTCCCTGGTGCATGAGACGGAGAAAACGAAACGAAAGATTCCCCGCAGTCACGGAGACTCGAGCTCACGACCTTGGAGTAAACGAAGAACCAAATTAACTAACAAAAAATTAGAAAACAAGAATAATCCACGCAGCGATCCATTCGGCCCTTCCATTTATGCAATTCACCTCTTCCTTCCCTTCATTTCTGCTTCATTCTCTCCTCTCCCCTCGTTCTCTCTTCATCTTCCTTTCTTTCTTTCTCCCTCGCTCGCTCGGAGGAAAAAATATTGTGAAGTGATCAGTTGAGGAGGAAGAGGTCAGAAGAATTATTAATGGACAAAAAGCAAGAAAATCCTATCGAGGAGGAAGCTACCGAAGGAGGAGGAGGAGAGAAGAAGGGAGAAGAAAAAGAAGCGATCGGAAAAATTATTAATGCAGACGAGAAAGAAGATCTCCACACCGTCACACAACAAATCGATCAGTTCGTCTCTGGCATCACGGGCGGGATCGACGCCACAGGTCATCCACCACCCAAAGCGCCCGACGCAGCCATCGATCGACTTGCGATGCTCATCGAGAAGGAGGCAACGAGATTCAGCGGGAATGTTGGTGGCGGGCATCGTGATGGGACGGTCCTTTTTGACGCTATCGATCGAATCTCGAAGCTCTCCACCGCTTTCGGTTCCTTGGATTCCAAGGACACGTATACCCACTCCATGGCTCGCACCGCGGCCATCGTCCAGCGTACCATGTCGTTCTTGGAAGAGGAGTTCCGGGCGTTGCTGGAAGAGAAGAGCACAAAGCGTAAGGATGACAAAAGCGACCCAGCACCTAAAGAGGAGTCCGATCCTGCTGCCACCTCGCGGAAGGAGGAGGAGGAGGAGGAGGAAACATGGAAGCTGAGGAGAATCGCGAGAACCATGATATCGGCGGGATACGAGACGGAGTGCTGTCAGGTGTTCAGCATCACAAGAAGGGCGGCGCTTGGATCGGTGCTTACGGAGCTAGGGTTCGATAAAATCGGCACAGAGGAGATGCAGAAGATGGGATGGGAAGCGCTGGAGCAGGCGATCGTGACTTGGATCGCCGCCTTCCGGCACACCGTGTCCGTGTCGTTCCCCGACGAGCGTCGCTTGTGCGAGGCAGTGTTCTCCGGCCACCCCGCCGTTTCGGCTGGCCTGTTCAGCAACCTTGCTCGTGGGGTCATAATTCAGCTGCTCAACTTTGCAGAGAGCGTGACGATGACAAAGAGATCCAGTGAAAAGCTCTACAAGTTCCTCGACATGTATGAAACCATGAGGGATCTCGTTCCGGTCATTGACGACCTCTTCCCCGCCAGAGAAGAGCAGCAGGTATATATCGACTAAAAATAACAAATCTAGCTTCTTCCATCTCTCCTTTTCCGTCTAATTTCCCACAAAGAATTCAGAATTACTTGGGTTTGTACGTATTTCGTTAATTCTCGTCGACAGGAGGAAGAAGAGGCGTCGTTACCATCGTCTCTGTTACAAGCAGAGCTCAAGTCGGAAATGTCGGTCGCGAAGGTTAGGATCGGAGAATCGGTCGCCGGAATCTTCTCCGATCTCGAGAAATCGATCAAGTCCGACGTGGGGAAGACCCCAGTCCCTGGAGGTGCCGTCCACCCTCTCACCAGATACATCATGAATTACCTCAAGTACGCGTGCGAGTACATGAACACCTTGGAAGAGGTGCGTTCGTGGACCTGTACCTTAATTTCCATCTCGATGTGTTGTAGGTACACATGCATGGTTTTGTTCTCGATTTTGATCTCCATATATACCCGTAGGTGTTCAAAGAGCGTCACAAATCCGAAGACAGCAGTGGTAGCGCCGTTGGCGACAAGAAGGAGGGAATTAATGATCACGACGACGGCGGTGATGATCATCGCACTTCACCGTTTGCGAAGCAATTGATGACGATAATGGATCTCACGTACGAGAACCTGGACTCGAAATCAAAGCTGTACAGAGACGCGTCGCTGAGCTACATATTCCTGATGAACAACGGCCGGTACATAGTCCAGAAACTGAAAGGCTGGTCCGAGATGAACGAGCTTCTCGGCGGCGTGTGGTGCAGGAGAAGATACTCGGACCTCCGGCGGTACCACAAGAACTACCAGAGAGAAACGTGGGGCAAGGTGCTGAGCTGCTTACGGGACGAGGGCCTGCACGTGAAAGGTGGCAGCAGCGTGTTGAAGCCGGTGCTGAAGGAGAGGTTCAAGAGCTTCAATGCCATGCTGGAGGAAATCCACAAGACCCAGAGCAGCTGGGTCGTGAGCGACGAGCAGCTGAAGTCGGAGCTGAGGGTGTCCGTGTCTGCGGTGGTCGTCCCGGCGTACAGGTCGTTCCTCGGGAGGTTCAGGCAGAACCTGAACGCCGGAAGGCAGGCGGACAAGTACATCAAATTTGCACCGGAGGATTTGGAGAGTTACATCGAAGATTTGTTCGAAGGGAACACGTCGTCCGTAAATAAGAGGAGGACGTGAGAGAATTTTATAAAATGTTGTTGTAGTTCAGGACGGTATTCATTTTGTTTCTTTTTCGTTCCGTGTACGTGCACACATGCATGGCTCTTCTTACAATAAATAAATCTTAATTATACACATGTATGGTTACATAAAAATCCTATGTGCTAAAAATAAATTTACTATTTTTTTAATCACAATTCAAGAAAGTCTTTACCCCACGGAAAAATTATACGGTCTTCTCACGATAAATAAATAAATCTTGACTATGCACGTAACTAGTTAAATCACCCAAATTAGATATCCAGGTAGAAAATTTAGAAGGTATTTGTGTATTCAAAAAGTTTGAAAAAGAAAATTCAGAAATACTTAAAAAGTAAGGAAAATAGAAAGTTGAGAAATTTTAAAGATATTTATATATTTTTAAAAATTAAAAAATGTAAAAGAATACAGATTGTAAATAAATAAATTTATTATTTCAAGTTTGTTCATAAAATAACAACAATACCGTTGTTAAAAATATTTAAAAGATAATTAATCTATGAAGATTTATTACTATTTAAAAGTTGAATAATTTTATTAAACGAAATAAATATTACAACGTGACAAATATTATAAATCTTTTATAATATTTAAATGCAAATTTATTTAAAAAGTTTCAACTTCTTGATCTTTCCTGCATAATATTTTCTTTTACTTTCAAACGCATTTGTGTCAAATATTTTTCTTCTACCTTTCGACTACCACATAATATCTGACAATTTCACATTTTTCTTTATATTTCCTTTTCCTTTAATTTCTTTCTCCTTTTTATCCACACAAATACCACCTTAATATCAATTTACAAATAAGAAAAATATTCGATATCACACCAATAAATAAAATCTTTTAATCTTTGTGACGCAACCAATAAACAGTCCCTTCTTTGTTGAACATCCACCTTAATTCACTTGAGAATTTCGTCAAATTAAACATTTACCATTTAAGTCTTATTTAACATTGAATTAACCTATACATGCATGCAATTTGAAAATAAATATATTTCTGATGGTATAAGTCGTACATCCATTTAAATATTTCATATGTTTTAACATATAATCTAATTTCATCTCAAATTCGTAATGCGTTATATATTATGTTGCGAATCCTCGTTCATATTGAATATTCAAATAGACAACCGGTTAAAACTACATGTCTTAAATCATTTGCGTAAGATGGTCAGAAAGCAAGCGATCATAACTAAAAGCCTTCGTAAAATATGAGACAGATTGGAAGTGGGAACGTTGTAAATTATTATACTAGTAGTGAAATGCACTTCGTACTTCTTAATTTGTAGTGTTTTCTTCGTAATTTAAATATATTTCTTTAAATTTAAATATAAAGTTCCTTTCTTCGTCGTAGAGTTGTATTAATTGTCACAGGGCTCTTTACCAGTTAATTAACTGAAATAAATACGTGATTCTGGACGTCGGTCGATCTCTTGATGGTACGTTGACGGTAAATAATATAATCGATCTTTTATATATTGTAAAATTGTCGACAAATATTATCATAGTGGAAAAAAAAAACTGATCTGAACAACTCCGGCGGTGGCTGCTGCACTGCGTCTGGGCGCCTTTCCCTCTCGCTGACTTCCACGCTGCATCTCTGCTCTCTCTCCCCCCCGGCGGAGGAGGAGAAGGCGAACAAGAAGAAGAAGAGATCTTCCCCGGCCGAGATGTTTCCCGCCGCCCGATCCATCGTCGCCCTCTCCGTCCTCGTCCTCCTTGTGTCCCTGACCTCAGCCTCGGAGTCTGATCACAAGGTGCACCTAGAGAGATCCCTACTCTACCCCACTCCACTGAATTTAGGTATCTGTTTTTATTCCCGATTTGGTGTTTGACGGTGAGCTTGGAGTCGTCGGGGTTTTGCGCTGGGAGGATCTGGCGGAGTGCTTACCAGATCTGTGGTCTGGCAATTTTTGCCAGCCGGTAACGGTGGCGGGGGTTTGGTCGGTGTTCCGATCTCCAGATCTGGAGGGGGGGTGGCTCTGTCTGGTCTTTGACGGCATTGGCCCATGAAGTGCCTTCTCTTTCTTAACAAACTATCGGGTTATTACTGAGCTTCTTTACTTAGCTTAGTGGTGGAGTTGTACAGGATTGAGGATTGATTGTAGATTTGAGTATTAGATTTGCAGCCGAAATGCTGTTTAGTGAGCAGATAGAGCTGATGTATTATTTGCTGGCGTACTAGTTAGCATAATTGGTTCCATCAAGTATGCAAAACGTAATCTAATTTGTCTTCGAATTTTCTTTTCTGCAAGAATGCACGGGGAAATTGTTGCAACACATTCACTCAAAATAGCATCCAGGTAGGAACAAAATTTACCCCAAAATCAACCCATCCAACGAGGCTCAGTCACAACATAGTCATGACACGATCATGTGACAATTGTGATACGGTCATGACACAGTTGGTATTCAATTCACTGACTGTGTTACAAAGGTATCACAACTGTGTCACAACTATGTCATGACTTCGGGTGACTGTCACAACGTCAGATCGGTCAATTTCAGGATTCATTTACCTTTTCTGCTTAGAATACCCAATTTCGTGAAGACGGTGCAGGTTGTTGCCATGTACACATGATCATCTTGGCCTGCATTCCATTTCTTTTTGTTATTTATGTTCTACATCAAACATTATTATGACACACAATTCATTCCTTTTCATCTGATTTTAGTAGGAAATTGTCCAATGCATTATCCAAGTTCATGGAACTGACTGAAATTTCTCGTAGTCATTTTGGCATGCTTTTATCCTTACCATGAACATTTCTTTATCATAGGTTTTATGTGGTAAATGCTGATGGTTTTTATTTCTTATTGCAGTATAACCCTGATGTCACTGTTAAACTATGGGTGAACAAGGTTGGTCCATATAACAACCCACAAGAAACCTATAACTACTACAGTCTTCCGTTTTGCCAGCCACATGAGAACCCTGTTCATAAATGGGGTGGTCTTGGAGAGGTTTTGGGCGGAAATGAACTAATTGACAGCCAGATTGAAATTAAATATCAGAGTATAACTTCATCTTTTACATATATTATTACTAGGAATTTTGATCTTATACAATGATATAAAGCCTATTAATATGAAGCACAACCTATCTAGATGGGTTTTACTTTGACAGGACCTGTTGAAAAGGGATCCATTTGTTCAATTAAGCTTGATGAAACAAAAGTCACACAATTCAAAGATGCAGTTGAGAGCTCATATTGGTTTGAATTTTTCATGGGTATTCTCATAACTTGAAGCTCCTGTGATTTATATATTTAGTGTCATTTTCCTGATGCTTATCTCTGTGTTGCGTCTGTCCTTATCAATCATTGACTAAATACTTTTTCCCTTTGTGGTATATCTGGTGATGGCTTCAGATGATCTTCCGTTGTGGGGTATGTTTTTTTGTAATTATTAGCGTCATTTATTTTTGTTCATAATTTTAATTTGAATAATTTTACTTCCTTCATTAAACCATTATTGACTCATGGCCAGGCTTTGTTGGTGAGGAGAGGCTGGGCAAAAATAATGATAACAAATATTTTATTTTTACTCACAAGGATATTGTTATTAAATACAATGGAGATCAGGTTCATGAGCTTGCAATCTCTATGGAAATGCTTTATTTTTAAATGCAAATCCTTTCATGTATTCACATCCTTGTTTTTTGTAATCACAGATCATACATGTCAATCTTACACAAGAGGGCCCTAAGCCTTTAGAAGTTGGAAGAACAATAGACATGACATACTCTGTTCGATGGATTAAAACAAACATAACATTTGCACATCGTTTTGATGTTTATTTGGACTACCCTTTCTTTGAGCACCAGGTGAACAATAGATTTGTTCGTGTAGTCTTATTTTTTATTTATGCAGCTACCTTTTCTTATTAGAAAAATTTTATGATAGATTATTTAAAACTTATGTTATTGGATATTAGAAAAGGAATATTCATTGGCTATTTTGATATTATTGAAGATACAATAACAACAATAATCTAAGCATTAATTCTACTTATGTGGGGTCCACTACATGAATTCTTTTTTTCTATGTATTTCTATCTATGGTTAAATTTTCAGTAAGTTACATAAATTTAAATCTTTGCTTATAATTCCTAATCAAGTAATTTTAGGCTGTCCTTTACTTATTTTAGTTTCTTCTACATTAGTTAATTCTTTTATGGTAACTGATGCATTTTTTGGTCTCTTAAGTATATGACCAAACCATCTAAGTCAATTCCTTCCTTATCTTCAATTGGTGTAACTCCTACTTTATTCCTAATAAAATAATTTTTTAACTTATCTCTTATGGTATTATTACTATCTATTTAAGCTTATGCATTTCAGTAACACTAATTTTTTACATACAGTTATGTTTTATGGTTTAACATTCTAAACCATAAGGTATAGTTAGATGAATGATAGTTTTATAAAATTTTCTTTTAATTTTAAGGGTATTCTTCTATCACACAACACTCCGTAAATGTTTCTATAATTCATCCATCTTATTTTAATTTCATAAATAATATCTTTTGTAATTTCAATATTGCTACTTATTATAGATCTTAAATATTTAAAAGTCTTACATTTATGAATCTCATTATAGATTTAAACATTGCTACTTATTATGATCATCGAAGTATATACCTTCACATTATTCTTGTTTTCATTAAATTTATATTTCATATATTCAAATTTTGATTTAATCTAAATCTTGGACTTTAAAGTATCTTTTCATAATTTTAATTTAGAACTAATTCCTGACTTTTATCAACTAAAACTATGTTGTTAGTAAATAACATACAATAGGGTTTTTTTTTTGAATTTCCTTAATTATTTCATCTATAACCAAGACAAATAGATATGGATTATGAGAAGACCCTTGGTGTAAATCTTTTTCTTTTGGAATTTTCTTAGTTTCTCTTATTATAGTTTTAACTCTAGCAACTTTTCTATCATACATGTCTTTTATAATATAAATATATTCTATAAGTACTCTTTTTCCTTCTAAAATCTACCACCAGATTTTCAGGTACTCTATCATAAACTTTTTCTAAAACAATGAAACATGGAGGTTTTTTTTCTCTTAACTCTAAAATTTTCTATTAGTTATTTAAGTAAATGAATAGCTTCCATTATTAACCTACCTAATATAAACCTAAATTGATTTTCTATGATTTTATTTATATGCCTTAATCTTTGCTCAGTTACCTTTGTTCATAATTTCATTTAAGATATGCATGATAAAATAGTAACTAGTATTAAAGCTATAGAAAATGAGAAAATATTTATAGTAAATATAGTCGTAATACTAGAGATGAACACTAAGTCCTTACATTTTGGCCTAGCTTATGGATGAAATAACTAAAAATATTATAGGAGAAGTATCTTGGTATATGTTATTTACTGATGATATAATTGTTGATGAAAATAAGATAGAGATTAGTTCCAAATTAGAATTATGAAAAGATATTTTAAAATCTAAAGGATTTGGATCAAGTAGGTTAAAGTGTGGATGCAAGGAATGTAGAATTAGCAATGGTGGAAAGAATGATAAAACTCAATGCACAAGGCTCCCACTAATGTAGAGTCCAAGAAGGCTCCAATTGTCCAGTCTTACCCTTAGGATCTAAACATATAACTTTTAGGTCACAATAGAGCAACTTTACCAATGCACAAAGACCTCACCCTCTAATCATATAAACAATGATAAAAACATAAAATTGGATGATTATGAGATCCTTAAAAATAAAAAATTTAAATATTTAGGATATATAATCAGTGCTCTAAAAAAGAAAAAAAAGGTCATTTAATATTTTTTGTTGAATCTATATAATGTTTGTTTTTCATTTTTTTGGATATTGTATAGAATAAGCAACAATGGAAAGATTACCAAAGATGCTATTCATGGAATTAAAGCAGCTCAGATAAAATAGAGAAATGCATCTAGAGTGTTACATTACTCTCAACATTTAAAGAAAAGTTATCCAAGATATCTATTTTCTCAGTTATGGCATATGGTGCAAAGTGTTGAACTGTTAAACATGAACATTTGTTAAAAGTTAATGTAAGAAAGATAGGAATACTTAGATGAGTAGTAATACCACATGAAATATAAAAATGGTTTCTTAGAGTTTCACCAACTTTCACCAATTGAGGATACCATAAAAGAAAATCATTTTAGATTTGGTTATATCTATAGAAGGCCCATGGATACACCTATAAGGAAAGGAAAATCAATCAACTTTGGTGAAACTAAAAGAAATAAAGGAAGATTAAAATTTTCTTGACTAGAAATAGGAAAAAAGATATAAAATTATGCAATTTAATTGAATTTAGTAATGGATAGGAATAAATGAAAAGGATTCATGTGGCTCACCCCACATAGTGGATTTAAGGCAATAATTGTTGTTTACGCTCTTTGTTGTTATTGCAATATTTAACTCAATGCCTATGCATGCCAATGTGTAGCAGTTATAGACTGTATGTAGAATAAAGGTTTAAGATTTCTTGCTTTTCAAACTTCTAGAGAGGTCATTTCCACAATGCTTCAAAGTGGTAATTTATTTGCACATCAGTACTATGCTCTAGAATAAAAGTGTAGCATTTCATGTTTTTCACACTTCAGAAGAACATTTGCACGATGCTTTAAAGTTGCAATTTATTTGCACATCAACACAATGCTCACCATGCTGTTGTATTGAATACGCAGATCCATTGGTTTTCTATCTTCAACTCCTTTATGATGGTTATTTTCCTCACTGGTCTTGTATCAATGATTCTGATGCGAACTCTTAGAAAAGACTATGCAAAATATGCTCGTGAAGAAGATGATCTGGAGTCTTTGGTAAATTTGCTCGCTGTTCTTTGATATTAATTCAAGTTGTAAACCATGTCTGTGTCAGCCATTTACATGCATGGCTCATGTGTGTCATTATACAAAACATCACTGCAGAAATTAAGATTTTGATAATTACTTGTATTTGCAAAAAGTAGATTTTGAAAGTTACATGTAGATACTTGTATTTGCACTGTAGAGGTATGACAATAGTGAAACATGTAAAATTACTGACAAAGATGATTCAAATGTTCTTTGAAGATTTCAAGAGTAATACATGGTCTGTTCTCCAATTTATTGAAGAACAACATCTGATGAAGATGATAAACAAATGTTTATTCATTCAAGATTTTGAATTTTTTTAATGATGTTGTAACCTTGGCATTTTTTTGGTAATGAGATGATTGGATTAAAGAGAAAAAAATGCAGTTATAAAACCACAACTGCGAAAAGAGTCCACCAGAAGTTAAGATTACAGACAAAATAAAAGTCCAAGGCCCGCAGGAAGGCCACAAACAAAACCAAGAGAACAGAAAACAGCAAGGAGGGGGTCATTTGTTGTTCTTCCCCTCATCTTTTAGGAATCCATCTTTCACTTGTCACAAGATCTTGGTTGTTTCTCAAATCATAAGAATTATGAAGTAGCTAATTCTTATATGTGGCCTTCTTCTTGATGTTTTTTTATGGTATCAATTAACTTTCATATTAATCTTTGTTAAATCAGGAGCGAGATGTGAGTGAGGAATCGGGCTGGAAGCTTGTCCATGGGGATGTCTTCAGACCCCCTCGAACCTTGGTTCTTCTTTCTGCACTTGTTGGTACTGGTGCTCAGCTGGCCATGCTTGTTCTCCTTGTCATTTTATTGGCAATCATCGGGATGCTTTATGTTGGGTATGCTTAGACATTTTCATTTTTTGAAAACTATCTTTTCATGGATCTTTATCTTCCTAATGAAGGCTAATTTGTTTTACTCTGTTGTGCTATTTTTTTTTGTGGAAACCACCCTGTTTTGCTATTCTTGTGAGTGATCTGATGAATTCTATCATATGAATTTGAATAACATATTTGCATTCAACTGTATCTGATGTTGAGTAATGACCAAAACAATCGTGTCCCTTGACTTGATATGATTGAGAGTTCCAGGGAGCTTAAATATAGGACTTTATTGTGTATCAGAAAATATTACTGACATGAATTTCTTTATATCCTTCTAAAATAGTCTTACGGTGTTTACTTGATTCTGTCTGTATTCAAATATTTGAAGTTACTTGTGAATGAATTATTCTCAAAAAAATTGATCTTTTGGCCAGGCGGGGAGCAATTGTCACCACTTTTATTGTTTGCTATGCGCTAACTTCATTTATCTCTGGCTATGTGAGTGGTGGAATTTACTCAAGGAATGGAGGTAGTCACAAAATTCATGCTCATATAATTGTACCAGCGTATCTTTATTTTTTAAATAAAACCTTAAATCCTGGAGATTCATTGTCACATCTTTTATTAGGTGACGTTATACTAGATGCTACTTCTGCATAATTGTGCCGTATATGATGGAAAAGGATATTTTCATGTGCGGCTTGCTTTATGAAGAAGCACATCTGAACTCCTTTCCTCGTTTAATGTGCTATTCACCTGCAGATCTTTTTTTGGATATTCTAAACATGTATTTATTCATACCTGATGGCAGGTAAAAGCTGGATTAAGTCCATGGTTCTATCGGCATCTCTTTTCCCATTTATGTGCTTTGGAATTGGGTTCTTACTGAACACCATTGCAATATTCTATGGATCACTAGCTGCCATTCCTTTTGGAACTATGGTGGTGGTTTTCGTGATTTGGGCTTTCATATCATTTCCTTTGGCACTTCTTGGCACTGTTGTTGGGAGGAATTGGAATGGTGCTCCAAATAATCCTTGTCGTGTGAAGACAATACCACGCCCAATCCCTCAGAAAAAGTGGTACCTCACACCATCTGTGGTCTCCTTGATGGGCGGGCTTCTTCCTTTTGGCAGCATATTCATTGAGATGTACTTCGTGTTCACATCCTTTTGGAATTACAAGGTTCTCATAATTCAAAATCTTACAACTTCAATAGTTTTATTTGCTATTCATTTTTTCAGATATTTTCAATGGGAAGTCGCATATTTAGATAATCAGTATTTTTTTGCCATTTTGGTTTTACAATATTTCTAATATATTAGTTTCCTTTCCCTTCAAATTATCATGTCTTTTTTCTTATTAGATCTCTCAAACCTTTACTACAATCGATTCTGGCCATTCTTTTAACCGTTTCTTCTCGACAGGTGTATTATGTTTATGGATTCATGCTATTGGTCTTCATCATTCTTGTAATTGTTACTGTTTGTGTCACAATCGTGGGCACATATTTCTTGCTCAATGCTGAAAACTACCACTGGCAATGGACGTCCTTCTTTTCTGCTGCCTCAACAGCTGGATATGTTTACCTCTACTCTGTATACTACTATTACGTGAAGACTAAGATGTCTGGCTTTTTCCAGACAAGCTTTTACTTCGGCTACACATTGATGTTCTGTCTAGGTTTGGGAATCCTCTGTGGTGAGTAATCCAATTTCAATAGTTTTCGCCAATCATGCATATTACCTTGTCATACTTTATTAATAAATTTTAACGTAAATAATGTAGTTATTTCTTCACATGATTTAGGTGCTGTTGGATATCTCGGTTCTACCCTGTTTGTGAGAAGAATCTACAGAAATATCAAGTGTGACTAGTAAAAGCCTGCAGGTTAACAAGGGAAAGCATCTGCGAATACTTAAAAGGATGTGGGGAAACTATGGGCTGGATTCTCTACTCCACCATAGACGACACTTTTTGTTATCGCATGGCTCAAGTTCTGCATGCTTTCCTACTTCATTTTATAGTCTCTTGCAGCTTACTAAACTTTGATCTCCTGGGAGGCTTTATATTTTTTCATATGTAGGTGAAAGCCTTCAGTGCTTGTTATACTGTGATTCTCGATAGCACGTTGTCCCTTGGATTAAGTTTTATTTGGGATGTAGGTATCAGAAAGCAAAGCTGAGGAGTCTTACCTGTGGAAATGGATAAACGTAAATGAAGGTTTATTCTGTTATTTCCTACTGTAATTTTGACTGGCTTGAAGATTAATATCTTCTCTAGAATTCCTATGGAATCGGTTCATTCTATCCTAACCAATAATGGGATAACGCAATAGGGCTTCGTTTTTGGGGAATAGTTTTAGATTCAAAATTCAGACAAAAAACACTACCATATATAAAAAAAATTCTCCAAGCATATCCAGTAATGAATAGCATGGTTGGTCCTTTATCATACCTAAGTTCCAATAGGAGAGAGAGTTTTAGATAAAATCAGGAGAAAAACATTACCCATGTCTAAGATAAACTTCTAGAGCTATTTGAGTGCCCTATGAACTTCAAGATTAGTTCAATTTGGCATTGTACTAACACATCCTTTTAGGGGGCTATTCGAGAAGGGAGGAAGAAAACTAATTAAGAAATGACATAAAAGGACACAGGCTCATGTACTAACACCATTATTAGTCGTATATATGTTTTTTGTTTGTTGGAGGGATTTGAGCTTGACATATCTTCTTTATCAATTAATTAAAAGCACACATTTTGCAAATGCTTCGGTGCGTGTTTCGACTGTCCTATTAGGTTTTGAAAGTGGATGGCATTGGCTGCTATATTAACTGTAGGATTTTTAAGCGGCCTATTACTTAACAATAATGGGTGTGGAGAGGATTTGAGAATACCTCTGGATCTTTGATTTGAACGTAGAAGGTAATTAACTAACTTTCGGACTTGTGTTACCTCGAATTCTTTACGCTCTGATTCTACCGTGACCACTCGTTTAAATACAAGCATTTGATGAATAGGAGGGCTATGGCGCCTATGGTTCCCATGTCTGTGGAGCCCTCCCTAGTATCATGAGGTCAGCCATGCATCTCTCCTCTTTTGTTATTATCAGTTAGTCTTATTCATATGTAATATATTATATCAAAGTTTTTCTTCATGTTAGAATTGCTATATTTTTACCTATGTAAAGAAAGTCACGTGTAGAAAGAAAGAAGGTATCTTTCACTTAAGACGGGAGTTGATTTTTTTATTTTTTTTTAAGAATTCTGAAAGTTCAATTTTTTATTATTGATTCTTTGTAATTATAAATTTTAAGACAAGAATAATTTCCATATACAGCTCCATGCGCAACAAAAGGACATTAGGAAAATGATCATATACCGTAGAGGACAATTATGAAACCTCTTTTTAAAGTTTATTTCTCATTTAACTGTATACTTGTAAGATAATTTACTAAATATATGTTTTATATGGAAGGTCAGATGGCTTACATATATCTTAAAAACGAGCCAATACCATTATCTTTGACCACTAATTAAACTATTATAGTTCACTTATATTATTTTGTCAAATATATTCTGTTGATTCATTTAAATTTACGTTCATACAAGTTTGATTTGAATTAAATTGAATTGAATCGAATCTACACAGGCTAAATAAATAATACTTATTACGTTGCAACAATATCATGGAAGTACACAAGTGTTTCGTTCCACGACCTATTTAAAACAGAGAGGAGGGGTGGAGAGAGAGGGAGAGATTCCAACACTTGTCTAATTAACAAAAACCAAAACATGAAATTAAAGTTCATCGGAGGAATCAGACTGGAGGAACATGACGGCGGCGGCGGCGGCGGCGACGAGGAGGACGATTCAAGACATGTAGGCGCCTAAATATATGTGGAACGCAACGATCGATCAATTATTCCGTCAACTCCTCCTCCTTGTGCGTCTCAATGACGACGTCACACTTGGGGAAGGCGACGCAGGTAAGCACCCACCCGGAGCTCATCTGGTCGTCGTCGAGGAAGCTGCCGTCCGACTGGTCGACCTCGCCGGACACCAACTTCCCGGCGCAGGAGGAGCAGGAACCGGCGCGGCAGGAGTAGGGAAGATCAATGCCCTCATCCTCGCAATGGTCGAGGATGTAGACGTCGTCGGGGCAGTCGATCTCGACGGGTCCGTCTGGGGTGACGAGCTTGACCTTGTAGGTGGCCATGGCGGTCACGCGCCCACGCCCGCCAGCCTTGAGGCCGAACACGGACTGGGTGAGGCCGGGGAAGGCACGAAGGGAGGTCGCGCCCAGCCTCGGGCGGGCGAAGGGGGTGCTCACCATCGTGCTAGAGATGGAGGCCATCGCTGGCTGACGGTGTTGCTGCTGCTACGGCGGTGGGTGTGGGGCGGTGATGCGCAATGGTGGTCTGTGGGTTATATAGATATATATGTATACATGGGATGTGGTTGTGGAGCAATCCGCTGCTTTACACGTGTCGGGACGTGGTGGTGCATTTTATCACCTTATCGTGTGGTGTGGTATTGGGGGGGTGGCGATGGACTTGTGGCTTCCACGGCCGTCGATTACCGCCGCTGGTTCCCCCAGCAGCATACGAATACGAATACGAATACGAATACGAATACGATAGATATCGCTGGTTCGCGTGGGTCTTTCCTTCCCCTGTAAGATCCAGCTAACTGGGAACCACTTGGTAATGTTAACATTTATTGCGTTGTTTCCAAAAAAAAAGAGAGTTCATTTTTATTTTTCTACTGTATATACATTTTCATACATTTATGGTATTTTTTTCTTTTGAATGTTCAAGACGACATATCATCTCGTGATATCAGGTACAATATTCATGGAAAAAGCAATGATCATGCCATTTTCTAAAAATATTCTAGCCAGGTGATTATGCTCTATGATAATTATTGTGTCGTAAACGAAGTTCTCACTTATTTTTGCTTTATAGTGAATATTGTGGTTTTCACTTAATAAAATATACATAATTATATATGTCAATACACATTTTTGTATTATAACATCTCATATTTTGATATTATCTGAGGATTATTTATGTATTCAAAACCTATTTAGGAAATAATAGAGTTAAAAAATATATATAACATACATAACGCCAATAACAATTCGAAATATGGTCTTAATCATAAAGAAGAGTTGGTACTTTTGGTTAATTTTGTTGTTCAACGTTAAATTGTAAAGTCAATATTAAAATATATATTATTTAAATATAGTAAACAATTATCAAATTGCGCCCGTGGCCTAATGGATAAGGCGTCTGACTTCTAATCAGGCGACTGTGGGTTCGAGTCCCACCGGGCGTGAATGGTTTAACCTATTTTTTTTCATATTTCTTTTGAACAAAGAGTATTAACTTGCACAACAATTAATCTCGTATGTAATTCGTTGAAAACCGATTACGGACGGTTCCTCGTATAAATCTCACACACAATTCTACCAATTTTTAACACCCGTCATATCAAAGTTATTTATTTCAAATTATGAAATCCAAATCTATAAAAGGAACCAGACCTTAATCTATAATTTTAAACAAACGGCCCATATTAGTGTTCTTTCCAAAGAAGAGGAGCTCCCAAAAATCATTTCACGAACTTCCCCTGTGTTGCCATCGGACATGAGACTGATGATCGTCGAAAAATTCTTAGAAAAATAGACGCATGCAAGCAAAATTATACGAAACTATCGAAGCACGGAGTTGTGGAAGCAAATTAATTTGCATATATACCATGGAAATCATTCCGTAATTCCAAAATTTTACATGTATATCATTAAAACCTAAAATTTTACCATCCCTGTCAGCGTTTAACAGAAACCCAAATTAAAATCTTGTTTCAAGCTAACCCTAACTAGCCTAGAGACTGACTTCCACCTCTTAACTTGGAACCTCTATATATAATATATATATATATATATCTCCCAACCGACCAAATCCTCGAACAAGGCGGACTCCTCCACACCCAGAGAACAAGATTTATCAGATGTCTCCGAGGAGAGGAGCGGCCCGGTTCTAAATAAATCACTGCTGGAAGAGAATGAATGAACCACAATCACAACCCACCAAATAAATCGACGAGTTTCTTCCTATTCCGAAGGCCAGTGCCTCTCCTTGCCTACTGGCCTCACCTAGATTCAATGATGCATCGAAGAAAAATAATGTCATCGTCGTCATCCCCTACCGTTGGAACGTGAAAGGGACACGGTTCCTGATGGTGAACCCCAAGATTCAAGAGCACCGTCGATAAGAAGTTGTGGAAGAAGGGAAAATACTCGGATTTTTAAAATCGTAATAGGGCATAAGAAATCTGACTTCTCATAGAAAAAACTTCAAGTATGGATTTTTAAAGTGTCGTATGGTTGTTGGAAACCCAACATTTGAGAAAGAATGTGGGTACGGTCACATGGGCAAACAGCCTTCTTGACTACAAGTACGTCCCACCATATTGAGCATGATAAGTAAGGACTATAATATTTTCCTTTGCGTTTATATTATAATACTTTGTTTATACAAGCAGAACTAGCTTACACTCACATCTATTAGTGATGGAAAAAGAATCTTAGTGTTCGTAGTTGACCAACCCATCTGGACTTTAAGCATGACATTACCTGATAGACGAAGCACATTTCTCTTTAGTTTGATATGTAAGATGATACCAGCAAACCCATGGATAACAGAGAGCCAAAATCTCTTGTCACGAGCATTTTGGCGTAAAATCTCAATTTTCAAGGTGCCTGCTGCTGGAGGTTGACCGGAAGATTGTAACTCCATCACATAACAGTTAATTAATACTCGTGCAAGATAAATCCTCATGCGTACCAACTTTGACACGAAAAAATATGTTTGCATTGAGAACAGCATTGATTATTGATTACGGCAAATTCCTGGACAACTCTGTGGTGCCTTTTTCTGTAATTTTCCAACATAAATGTCCAAGTATAAATTTGGACTCCCGCAGGAAGTTTTCATTGTCCAACAGATTGTACATGTCATAGAACACTTTGTCTTCCGTTTAATATTCCAGATGATCGATAACAGAATGTTCTGCTTTGAGGTTTCTCCCATATCCACCGTAATGAGTACGACCATCTTCCATGCTTAGCATTTGCATACTGAACCTCTTCATAGGTGGACAACCACGAAATAAGATGCACAACTGGCTCTTGTTAAATGATGGATGTTTCATTAAGTAACATGACTCACAAATAATAATCTAATAAAGTTTTGTAGGCCTGACGAACAAGTTAGTGAACGATTTTCTTTAGTTCCCATGTACCTTCACCATCAACTAGACGCAACTCCATCTTATGAAATGGTATCAGTGCAGGCCGCTGTTAGTGAACAACAAAATCAGGAATCAATTATCTATTAAACTGATGAAAAAAGCACTGCATGTAACTCACATATAGCTCTCCAAAGATAAAAACATACTTCTGAAGATGTTATAACTGTGATGCCCATTTCTTTTGCAATCCTGTACAGCTGTTCTTCAATATCTATACTTGTGGCACTGTGAGAAGACAAATAAAAAGAACATGAATCGAATGGATAGAATTTGTTTATGATATTACAGATCAAAAAGACATCTACATGGTAAGCTAGATAACGTACTTGGTGCATTCATCAAGAATGCCAAATTTAGGACAGTGGAAAAATAATCTTGCCTGTCGGTATCAATGAAAAAAATTATTTTTTGCAATTATAAAGGAAAGGAAACAAATATCGGTAGGGTAAATTTAATTGGTAAATTTAGACAAGGTTACCATTCCAAGCCTCTGCTGTTCTCCCAGAGAAAGAATGTCTTCCCAGTTATGCCGAGCATCCCAACCATACTCCTCTCTATCAAGTAGATAAACTAACCGGATCTTCTCAAGTATGGATTTCAAGCGTACATCCAATAGGTTAGAAGCATCAGAATCAGATATACTGCCTGAAAGGTTTAATGAAACCACAAGAAGATTAAAAACAGCCATAATTGACATACAACCTCAAAATAAAAGATATTGGCTACTTGCATGTCTTCAGAATGATAAGTTTAGCTATTTTTAGTATTTACAAAGCAACCCATTGAAATAGTCTCATACTGATAAGTGGGATAGTACTTGACACATAATATGAGAACACCTATAGACAATTTGTTTTGAGTTGGGTGCCTCACATGATATTAAAGTCAAAAATAATCTTTTGAACTTAAGTTCTCATGCATCTATTTTGATTCAAAAATAAGGATATACTCATAGTACTTGAAAAAGATCACAAGTGAGAGGAAACGTTAAAATAGTTTCATATTAAAAAAAGAGATGGGTCTTGGCATACATATAAAACATGAAACTCCTTTATTAATAATTAATTGATTCAAAGAAGGTGATGAGATGTAAAGATTTTGGAGAGAAATGGTGCAATTGGATTGGATATATGTTCACTTCTTGGTTTTAGTTTGTTAGAGTATATTAATGTATTAGTGTCATGTGTGTGTAGTAAGTTTAGTTTCACATTAGATATTTTGTAATGATCAATTGTAACTTCTAAGAATAAAAGTATCCTATTTTTTGTTTTTATATAGTATCAGAGCTTAAGTTTTGTAGAGAACAAGAGAAAGGAGAGAAACCCTAGCTATTATTGCCACTTGCCATGGTGGTAACGATAGACCAACAACCTTAGTTGCCACTATTTCTTTTTCTTAGTTTTCATTTATTGTCACTCCATCCTCCTCACAATTCAACTCTATCTTGTCTTTTCCAACCAATAATAGCTTCCACCCCTCAATCTGAGGAGAGGCTCCTTTAACAAGTGGTGCTTTTCTCTGAGCTGGATTCATTGTAGAGGAGGTGGAGGTGGGATGAGCTTTTACCCATTAACTTACTCTTCAGTATTCTTCACTATGGAGGGATACAGAAGGATTTTGCTAATTGCATGTGGAATAACTATTCTCTTACAAAGGTGCAGTTATTTGGCTGATTGGCCATGTAAAGTAGTCTTGACGCAAGTGGTTTTGTAGAGAAGGGGTTGGCACTTGGCTAACAGATGTGTCCTCTGCAAAGGAGATGTAGAGTCACTCAAACATTTACTTTTCGGGTGTCAAGAGATGGATCTTTGGTGGGCTACTTTAGTGGGCCCATCATGGAGAACTCTTGATGGGATAGAGTGGTTTTGTAAGGTCTGGTGCCATGGTCCTACTCTTTAGGGGCTTAGGAAGCAGATGAGGGCTCTTTGCCCACTGGTATGCTGGTGGTTTAGGAGGTTGAAGAGGAATAGGAGAATATTTAGGGGCAAGGACCAACAGCTCTCCGCTAGAAGTGTTGATCGGGTGGATGAGGGCTTTGACTTCTTTGGCAGAATCCAATGAGCATTTGAGAAGTTGGATCTAATTGATGTGGTGTTAAGCCGTGCTGAGGTATTTTTGTCTTTTACATTATTATTCTTGTTGTTCCTTTCTTTGTTTCATTATGGGTTTCTTTCTTTCTTGGTGCCCTGTTGGGTTGTGTGCACTTATCATCCTCAAGTTTTGGTACACTCCTTTCTCTTGTTATTTTAATGTTTTGATTGTATACTGTTAAAAAACCCAATTGATTTTAACTTAAATGTCTCACATTTTTATACCAACAAATAATGAAAATACCTTTCTGTTGAAATCACGTCAGGACAACTATAACCAGTAAGGCAGTAACTATTGACGAGATAAATAGTGGGGCTTTGACAAGAAAAATGTCATACATGTAATAGTTATTGCTTGATTCAACCATAACTCAGATGGTTAACGATCCAGTAATAAATTATAAGTACATTTTATCCCCCTATCTAGACGTCTTATTCTAGAGTTTCATAACCTGGGATTCCATATTCACAAAACTTCATGCTCCAGAGCTGAAATGCAATATAAGAATTTTGAAGCATAGAAGTTAATAAGCATCAGACAGCCATAGCTATGGTTGTTTATCATACATAAAATATATAATGTACTAAATAATAAAATATTAAATTTTTCTATAAGTAAATCAACTGATGGAAAAATTCAATACAGATCAGACTTACTAGCCTCTGATGCTTTCACCATATTTGTTGCCTTCTCATGGGAAAAAGGGTAGATGATTTGATCTCTCAAGGTTCCAAGACTAATATAAGGGCGTTGGGGAATGTAGAATACCTTGCATTCTGATCCCACAGCTTCATTAATATGTTGTGATGGCTGAGCAAGCCTTCCACTCACAATTGGCCAAAGACCTCGAAGGATTCTAAAAATGGAACTTTTCCCACTCCCATTGGGACCTTAAAAAACCAACAACAGAAACTAAAATGCATACTGATTGTGTTTACTTATACATGTATGGGAATGCTGTAAATTCACTGACCAGTCACAAGAAGGCTTTTCCCTTGCACAATATCACACGTCAGTTGCTTTGCCAAAAGCTTCTGTCCTGGACTGATAATGTCAACTTTGGAGAATGAAATCTTGTCTTCAGTAAAATGTTCATTCTCTTGAAGGGACTCCTCTGGATGGCCAAACATCATTAAAACAAGGATAAGCATGAATTAAGCAACGCATTTGGTTTCAAAACATGACATAAGTAAATATTACATTGAAAAATGAAAAAAAGAAGAAGGAATACACTTATTTTTCTTATTAATAAAACTGTCAAAGAACCAAAGACTTGCCAGTCTGAGCTACGTCAAGAAGTTCATCCAGCTCAAAAATCCGGTTGACACCACCACTGAGTACATGAAACTTCCGGTGTAGCTCAAGAATGTCACCAAATGCTAGGAAACTTTGTGATACAACTGAGGCAAGGTAGCGTAGATCATGTGCTAAATGTCCTAGAAATGACCCCAATATTGTTAGAAATACCAATTTATAATTACTAGTGAAATAAATCATCTAACTTTACCTTGGTTGGATACAAGGGTTCGATCTCCTTCATTCTCCATGGAATATAGAAAACTCAGTCCCCAAGTAACGTTATGTGGGAGCTGCTTTGTAATGAAATCATTAAGTATACCAAAGATCCATTTCTTCTTTTGAAGTTTCTTGGAATGAAACAGCAGCTCCTTGAATCTAGAATCCACAGTCTGTTTATATAAGACAATCATCATAATGTGGATGAAAATGTACATGAAAGAGACAGGGATGATTCACCAGCTGAATTTAGTAGATACTGTAATAAAATATAAGGCTACAAAATGTTAACAGCCTTCGAAGAAAAGTGAAATGTTTCATTGAACTTGTGACAAATTTAGTTTGAAGTTTTCAGAATATAAAATCGTTGGTGACAGACTGCCGAAAGAAAACCATGTCAATATCCAGGACCTCCTCTACAGAGGTATACTTTTGAAATCTAGCAATGTAGATGTTTTCAAGTAAGGTACTGTTTGGATATGATTTTGGGTGCTTATGCTCTCCAATTTTCAAATTCTATCCAAAATTATACCCAAACAGTAACTGACATGACATTTTGAAACAAAATGCCACTATTATCCATAGGGGATTCACATTAGTTTTTGTTCAGAATGCTGACTCATGCCGATACTGGAGGTTTATTTGTGATGTAAAGGTACTCTCATGTAAAAAATTATTACAATTTAACCTACACAAAATTACGTAATTTTCCATCATCTTCAATATGAAAAATTTCATCCCAACTACCACAACCCTATATGATCTTTGGACACATTGACTTCTTCTGTCTTCTTTTTCTTCTTTTTGACCCATTTAATCTGAACATGTATTCTACACTAGAAACTCCTCCAGTGAACTGTAGTGATCACAACTTCTCAGCTTGCAGATCGGAGAAGTCCAGAGCAGACAAGCTGGATAGCCTGGACGAGCCTTTGTTCAGACGGAGGATGGGGAGGTGGTTCACTCCTGTAGATAAATGAATCCAACATTCATGAAAAGCGAAGATTAGATCAAGCATTCATAGAAAAGGTAGGCTTGTCTTTTTCCCCAGGATCTTGATGCCATAATCAGCCCATCCAAATGGATTTACTACAGTTGTCCATAATCCCAGGATTTGCCCTACCTTGAGGTCTGCAGAAAAATAGAAAAATCCGTACCCAAACACTACCAATGATGAGAACTTTGATCATAAGGTACAAAACTTGAAAACGGTCCCTGCTTATCTAGCCTAAAGAGACCTAACCATTTGTGTATTTGGATTTTATGAACTAGCAGTTGTACAATCATCCTCCAATAGTCTAAAGCAGCAGCAGCTAAATCTTTTTAAACTTATTGAACACAATCTATAACAATAAGGAAGCAGGATTGTTATACTAGTTTCATTGACTGCACTAGTTCCTGTAACAAAGCTAATGCTACATTTGCATGCAACCAACTACTTGCTCTGCCATTGCAGGAACAGGATGAAAATTTTAGCACCCCACAACGTTAGTGTTCCAATCGTCCATTTAGTCCCGCTCTCATTTCAATAACACAAGCACAACACAAAGTATAAATTCAAGGAATCTTGGACTCGGTATTAATCAGAAAAATCAAACAGTCAACCCTCAAGGGAGGCAGATGTACAATCTGACCTTCATCTTGACCTGAATGCTATTAATTAATTTTTCCATTAGTTATTAGGTAACTTTGACATGACACACACACAGTTTTACAAGAAATGGATCATTTACAGGTACAATTGTGGAAGATGGTCAGGTATCATATATAAATCTTTTTCAGGCAATAATAGGAAAAGTCTTGAGAAAATGATCGATTCTTATATTGGAAATGGATAGCCACATCATTGTTACACATAACTTACAGCTTTTTCCCGAAAACCACCACCAAAGAAAGCAATGGATTCAGCATGTTCTCGGACCCTTGAGTGCATAAACCTACAAATTGGAAAATCAGTTCATGTTTAATCTCTGCAGCCTCAACAGCAAACATGAAAGTCACTCGTCATGCATTAAAGCAGAGGCATAGCTTACCTAAATGACCCCTCAAGCTCTTGTTCTTTACTGGTTAGATCACTAAAGTCAGGAGTTACACTTCTTAAAAATCCCAATCCAAAAAGCATATAAGCATACAGCAAGGCAACTCCTCTTTGACCAGTCAATAGGTTCATTCTCCAAGTAAACCTGTGTAGTTTAGCAAACAATCAGTGTTAGATGTGTTTTTAGAGGTTAGATAGGTCACAGGTCACTAGCTGAGATGGATATCGAGGTTATTGAAATATAGACATTTAACTCACATACAAATGGTCTATTTTATTACAAGTGCAACTTTATTCAAGTCAAACCTAACCCATTTAAGAACAGATCTAAAACACCTAATCTGAACCAGACCTATTCAATTTCAGGTCCAACCCAACCCAACCCAACGCATTTGATGGGTTGATTCAGGTAAAATCGATAAATGATTTCAATTTACCAATTTAAAGAATATTTTTCAGGATTTAGTAATTATTATTATAATATATAATGTAAAATTGTTACAAAATGGTTTTTTGTAATGATTACGGTTGCTTTCAATAAAATGGCCATGGCTTCAAATACTTCAACAAAGTTTAAAATACTAAAACTTTAAATAAAAATTATCAAAAAATATTATAAATACAAAGTTAAATGGATCCATCAAAGTTTAAACCAGTCTAAACAACCTGTCATGAAACCAGAATCACTTATAGTCTTGAACCATTTAAGTATGTCAGTTCAAGATGTCTTATATGAGTTGGGTTTAGGACAGGTTAAATGGGTTGAGACGTTATTACAACTTTACTTGAGACTATTCCAACATGTCCCCTTCGTATCTCTTTTGGCATGAGATAGATGTACAAAGACTTCGACCCATTTATATTTAGTAATGATTTGCACATGGCCTAATATAGTGATAATATCTACACACCTCCATGTGTCCCATCAACAATACCAACATGTATCACCAACATGTTGGCAACACATGCCAATGTTGAAAACCTTGATGGTTTAACTATAATTTCACACTTCCAAGATCCATGATCTCCCCTCAAAGAGTGGTCCTGACATCATCCATGCCCACGACAACAGGAAGAATTGAACATATCTAACAAGTCATAAGAGGTAGGGGATGTCATTCTAGTAGACATTGAGAACTCAACTAAAAGTGGAGGGTAAAGTGAGAACAATCTCGGCACAAACAGCCTCTCTGCATGAGCTTTTCCTTCCACTTCATTCTCAATCTCAAATGGATGTGATTCTTACCTTGGAAAATTTCCGGGACACAGCCAATGATGATTTCTCATCCATCTCCCGAACAAGCTGCCAAAGCATAAATGGAAGCCAAGAGGGTCCCAATAGTGGATTTTGTTCAACATAATGATGGAAATGTTCTAGCCTTTTGTATTCTTGGGTTCAGAAATCCAAAGGACCAACATTCACTTTTCTGTTGGGCCTGCATATCTGTTGGGCCAGGGAGAACTTGGTATTGTTATGAAGCAAATTGCTAATCTGCACTGGATGTTGGTTGATGATTGAGCTGAAAGGAAACAGAATTGAAATGGACCCCAGATCAATGAGAGTACAAATTGTTCCTTGATTCATGTTTGAGCTAGTGATCTTGCTTGTGAATTTAAATTGTTTCACAAAGCTGTTAGCATTTCAAGTGATCTGAAATGAGGATCTTCCCAAGATTCAAGAAATTTATTTCCCAATTCAAACTGATCACTATTACCTGTAATGCAGGAGAGATTGGCAGGACTAGGAGCTGAGAAACCTGGCTCTGTTGCTTGACTAGACTATGACCAATTACCTGACCATCATCACCTCCCTCCACGTCCATCTATGACTCTTTGTTGCCTTAAAATTCAATCAACCATGAACGACAGTATCCTTCTTGGAAGTTGACTGAGAGATCTCTTTCAAGTGCACATGCACAAACACAAAGTAGATTATTGGAGATCTTCCTTACATATTGTCTTACATGAAGAATGCACCAGGTAGAGGTTTTCTCTACAATAAAGGGGACAAGATATATCTCAAACTCAAGCTCAAACTCAAGCTATGATGATGATAAAGGGGACAAGATATATATGGATGGTTATTGTACCTTTATAGTAGGTAATCTAGTCACAGAGGGATAAAAGACAAAATGTTATGTCATGATCTAGTGCTAAGGCTGAATATAAACTAATGAGATACAACTTGTGAAATTATGTGAATGAGATCTCTTTTGACAAAAATTGATTCCTTCCACAAGAACTTATGCCTATAATGTGACAATCAAACAACTATCTATAGTGAGCAATTATAAGTTTCACGAGATAGTCAAGCACAAAGAAATAGAAATAAATTGACAAATTACTGTTCCATATAATCTTTTACTTGCAGTTGCTGAATATGCTGTTCAAGTCCAGCTTAAGGGAAGGTGTTAGATATGCCATTGAGGGTTAGATGAGTCACTAATTGGGTTATTAGATATCACAAATCCTGTATATGTATTCTTTTCTTTAGTAAAAAAAATGAATATTTCTCTCCTAGTATCTGGATAGCCCTCCTAGTTTTCAGACTGAAAATGTCCGTGATCTTGTGGATCTTGTAAGCTAATCAAATTTAAAGAATTCATATACAAGAAAACTGAAGCTTACCAAAGAATGTCTACTACAGGTTTTACCATGCCTGTAACCAGTCCAGACATATCAGTAGTTAATTTCTCCACATCACATGCTATTCTCTGATCGGCATCAACATTTCTCTTTACCAAGTGGAATACCTGAAATTTATTTAAACATGTCATTATACCATAGATTTCAAAATCAAGACTATAAGATACTAGATTCAAAACTCCACAACTAGAGGAATAAACCAAGGATGCATTTTTATGGAAGAAAAGTTAATATATCTCTGGTTAAAGGGTGCTGATAAGGGGCACCCCATGGTGCCTGGTCAACCATTGAAAAGCCTAAGATGGAAAGTGGCTTAGGCCTTCAGGATCTGTGCAGATTCAAACAGGCACTACTAGGAAAGTGGTTGCGGTGATTGGTGATTGATGGAGGGTGGGGAGTTTGGTGAGGTACCGTGGCAGAAAGTGGTGCTGGCAAAATGGTATGAGGGTGACTTGAATTGTGGAGTTTGAGTACTGCTAAGGAAGCTAAGGGGGTCTGGTGGGGTTTTTGGAAGTAATGGATGTGGTTCAAGTGGGTGGTATGGCAAGGGTGGGAGACGGGAAATTGGCAAATTTTTGGAGAGGGAGATGGGTGGGGGACTTTCTGTCATAGGTATCCCTTCCCATTCTTTCCCAACTAAGCCTCAACTTCTGGTAAGGTTTACGAGTGATCTATGAGTCAATTGGCAGGTTTAGTTCAGAATATCCTTCACCTTTGCATGCACTCTGTTATATTCTATAGAACCAATGATGCAGAGCTCAAATCTACGCTCTTTTAATTGGAAATGGTGTCGGTAGGGTGCATTTTCAGTAGCTTCCCTGAATGATATTTTTCACTATGAAGCATCAAAAGGGAGTTTGCTAGGCATGTGTTGGGCACCCTCACTCCCATAAGGATGCAAATCTTTGGTTGGCTGGCAATGTAGGGAGCAGTTTTGATGGAGCAGGCATTATAGAGGAGAGGATGGCATTTGACTAGTAGGTGCAGCTTCTGTGGATTAGAGATGGGTTTCTGAGGCACTTGTTTTTCAAATGTGCAGATACAACAGGGTGGCAGGCTTGCCTTCTGGAAAGGTCCCTCGCTACAGGAGTGGTGGGAGCAATATGGGCTCTTCTACCTTTGTCCAGTTGATTTTATGGTTTAGATGGATTGAGAGGTACAGGAGGATTTTTCAGAGTGAGGCATGACCCTTTTACTCATGGTGGAGTTTGTTTTGGAGGCTCCGATTGATTAGACTTGTGATAGGGAATTGCAAATGGAGTTAGACAAGGTGATGCTTGGGTCACTGTAAGTTGCTGGTTGTATGTTTTTGATATCCTATAGGTGTGGTTGTGCCTCTTGTTTCTTTTGTTTTGGTCTTTGTTTATCTTCTTGATAAGATCTTCCCTTGTACTCTTGGCCGTCCATTATCATTTATTTAATGCTGTTTTGCTTACAAAAAAAAACTCTGGTGAATCAGCAAAGAAATTCAAACAAAAAAAAAATTACTGCAGCCAAAGGTGAAATATCGTAATGAAGTTCTTTTCAATATGCATTATCACTACAATGAACATGACCAATAATTTTAGGAGTGCACGATCTTTAAAAATAAGAAAATAATGTTTATGATATTCAATGGAACAGAAATTTTGGAAGTAAAACTAATAACAGAAACCTGGGAAGCATGGATTCTTCTAGATGGCTGCTGCATCCACACCTGACACGTGTCTGACACGAACATGTCTGACATGCATGTGACATGTCAGCAGCAATCTTGGAAAAAAAAATTTTTGGACTAGGGCTCGATGGGGACACATCTAGATATGTTTAGGACACATTTTTAATGTTCTTTAAGGGTTTTAGGGGACACTTCTGGATAATTTAATTTAAAAATTATGTAGTTTCATTACATATATTGGTAGATTTTATTATCATGTGAAAAGTCATGTGTGACTACGTTTTTTCATTTATTTTGTATTTTTTTTAATATTAGAAAATTTGTGTTTATATATTAATTAATTAATACCATCTCCAAGCTGACTTGTATCCTAAGTTTTATAAAATTGCTGAATCCCCAAATTTAAGTTGCGTCTCTGAGTCATATCAGTGCTTCATAGTGAGGAACCTATTGCATAAAAAACATTACCTTGTAAAAAGCATTTTTCTTCAAATAATTCCTGAGAAGATGTTGTGTCAAATTTACACGCCATCCCAGAGCACGCTTGGCTGTCAGAAACCTGAAATAACAGATATGTAATGTTATGGTAAACAAAAGGATGAAACACCAATAGATGCAGAAATATCACTGAAGACAATATGATTGGAAACTTATGACACGATTAGAAACACCAATAGATACATACCAATATATAATGTTATGTTTCAAAAAAATAGGAAATGTGTTGAATATCAATGAAGACATGGTAAATTTATGGTAGTCCAACGAAAAACAATAAACTTTGAATCTGATTAGAAACTTAAGATAAGCGAAATAAGTAATGATATACATGTAAAATTATTTAGATCAAGCTTCCAAACATGTATGATACAGAAAACACTACATGCACTCCAAGTGAGTCATCCAAGATATAAACAATGACTAACCTGACATTGATTGATATCAAAACAGAATAAAACAGTTGGTTAAAAAAAAAAAGGAAATGTGTCAAAAATGAACAAAAACATGGTAAATTTATGTAAGCCCAAGGGAAAAACAATAAACTTTGAATCTGATTTAGAAACTCAAAGATAAGCTAAATAAGTAACGATATACAGGTAAAATTATTTAGATCAATCTTCCAAACATGTATGACATCAAAAACACTACATGCACTCAAAGTGAGCTGTCCAAAAAGCAATGACTAACCTGACAGTGATTGATATCAAAATAGAAGAAAGCAAAAAATTAAGATCTATTTTTTATCATAAAAGATCTAACAAACTATTAGAGGTTTGCATTAAAATTGAACACAACATAAAATAAAAGACAAATAATCAAATATTATGCAAAAAAAAGAGGTCATATCATGTTCCTAGATCAACTAATCCAACTACAGAAATGTGAACATCTAACTCATAATTAATTGATCACAAGTGGATAGGTCCTTTTCTATATTAACTCATACTTCATTTTTAATTAGTCAATGTGGGACCATTTCAATACTCTCTTACTTGTAGTCTTTTTCAGATCTTACAAATATTTTTCCTATCAAGTAGATGTGTATGGGATCACTTAGAATCTTGCTGCTTCGTTACTACATAAAAATGTCAATATCAAACTCAAAACCAAGTGATTATAAGTGGAGAGGTCTTTTTTATATAAACTCATGCTTTATTTTTAATTTATCCATATGAGACTATTATGACACTAACCAAATGTAATCCCTTTCTTTTTTCATCCAAAACTTGTCTATTTTTCTTTAGATTATTAATTAGTCTTGTCCCCTATTTTTCATATTGATTTGCTTGTTTTTGTTACCTCAAGCAACATTTTTGTATTATTGGAATTCTCTTGTTGGCAAACCGATTCAGTCTTTGAGTGACTCCTCATAGGAGTTCTTTACACTGAATTGGGCTTTGCACTTCTTTTGTTTGGTTGTTTGGAATAATCAGTCTAATGAGTGTATATGCCTCTGGCTATATGAAGATTAAGATGAGATGAAAAATCAGTCTATATGACTACAGTACAAAGCTGTGGGAGTACATCCATGAAGCAGTCAAAACTCACTAGGACCAGCCACAACCCATCATGCATCAGGAGCAGCACATCCAAGTAGGTGCATGGAGTGGATTCAAATTGGATAGACCTATATAGTTACATCCAAGCGTATCTGTTTAATATCTAAATAATTCAAATCCATCTGATTAGTATTCGGATAACTATTTAAATATCCAAATCCATGTCCAATGAATTTATTCAGATTCAGATAATATCCAAATCCAGGAAAACTCTGCCCAAATGTCCAAATCCTAAAATCTGAATCCAGCAAATCTCTGAAAAATTCAATCTAAATATCTGAATCTAGAAATTCAAATCCAAAAACTTAATCTGAATATTCAAATTAGGACATCTGAATTCAAATATGATTATTCTATATTTAAAAATTATAATTATAAATATAAATGTAAATAAAATTATAATGATAAAATAATAAAAAAATAAAAATGAATTCTATTGGATTCTCGGATATTCAATTACCTAAGTAAAGAAATTCAAATTGAATTTTAAATGACAAATTATATATATCTGAATTCATTTGGATATGAATTTCAAAATATGAGTAGCATTTGTCAAAATGTGGTCATCCAACTCAAAACAAATTGTCGTTATATATTTTATTCCTAGCATCATCTAATTTTCAATAGGGGACTATTTTAATACTCTCCCTCACTTGTAGTGGCCTTTCTTACATCCTACAAATACCACTATTTTTGGATCAGATAGATATACAAAGACTTAGGTCTAAACAGCCCTAATAGACTTTGATATTACACTGAAATATGGATATTTAACTCAAAATAATTGGATAAGAGTAAAGAAGCCTAATGTTATATTAATTGAATAAGTCTTCATCCCATTTTCAATATAGGGTTATTCTAATGTTTCCCCTCACTTGTGGTCTTTCCTTTTGGTCCTCCAGTGCCATTTTTAAATTGGGTGAATGTATAGGAACTTAAACACAAAATACCAAAATTGGCTTGATAAAAAGTTGAAATGTAGACATCCAACTCTAAAGAAATGTTGATTGCAAAATAACTATAATCAATTTATTTCTCTCTATATAATTAGCAGTACTCAAATCTATGTAACGTATTTGTGTCATTTTAAAGTATTTATATAATCACCTGGTTATAACAACAAATAACATAAACACTAATGCAAAGGAAAATGACAAATCAATTATAGCATGTATACATATATACACCTCAGAGATGGAGAAATAATAGAGTGTGCAGCACTTTGAATGATGCTGGTCCCTATTAGCCGAACAAAAGCTGCTTTATTCTGCTCCAAAACATACTTCACACTGGTTCCTGAAACCATTTTAATTTATAATGTTACAAAAACACTAACAGTAGTAAGAGGAAATGATTTGACATGCTATAACCTATAATATCATGAAAATAATAGTTTACACCTGGATAGAAAATGAGGTGTATCCATTTCCAATCTGATACAATCAGACAAGAGTCATTGTTCATTAAAAGAAAAGAAGTTATCCATAATGGTCTTAATTGTTGTGGTTGTGTTTTTTTCTAAATTTCTAAAAGTGAAACTTTTAAATAATTAAGACCCACAATGGTGAAATTATAAAGGATGTTATTTATAATATTAAAGTAGCATAAATGTAGTGGAGAAATACTTCTAAAGTATTATATGATAGGAAGATATCTTTAAAAATAAAAGGAAAATTTTATAAAATTGTTATTTACCCAATTATACTTTATAGCTTAGAATGTTAGGCTATAAATTATGACCATATGTAAAAAGGTTGTTGCTAAGATGCGTTGGCTTAGATGGATGAGTGATAATACTATAAAAGATAAATTTAAAAATTATTTTATTAAAAATAGAGTAGGAGTTGTACTAATTGAAAATAAGAGAAAATCAATGTAGGTGGTTTGATTTTATTTAGAGGACAAAAAATGCATCAACCAAGAGAAGATAATTAAAAATAAAAGAAATAGAGGAAGACCTAAAACTGATTGTCTAAGAATTGCAACAAAAAATTTAAACTTATGCAATTTACTTGAAGATTTGACCATAAATAGAAATTTATGAAAGAAAAGGATTCATGTGGCTAACCTTATGTAGTGCAAAAAAAAAAAAAAAAAAGCATAGAGGAAGGCCTAAAACTAATTATCTGGGAATTGTGGGAAAAAGATTTAAACTTATGCAATTTAATTAAAAATTTAACTATAGATAGAAATTCGTGAAAGAAAAGGATTCATGTGACTAACCCTATGTAATCAGATTCAGATTATAGCTCAAATTGTTATTGTTTAACATTGTTTGGTTTTTATTTTTCCTTTTGCAATTGAAGTTGTAGAATATTTTTAAACTAGATGATTTCAATTAAGAAAATTAAATTTTCACTGAAATTTAAAAATAGTTGGGAAAAAATAGCTACTATGGTAAGTTACTGCAGAAGCTACAATTATTTGAGCACAACCACTAATTTGACCATTGTACAAAATTCCAGTATTAAAGATTTCCATATGTACATGAAATGTATGTCAATATTTTATAGGAATCCATGTTTATCATCATTTGTGAATTGTGATATAACTCATCATTTTTTGTAACACATGACGTATACAAATTTCTTAATAGTAATTTCCATCAAGCCAATTTCATATCAACTTCGGCAAATTGAAAAACCAACATGTGTCAGTAAATTTTGTTATGTTGAAGTCAGGTTGGTAGAAATATGGTAAAGAAAATAATCTACATTAATTAATTATCATGTCAACATTGATCTTGATGTCCTAGATGTACTCAACATTTTCAATAATGAAATAAAAAATCAATTTACTATCATTTCAAAATGTTTGAATACTAACAATCCTTTTCAACTTTTTTTGTATAATATTTAATTTTATTGTGCTTTCTTGGGGACTATACATTGAACTACTTGTTGACACACATCATCATAAAATTGTACCATTGAACACAACAAGCATATGTTAAATTAGATGTCACAAGCACCATTATGTTGCAAATACATGTTCCAAAATAATTGTGGTTAAAATGACAAGTGCTGTTCTATCCACCCTACTAGGAGACACATTGTGTCAATTGATGTCACAATTCTTTAGGTCTTAGTCATATTTTAATGGAAAAACATCTAAGGTTGAATGACTTCCATTACCAACTCCTATTCAACGTACCATTGTGGGTAAGACTCTAATTGTAGGCATTGAGGGGTTATACCCACTATAAGCATGTTATACTGCTCATCCCATTTTACATTATATTTTGTATGACCAACTTCACCCATCTTTCCATAGTTTTGCTTTGTCCATTTTCTTTGAGTCCATTTCTAGAAACTACTAAGTCCTTAATCCCTTATTCGAAGGTGGTCATGGATGAGGAGATTGTAGGATTAATACCTAATGCCACATAAGTTAGTGTTGTAGCTGATTAGAGCAAGTGTAGTCACTTACTATGGGCTTACACTGTAAGGCACAAGTTGGATGAGGAGGTTGACAGATGCAAACCTAAATTATTAACTCAAGGTTTCACTCAAACTTACGGTATTAACCATGCAAAGATCTCTTTAGTTCTTAGGTTAAATTCAATCTATCACAAATGACCAATAATGAAAGAAGTGTCAATAGGATACGAAGAACTCTTTCTTATATGGCAATTTGACTAATCCCATTCCTATGGAGCATGGAATCAAATATCAACACATGTTGATGAAATTTCGCTAACATGTGTCAAATTTCAATTTGCTGACACAATTTTAAAACTGATGTTGACATAGTTTTGTTTAGACATGGTGTTTTTTTCTATGTTTCCATTGGCATGTCATCAATATGTCAAAATTATATTGACACATTGTTTTCAACTCATTGAAGTCCCAGTATGAAATTGAAGTTGAATTCCATACTATAGTGTAACTTTTAGGATATGTTGCTCGAAAGGAGGACAAAGTATGCAGGTTGAGGAAGGTCATCTATGCCTAAAAGTAGATTCCACTATTCATGTTAATGATACATCAATCTTCCACTATTCATTGCTGAACAACTCACAAAGAAACTTATAAAACAATGAATCCTTGATGGATCCATAACTGGATTCAATGAGAGCTGGTTATCAAATAACACATCTAGGCCTGAACATACCTAGATCCATATGATCCTTGGCCACCTAGGCAATGCAACCCACTTATAGCAATAACTATGGTTGGGAGCCTCATGCATTGAATCTACTCCTTTTATCAATATTATCATTATATTAATATCCATTCATTAGCTGACACTGTAGATGAAATGTCATGTACAATGAAAAAAATAAAAGAAATGTTTTACCATTTAAAGAAGCAATACGGTCTGAAATCCATGTTCTGGACACAACAAGCAAAGATAAAGCAAACAACTGAGCACCTTGCTTGCCAAGAAGTGTAGGAACCTAATACATGAAATGGCCACTGGAACATCATTAATATTCAGCATGCACTAATGTACAACTTCAGAGAATTAAAGAGTAAGATCCTTGGTTTGTGGCTGAAGGGTATATAAGAGAGAAGAGCACTATCAGGAGGGCCTGATGAACTCCTTAATAATGGCAAAGAATAAGCCACAAACCAGCACAAGGTCATGAGAAATTGAAAGCAAACATAAACTTACTAATATTTTGAGCATTGCTGCCACTCTAGAAATCAAGGGCCTCTGTTTTATTTGTAAATATGGAATAACAGGCAATGTAATTCCATCATTTTTTGCAGAAGATGATGCTATGACCTCCGTCATATATGAATCACTCTTGGATCTCAATAACAAGTTTCCCTATGAAAATAAAATGGTAAAAAGTAGAAGAACAAATGCTATAGAAATCATAATAAACAGAACACATAAATGAGAAGCTGTGGCAAGTCAAAGACCTTTCTGCTTGAAACAAAAGCCCTGCGAACAGCCATTGCATCACTTTGACGACATGTTTCAGATGATTTTAAAAAACTTAGGGTTTCTACGGAAGCTTTCACCCTGCAATCTTGAAGAAGCTTAACTCAGAAATTTTGCATTTTACCATTAATAGAAAAATTAAAAAAACCATACAACTGGAAGGCACAACCTCTTGTCCTGCATACTCCATCCTCCTGCTCCATCTAAGGATAAAACCATGTCATGAAAAGCAACTAATGCTGGACGGTGTGATATAGTGATGCATGATGTTCCCATAGCTCGAACCTTTGCACAGAACCGTTCCTCCATATCCGTAGTAACAGCACTGGTACACTCATCAAGAATAGCAAATTTAGGTTTATGATAGAATAACCTGGCCATCCCCAGTCGTTGTTGCTCACCAAGAGAAAGTTCATCACCCCAGTTAACTTCCATGTCAAGTGGATAATGCTCTAGCAAATATTCCAAGTTAACCTGCAGAGTAAAATAGCTTCTCTTCATTTATAAAATATTCAGCAAGGATTATATAGCCCCAATAGAAATTAGATAATTATTAGCAAAAAAATTGCAGGATAATAAACATTATTAGATACATTACAGTTCTCAATAATTCAACCATTTCTGCAGGAGAAAGTGGTTCTGTATCTCCATCTGATCTGAGTGGATAAATTAACTGATCACCAAGTGTTCCTAATGCTGTATATGGTCGTTGTGGGACATAGAAGATCTCCTTATTAAGATCAGAACCAACCCCAGGTTTTACAATATGTCCGGAAACCAGTGGCCATAAACCTCCAAGAACCCGAAAGAGGGAGCTTTTTCCACTTCCATTTGGACCTAGGCAGCAAATGCAAGGTTCCAAATTAGGAAAAAGATGTGCATATCCAATGCATATAAACAAATAAAAAATGCATCTTCAAAATTCAGAAAGGCTACTTATTCTGTTGATAATGTCAAATAATAGAGTTGGCAGATAATCATCAAGGGGTAGCTGTATTATTATGACTAGTTATTGGTTCCCCATGCATTTATGCTAATTACAAAAATAATCAGGGTATGATTTGAATAAAATGCAGACATATAAAGTGGCAAGTGTTTTCAAAATGATAGAAAATAAACATTATATATGTGAATATTATAAAAGGTAATTAGATAAATGAGTAAAAGGATATCCAATTAAATTAAGAGACCATTACTCATTAAATATATTATTCATTCTTTTACATTTCTTCTTATGAAGTTCTTGGAAGTTGGTAGTTATGGTTTCTATGAAGTACGAAGTTCTAGGAAGGTGATTTTCACTTAAACTACTTTTTGTACCAATCTAGGTCTATAGGCTTGAAAGGAATATTATAAATTCACATTGCAATACAAGTGCTAGCATTTCAAGTATGGAGATGAAGGGTAACAAACAAGAAGGTAGTTTGTTTTTCCTTTCCTAGAATTGAAACTCTGGCAGAAACTACCTGTTATTAAAAGATTACACCCAGTTTCCAACCTGAGTGTCAGATCATCAACTAATACATTTCCCCCTGGAGTAACCACCTGGCAGAAATTTTTTTTAGTATCAAATAAAACACTAATGATAATAACCATGGCCACAAATGATGATTCAGCAAAGATACCTTGACACCAGAAAATTCAATATACTCTGCTTCAGTAAAATGATTGCTTTGACATTTCTCATGAACAAGTGATTTATCATGTGCAGTGGATAATTCTCTTGAGAAGACCATCAAGTTGTGGATACGATCAGCATAGCCACTGTCAAAGTAAAGTCATGAAACTAATAATAAACATTGCATAAGACACCATACATCATTAAAATTAGAGTCTAGAAAAAACTCAGATTTAGATGTTCTGATGCCCATGTTGTTGCCAACAATATGTTTCATGATAGTTCACAAAATCACTCAAAATTAGATGTCCTTTTTGCTAATGAAATTCTATTCAAGATTACTCTATTCAGAAGTTTTTAAAAAGTCAAATTCGTACGTCCAAATTGATAGGACCTACTGGAATTCATTCCAGATGCTGTTGAACAAATTTTATGGATTATAGCATTTAACATTTTCTCTGATTCATAACAATGGCTCTATGAACAATAGATAACTCAAAAATAATTGCAGGCAAAGTGATGGCAAACACAATTCCTTGCAAGATCACCAATGTAACCTTGCACAGGGATTTACTGCAATCCCCTTCACGATTGTGATTATGAACTTTTATTGTGATTGCATGTTCTTGTAACAAATTTTTTATAGATTTTGTTCTTACTGTTCTATAAATTTTGAAATATTTTCATTTTCTAGATCCTGTTGAGTATTTGACCTGTAAATCTTATGATCACCTAAATCTCATTGTTCTTCTCTATATCTATCATAGATCACCAAAATCATGATCAAAATAGTATGGTGATGGTGATTTGCTTGTAAACCAAAAGAAAACTAAAACTAAAATGTGTAAATTGTAAAATTAAAACAAAAAATCGTAAAACTAAAACTATTTCACCAAGTGACGTATTTTAAAATAAAGTGCAAATAGTTTTTTTTTTTTTGTGGGTGTAGTGAACACATGAGATGAGGAGTGTGTTCCATTGGAAAAGACAACACCTCTATATATAAAGACTACAAGGATATGATCATCACATCATTAGCAATAAAGAGTAAACACACATAATCTTAATATATTATTTACTTGTCTAGGTGACAGTTTTTCAGCAGAAATTAATACTCTTTATCAAGGTCTCCTTAACTGTATGGCTAGAGGTCTCAATCTTAGATCAATTGAGGTGGAAACTGACTCTCAAGTGCTACATAGGGCCATTTATGATGATGTATGCCTAACCACCATCAATAGATTTGTTTGGCTCAACCTTATCACTCTAATCCATTAAGTTCAGAACTTCGGTCATGTATTCAGAGAATGCAACTTCCTAGCTGATTTACTTGCCAAACTTGGCTTCCAGCATAAATAGAACATAGAATATGGAAATATCTCTCAGCTTCCAAGCCTCATTCAAACTCATTTGCTCTTGGATGCCAAAGGATGCTCAAATTTTAGGAGGTCCTAAGTCTTTTTTGTTGTTTTCAATTGGGGAATTTATAATATATATATATATATATGTAATTTACTTTAACACTCACTCTCAAGTTAAAGCATATATATTCATTATGCTTAGCTTGTTACACAAATCCTTAATGGAGTGTTTGTACATCTAAAAAATAATAGAAAGGAAAATCTGATAAATGACAAAAAATGATAGAAATAGAAAATAACGAAAAGTAAGATATTTTTCTAGTCTTTGTGCACATGATGAAAATGATTAAATTTAAAATTTGAGTGTTTGTACATGTGATAGAAAATAATAGAATTTGAACTTAAATAATAACATTTTTTTTCTTTTTTAAGTTTTCCAATATATTATCCTTTCTTATTTTTCATTTTCTTTTTTGTTTTTCATTTCTTTCTTATTTTTCCTTTTTATTATTTTCTAATTTTTTCTTCTTTCATTTTCACTTTTCTTCATCCTTCTTTCCCTTTTTCTCTTTCTCTATTTCTAACGTTGATTTTCCTCTCTCCTCTTCTCTTTGACTACAACTAGATGAAATAGAGGGAGGAATAAACTAGAGAGGGGGAACGTAAAGGAATTTGGTGGTGATCTAAAGGGATTCATTGAGAAAATGGCTCAAGCACAATGATGGCAAAGGAAGGAAGAATGACATTACTTTCATTCACATTATTTGTTTACATAAATGTAAGTAATAGAAAGTACTAAATGTTATGTATATTATGTAGGTAAGTATTACCTAGTACATATAGGATTCTCAAATTATCTAGAATTTATTTCTCCATTTCAAGGTATGTAATTATCATTTATTGGAATGACCGAAATCGAGTTTCAAGTAACGTAGTATAGAATTTCAATTACAAGCATTCTTAATTGAGAAATATTATAGAACGTACATTAAGGATAATCAAACATCGATTTGCAATTTTACGAGGTTACATGTCATATCCATTTGAAACATAAGTTAAAATTATTTTAACATGTTTTCTTATCCATAATTTCATTAGAAGAGCAAATCGAGAAAACTTATTTTAAGATTTAGTAGATGAATTATATGAAAAAAATATTATATTAAATGAGAAATCTGTTAACAATGTTAAAGAAGATAATATACGTTGTTTTGCTAATCTGAGCATGAAATAAAGGAAAATAATAACTGATGTAATGTGTGAAAGAATTATATATTCTATGTGGAAGAGAGATAATATGTAAAAAATGTATTCAATGTAGTTCTAATCAATTTTACTTTTAATGAAAAAGTTATTTTATATGTGAATTTTGTATAGTTATTTTAAATTAATACATTAAAAAAATTTAAAAATTCTTAATATATATTTATAAAAGTAAATTTAAAAATTTTAATTTTTTTCTTATCATTTCTTATCATTTCTTGGTATGGACAAATATCTTAACTTTTCTGTCATTTCCTAGTGTATATAAACAACATTTTATATTCTGTCATTTCTTCTACTTTCTATCTCCCACTATTTTCTATATTTCTTGTTATTTCATTTCTCAACAGAAAATATGCATAAATAGGCCCTAGTAGGGTGAGAAAAAGGCGGTGGTTGGTAGCCATCCTAAGGTTAAGAACCAAGACTTTAATATCATGTAGGAACACATGAGACGTACAAGAGCATATGCTCTATTAGCAAAGACAATGTTTTTAT
The DNA here is from genome assembly GCA_036874045.1 of Cymodocea nodosa. Classification (NCBI taxonomy): domain Eukaryota; kingdom Viridiplantae; phylum Streptophyta; class Magnoliopsida; order Alismatales; family Cymodoceaceae; genus Cymodocea; species Cymodocea nodosa. The sequence continues at coordinate 13,072,462 of JAZBRI010000011.1, forward strand.
ATATAAAGACTACAAGTATATGATCATTGGTTAAGAAAATGTTAAACTCAACCCACTAAACACATACATTATTTACTCTAACACACACACACACACATTTATATATATTATTCCTGGGAATCTCTCTTGAAATTAGATAAATTCAAGGGTGAGGGGTTACTGCAACCTGATCAAAACTCACATAACATGCGGTCACCCCCATGTACATACATGAGGGGTGGCTGTAGTTACGTGAGAGTGGATTCATGTGCAGCCAACCACACATGATCGACTCCACACAAATTATGTCCATGTGGTGCATTCTAATTTGGCACATCTTAGAAAGTTGTTGAATTGTAAACATTGATTATTGTCTGCTTTAACTTACATCACAAATCAAAATTCAAAGGTTTTTGGGCATTTAAAATGGACTTTCATATTTTTTGAGTAGCAACAATATTAAATAAATTAAAATCAAACAAAAATAGGTGGTGCACACAAGCTCAGGTTAGACTAATAGAAAATAAAACCAGAAGGTGGATGGAAATCCAAGTACATGACAAAATAAAACAAAAATGCCCTCAACTGTAGGGCCAGAAGAGCCTCCAAGGACTCAAGGTGGAAAAATAGATTGCATAAATTTACCATGTTTCCAACAAAGCTCAATACCTTTCCTAATTCTTAATCAAAATTTGACAAGAAATAACATTCAGAACCTTGATTGCAAATAAATTTTATAAAATTTTTGATGCAATGAAGCACCTAAATATCCTATAGAATCAGTTCTCCTTGTTAATAATCCCATTGTATGCATGAAATGCACGTCCATGTAAAATGGTGTCTGAAAGGCAAAAGGCATGTAAATGTGGATGTACTCTATATCGGTTTGCAGTTTGCACCCTTACGATGAACTGTAGGTACGGTGTTTAAGGTAAAAAAGTGTAAATGTAAAAGAAAGACTGGAAAAGGGACATATTGTAGCTTCATATGGTGGTTCAGAACTAACCTTAGACGATTCAAACGCCGTGAACTGCCGGAAAGAGTCCCAAGTGATTGAAAAAGAGATGCAATGACACTTGCATGATATCTGAGATTGCTCAACATCTCAGCCCTTCCCAAAGTTGAACTGTCAGGTCTTAGATTGCCTGAAAAAAATGGCTCCATTGTCAAAATTACTCCAACTGTGGCCCCAAGGTACTTCAACAAAAAGTCCTGAATCATTCCAAACCACCAATGCTCAAACTGAACTAACTTCAAATGCTTCACAAGTGCCTTGAACCGTTGGGTAATGTGGTATTCTTCTCTATTCTCTCCACCGTAAAAAGCTATGCTTTCAGAATGAGTCCTCAACCGTGAATGGCACTGATGATAATCACCCTCCAACTGTTGCTCTTGAGACATAAGCTTTCCAAATGGAGGAGAAAATTTTCTAATCATAGACCCTGCCCCTACAACATAAGCCTGAAAGAATAATATACTATAGATATAAGAAAATTATAATTTGCAATAAAAGTAGATTATATATAATACTTTTGTGGGCCATCATCATCTTGTATCTTGAAGAAAAATAGCAATAGCTTAAACATTTCTATAGAAGCAAATATACAGTGTTTTTGTGATCTTTTATAATAAAGTAGGCCATGGAATTCTAGTAAATATTGATCTTCATTTATCTTATATGGTAAATATTCGGACAGCTAACAAATGGTATATTACAAAAAGGTTGCCTAAATAATGTTCTGAGAATAAGGCATGAATAAAAGTACCAGAATCCAAATCACATATTTTGGATTTGCATAAGAACAAAGTTGCCAAGTATACAGGAGTCCATCAAACATTGCTATGAGATCCTCCTGTAGAAGCTCACTCAGCTCTAAACAAAATCTTGGTGTATCACTTGCTATTCTTTGTTCAGCATTTGTAATTCGTCCATCAACATGTGATAACTTGTAGTATACCATATCCTGTGTGCAAATATCATGATTAAAATTTTTTCAGTACATTCTCAAAAGATGTTGCTGGAATCACTAGCATAACACAAGACAAGGAAAATAACATCCCTTTAACCTGTCATCATTTCTAAAATGTTAAAGTGTGTAATGAATATACCCACATATGGGTCTTAAAAAGGCTTAAGTGTTATGTGTAGGTTTAATCTCACATTGTTTATCCTATATTAACTTCCCCTGTGTGCTATATATGAGAATCTTTCTGTTTGCTAATGCCAACAATTCATTTCCACCATTTTCTTTTTACATGCTACTAAATTCTAGGGTTTTGACCAAAGACCCAGCCCACCCCACACCTTCCAGCTGCATCAGCCACCTGCAACCTTCCCATCACTACTGTCTAAGGCTTACAGCCCTCCCCACAGGATCTGGGCACCTATCCAGCCACCAGCACCACAGCACCACAGCCCTCCAGGGCCTTACCATCTGCCAGCTGTTAGGTGAAGGCTGGCCTTCTATGTCAACTGGGCCTTCTAGCCCTTCCTGCAGTCCTATATTTTTCTACCACTAGTCAACCTGGCTGGTGGCCTAAAAGACACAACCTGGCTATGAAAAGGTCTATGTTTCCTGATTACACAATGTAAGTCCTAAAAGACAGTAAAAAGGAAAAAAATTACACAACTTGATAATTATTTTATAACAACAATAATCCAACTATAATCCCAATTTCGATGTTGGTGTATTTGAATCTTTGCAGCAAGTTCGACAAAATAGATGTATATTCACTAGTTTGAGAGTGTTGAAACTTATTAGAGTCTATTACATAGCTTTTTATATGCATGTTAAATTTGAGTTTTTTCTTTTTTAATTTTTTTTTTAACTTCCACCATTTTTTACATATTTTTTTCTTTCTCTTTCTCTTTCTCTCTCCTCCTCCTTTCCTTTTCCCTTTTTTATAATCTTACGTGCCTCACCTCCCTAATTTTTTTCCTTTGTAAAAACACATGCACCTTCTCTTTTCCTCTCCTTCCCTCTTCTTGCATGATCATTGCCTTGCACCCAATAAGGTTGTAGAGAATGACAAACAAAAGAAGAAAAAAAAGAGTGAGAGCATGTGTTTTTACAACGGAAAAAAGTGAGGGGAGGCATGTGAGATTATAAAAAAAGGAAAAGGAAAGGAGAAGGAGAGAAAGAGAAAAATAAAAAATTGTGTAAAAAAATGTCAAAAATGGTCGAAGTTTTGAAAAATAAAATAAAGGTAAAAAAGGAAAAAATCATAAAATAAATTTCACAAAAAAATCCTAAAGATAGATCACATCTATCTACCTATCTTTCTGAAGATGAATCACATTTATTTATCTATTATATTACTTTGGATTTTGTCATCTACTACTTAATTTACTACAATCTGAAATATTATTCTTCTTAGATTTATCTTAAATTATTTCTATTGTTGCTACTTTTGCTACAACAACTACTATTATCTTTTGCCACTGCTTCTACAATTCTACCATAAAAATTGGCTTTTTATATTTTTCTATGTTTCTATTGTTTTTCAACTATATTTAAGTTTTTATTAAGTCTGTTACAAACTAGATTTTCCAACTTAAGGAAAAGAATTAAAATAAATAATGTATTAAGATTATATGCATAGTAAGATTAATTCCACATTATTAATATTGTGATGATCATGTCTTTGCAACTTCTATATATAGAAGTATTGTCTTTACTAATGACAATTCACTTCCACCCATTTTTAGTATTTTCACAAGTATATTATAATGGAGTAACTAGATATCCATATAGTCCAAACCCGATTTGCATGTAACCAAAGTTACCAAACCAATAGCTAAGAACAATATTCATTTTCCCTATTTTCCACAAAGATTAATCACATGTTGCAAATTTGACAAAAACAAAATCATACAAATTCAAAATTATTTAAATTGAAATGTATCAAAATTAATTCCAAATAATAAGAATTATTGAATATTGATAAGCCCAAGTATAAAACAATGTACTCACCTCAAAGTAATACTCATGAATAAGATTTGTTAATGTTTTTCGAAAATGCAAGCTTAAAGCTGCCGTCAAGTACTTTGTAGTGGAAAATAAAGTTGATTGTAGTATACATAGTATAAGATTTTCAATCATTAGACGTAGAAATGATGGAGCACGTTGAAGAAATGCAGCCCTGAACAAAAAACCTTGCACTTTTGCCAATCGATTACTCAGGTAAGACCGTAACACCTGCATTACAAATTTTCCTGAATATCAAAATAACAAGATATATGAAATAATGGTAAATTGTTTAGAAATTTTTATAAATTTGAAAAGCATGATTATTTGCAAGAGAACCGTATGGTGAAAAAATTCCTCTGTTCAATTCAATTACATCATGCATAAGCACCAAGGAGCGTGAATATATAAAAACACCAAGAGAGAGAAGTCAAGCATTTTATTACAAACAGATATAACCACCATCATTGATAACTACAGATATTTGTAGGTTTTTTAGAGTAAGTAGAAGCAGGTGTGACAAAAGTTGATTATCCCTGTAGACACCCAGTTTTTGAAGACAACCAAAGGTGACTATCTAACTTGCTTAGAAGTATAATGAACCTACCAAATGTGAGGATTTAACGCTAGACCCCTATTTAACCATTTATAACCCCCTTAGGGCTAGCAGAACCTAACAAAGGTTGGATGGAAAAATAAAACGAGAGGGAATCATAAAAGGAGAAGTTAGTGGAAGATGCTATGGGAATCATTGATAGAAAGAATGTTAATAACACAATTACCAAAAGATGGCTGCCTCTTTTGTGCCATGGGTTAGCTTGACCACTGCAGAGAGCTATGAACTCAGACCATGCTAAACCACCAGTCTCCTCTACAAATAGTTGTTGAAGTCCCAGCCAGATTCATCATCAAATGGGTCACAATAGAGGCCCTGCAGAGTCATGACTAGAGGAGAATGTTTTTGGATGCCATGGCTAGATGTCGGTCAAGGAGAGACCATCAAGATAGGAAGAGGAGAGGAAATGACTAGAGATAGTGGAGAATCAAACAGATTGGCAAAAGGCAACAGTGCAGAGAGATTGATGGAGGCTGAAGAATCAACAGTGGTGGGAGCCAATACTAGAGTTAAGACTCATCATCATATCAATCACAATCATGTTGGTTAGAGAACTAGATATTTAAGCTTGAAATTGGATCCACCACAAAATATTCAAGCCCCATCAATGACTGAAATGCGTGCTTTGTCCTTCCAATACTGGCAGTTTGAGTTCTGCAGCTTCATTTTCTATGCCAACAGACAACTTCTATTCCCAATTCAAGATCCACCGCACACACGAGCCCGTCAACAACTTCTATGAACACATTTGTAACAAGGCATCCAAGGTGTGGTTCATCCAATTCATCCCCCAAGCCATCATCTTCAACCTTAGGATGGCCAAATGAAGTTGTAACAAGCAACAACCAAGGAATATACATTCAATAGTGTATCAAGGATCTGTCCTTTGAAAAAAGGAAACATAATGACCATCGATTGAGAGATTGGTGGATATTCAATAAAATCATAGAAATGAACAAAACATCAAATTTTGACTTGAAATTCTAAGATAAGATAAAGAAATGTTTACTTGAGTGTCATCAAAAAATTATCAAATTAATTGTAAACCACTAAGGCCTCATTTAGCTATGATATTAGTCCTCTCAATTTTGTCTTTTCACAATTTTCACAAAAATCCTACTCAAACAATGGTTGATATGATACATTTTGCATGGAATCTTGAAGATTTTGCACAGTGCTCCATGGTTCATTTTTCTAAAATCGCAAAATCAAGAAAAAGTTCAATTTTAACTATTTTTGCCAATTTTGCATAGTTCCTTCTCTTAATATGAAATCTGATAGTAAAATCAAAACAAAATTGAGAAAGATTCTAAACGAATTTTGTGCTGTGACCCAAAATCTCTAATTTTCATTAAATTAGAATTGATGCAAAATCATAATTTTGCAATTTTTTTCCTTCTCAAAATTGTATCCAAACTATACCTAAATTATACTCGCATGCCACCAAAAAAAACATTTAATGGTATGCAAGTAATTTGATTAATTCATAAGGCATGCAGATATAATTACCATGAAGATAAAATAAGTTATAATAGATATATAAAATCACTTATATTGAATTTCTAGGAAATATACACTAAAAACATCAGGCGAATAGCAATCTCAACCTGTTGCAATCCATAGTAGTGAGGATTAGTTCACCCATCCTACATCCTAGTTTCCATCCCACCATAAACAAGAGTGTGATTATGAAAATAAGAATCCACAGCCTCCAATTCCACATGATAGTTGAAGTGTCCAGCAGAAACCAAGTGCCTAGTGTGATGAACATTTAGTCCAGTAGACCAGACATGAATCCGGAAATACCAGATATTGGATCCAGTGGACTAGGAATGGAATTCAGTGAACCGGATATTGGATCTAGTGGACTAGATATGGAATCCTGTGGACCAGGTATTGAATCTGGTATTTGCTTAGTTTTCTTTATTTCATTTTGTTCCAGCCCAAACACTTAGGTATTTAGTCAAGCCCAAGCTCCACCTTGTATGAAGAGATAGATTTAACAATTATGATCAGGTGAATATAAAAGCTATGGAACTAAACACATTTCATTGTTATTTTTCTTAAGACAAAAACAAAAGTTATTGTTATAATGCAGTTCATGGTGATGAGCATCAAATAGTGATATGCTCCTCCTAAAACTAAAAGGCAGGTGGCAAACTGACAAATAAAAAATAACCCATGACAATGCTGAAGGATGTGTTTGCTCTTGCTATACATATAACAATCTAAGAGTTTGTAACTGTGATTTCTCAGTTTCAACTAATGAATCACGGATTTGAAACAGATATAATTATATGATGCATATTATGTACAGAAATTCAACATAAACAAAGAAATGAGGGGTTGCATACAGATGAAAGACAGAGGCATCTAAGACAACTACAGATGAAATGTTGTATCAGGGACATCAGGCTAGTAATGACTTTGTAAAATCCTAATTTGGAGAGAGCTACCTCTTGAATGTAGCAATTTCATCTTTCAACATTTCCACCATTGATCCTCCACCTTTGTGATGCTACAAACATTGGTTGACGAGACTTCAATCATCACAGTTAGCCTAATGCTTTTAGCCTCCACCAAGATATAGAGACATAGCTTTAGACTTCCCAGGCTTGCCTCATGTGTATCCATAGTAAGCTCCCATCCGATTAAAGATCAGTTTCATAGCCTTCTCCACCCACCAGAATGGTTTTGAGTTATTGGGACTAGAATACATATAAAGCCTCTCAAAATTTGTATCCAAAATCATATCATTCAAAGCTGTAAGACATCCCTCTTCGGCTCCTCAGATGATAGCATCAACAATCCATTAAACTGCCTAATCCAGACCAATGAATACCCATTTCTGCAACATTTGTTTCTCTATGCACCATGAAAATGATCTCATTCGACCATTTGATGCCACAAAACCCAAACAGAAAGCCCAAGCTTCTTCACAGCATTGACCCTATCCATAGCAAGGACAAGGAGGAGGACCTTGCAAGACTCACCACCTTGAGGGCTAAGGAAGATCTCCTTAAAAGTTCTTCTGATTCTCAATATTGGCCAGGTCCTTGTCCAAGAAACTTTGAAAACAAGTTGTGACCATAGAACTACACTTTCAATGGGTGATCTAGTAGTGGTACAACACTAGGCAAAATGATGGCCCAAGCAACAGCATCTCCAGTATATCAATCCATTGCAACAATCACAAGCACAATGAATATCTCAAAGTATTTGAAACAACTGACAGCAAATAGTTCCTGAAGCCCAACCTTTTGTCTTTGACAACCCTCAATCATAGTGCATCACATCGCTACCACCAAGGATGACACCATTAGACCTGTAACAATTTGAAGCAACGGACAACAGATAGTTCCTAGTGCCCAACCTTTGACAATTCTCATTCCCAATGCATCACATGGCTACCAAAGATGACAGTATTAGTCCCTGTAACAATGAAGAAAGAGGAGGATTTCTTCCTCCAAACTCACCAATATGGATTACCAGTGGAGATTAACAGCTGCCAAGATCAACAGCCACTGAAATCAACCCAACTCTCTCCTGGAACCACCCAACTTTTCATCTCCACAACTGTTCCCCCTCCTACCTTAACAATAAAGCTAGTATTTAAAGATATCTTAATATTTATATTTATATATTCAATTAAATTTCAAAATGAATTTTTTAGGAATTGAGTACAGATTTTTCATATAAGTTTTTTGGTTTGATATAGATAATATCCAAATTAGGATCTATTAGTTGGATTTGGATAATATTTGAAATGATGCATTCCATTGGATTTGAAAATGAGTATATAAATTAAAATGTATTCGGATATGGATTCCAAATCTAATGTGATTGGAAAATTTTGGATTTATATTTAGAAAGTGATAGATCCACATCATATCGCCCCCTTTCCACCATGAAGAGCAATGTTGAACTCTTTTAAGACATGAAACCTGTGTTTTTGGGTAACTGATGGTAACATTGTGTATATTCCACCAGATCTAGATGATTTTTTTTATCAGTAAGATTGCTTTTATCGTAGCTCTGGTTTACTTTTTTTTAAAAGGATTACCCCTGGTTTACTTAATAAAGAAAAATTAGGTTAAAATAGATGTAACAGAATATTTATTACCATAGGCGTCCTAAATTATGGGCATTCTCTAAAATCCTCAAATTTTTGGTGGTAAACATCTCTAAGATCAAAGTCAAATCCCTTTGTTTTTCGGCAAAACTTGGGATCTCAAACAATACCCAGAACAACAAAAATATTGTTTTTCATTTATCTATCAATCAGAAATCTTTGATAAAACGGTTAATTTTGTGCACATTCTTTAACCATTGTATTTACTAAATGTTCTACCAGAATGCTCTGTATCAACTAATGGTGTCAACCAAAGATTAAAATCAGCTGTTTAGGTGCTTACCACTGTGGTTACTAAAGCCATGAGATTCTGTACTCCAGTTCTTCCCATCTGTGAAATCAAAATAGCAGCTATAACTTGTAATGATCTCGTCCCCCCTTCACTTTTCCTTCTCTTGCTACTAGTACCTTTCATCCTCTTTGTTTTGTTAACATCACCAACAAGCTTTTGCTGATCATAAAATTCAGAAACATTGAATTTGTGCCGGTTGTGTGATTGCACATAAACTGCAGTCCCTCCAGCAACTAGCACCCCAGTAAGCACTGCAAGTGTTCTCCTGTGAAAATGATCATAATTGAATGTAAAATTATTTAAAAAGCAAATCTCAACATCATATGAGATAAAGCAACATATGTGCATCAGTGAAAACAACAAGATTATATTCATTGATTTGGATCTTAAATTTTTAAACTAGGACTGTATTTTCTTGTAGAAGCTTGAAGAAATATATGTCCTTGTGCTTAGGAGATATTCATGAGAAGGCAAATAGTGCATAAAAGGCTTTCATGAGAAAAAGATTTTTCCTACTGCACCTGTTGGTAAAACTCATGCTAATATTGTTGCTACAATCACAATGCTGGAATCTGTTATACACTGGGATTATCAAGGGTATAAATTTGTTGACTGCTCATTAACTGTTGAAACTTGCTCAAAAACCAAGTTTTTTATGGAAAAAGAAATATCAAAGTCAGGTTTCAGAAAGCTCCCATTAATGAAGCAGACCAACTTGTTCAAACTACTCAAGGCTCATTAAGAATATTACCCAGAAGTATATGTGTACATATGTATCTAAATACATGCAACTTTTTTAGATCCTGTATGGATCATGTAATTAAGGTGGGTCACCTAGAAGTCTCTTAGGCAGCAAATGCACACATCATTTAAAAAAAAAACAAATTATGCTAGATTTACTAATGGATCCAAAAAGGATCCATTCTGTCATAAGGTGTTTGTTAGGGTCTTCGATACTAATGACCCATTTCACTTCAGGAGGACGATGTACACTTCTCACCCTCTATCGCATCCTCCAATTTCTATGGCTTTTTTCCAACAGGTCCAAAGACCTCCAGCAGTTCCAGCAAACCTGAAGAATGTAGCAACTCAGGTGGGAGTGCATGCATGAGTGGGTGGGTGAGTGCATAGATGCATACACGAGTGCATGATATCTGGAAAAGAGATCACTGGATAGGCATCTCCTAGGTGCACTGGTGTCCAAGGCCAATGCTTGGTGCCTAGCATTTTATGGACCACAAAACAAGCTGTTACAGGAACTTTGAAAAATGAACCAAAAATAAAACAAAGGGTGAGACCTATGGGTGGTATGAGTAAGAACCATTGGTAAAGATTATCAAGGTTTAATTGCAATGTATCTCTCCCTTTATGATGCAATCTTCACATTTAATTTTGATTAAATGTTAAATAATGTATGAGAACTATTTTTTCAGCTAATATTCTTGTGAAACAATAGAACAACTTAACCATACTTAGTATGTTAAATCCCAAGTTCATGTTAACAAATAGTTGAGTTTCCAGTCTAGAAATCAATCTGCAACTTAATCACTAAAAAGAATCAATTCAAAGCCTTGATAACTCAAAGAACAAACTGTCTAACACCAATGGTTAGATTCAGCTCACTTGAAATTCTTAAATCACTCTCAGAAATTTGAATGGAAGATGTATTGATTGATAAGCTACATTGGTTTTCAAGCTTGAAAATGAAATTAATATGCATCTATTACTAACCAAGAAGGGAATTTTTATTTTTATAATTTATACACACTAGCATTCTTTTATGGCAGAGATACATTAGTATGCTTTATGTTAATTTATATTAAGTCTGATTCCAGCAAAAATAGAAGACACGATCATAAGTGTTAAAAATAACCAATAATAAGCATATGAGAATAATGATGATAAATTTCATTATAAATCATAGTTAAAACCTTTCCAAAGAACAAAACCTTGCATGCTCATTATTTGCATTAGCAAGAACATTCTCGAAGTAGAGATTCAAAAAATGATACAAATGTGCTAAATGGGGATGTGGTGAGGAGGGCCTCCTTCATTTCCCATGTAGTTCTTTACTAGAAAAGCATAAACTAGAATGATAAGGACAATATCAATGTCATACATTTCAATAGCTCTCATATAGAGCATGTGTGAAAACAAAGAAATGGGTGGGAGTTAAATTTATCATTGGCAAAGGTAGTGCATGTATATATAGAAGCTACACGGACATGATCAACACAATTGTAACAATGTGAGACTAAACTTACTATAATACATAACCCTAATACATTAATATGTTCTAGTACTCTTTTCAGGCTGAAGCATCCAACTTACAATGAATTTAATAACAACTCAATAAACTTAAACATAGATGAAAACAATGAATACATAGAGAAACATAAGAACCAGTTATTATAACAATAATAACAGTAAAAGACAATAGTTACTATAGCAAAAGTAACAACAATATGAATAATCTGAGTAAGGTTAAGAAAAACTATATATCAAATAGCAGTAGATTAACTATCAAATGATACAATCTATGGAAGGAAAATAGACAAACAAATGTGATCTATCCTCTAGAAGTAAAGATAGGTAGTTATAAGCAATCCAGCCTTAGGAAATTTTTGGGAAATTAAATTTTTTACTTCCACCAACTTTCTTTGACATAAACTCACTTTTCTCTCTCCCCTTTCTATTTCTCTCCCTCTCCTTTTTTATCTCCCTTTTGTTTGTTTGTTTCTTTCCCCTCGTTTATTCTTGACATATTTTTTCCCATCTCTACCTAATTTTGAAGCCCACACATGGGTTTATCCATTGGTACATTACTCTAATGGGTGATGAGGAGGAGCAATGTGGAGAGAGTGATGTCATCAGTTCAAGCAATTGAGAGGAGCTAGCTTGGAAGACGAGACTAAAGGAGAAGGAACTTCTAGAGAACTCACAAATCTCATCCATTAATTTCCTACAAATGAGGTCGGTGTTGACTAGGCTTAGGTTGTCATGGGGGAGTACTGCAACAACAACAAAAACCTTAGGAGAAACTATAGGAACATTGTGTCGGGCAACAGCAAGGAAGAGAGTTTGGTAGCTCAACAATGCTAGCTAAGAGGGGCATTGACAACTTGGAGCCACACCCTAGAGGCTAGATGCAAGAAGAGGGATGCCAACAACTTGGAAACTTGGCATCAACAATAAATGCTAGACTATAGATGGTTGGGAGGAGGGCAATAGTGGTTATGTGCAAATAAAAAAATAGATGGAAGTTGAATTTATCATTAGCAAAGACAATGTCTCTATATATAAAGACATTGAAGACATGATTAACACAATTCTAGTAATGTGAAATTAACCTACTACAATGCATAACCCTACATTAATATGCTCTAATAATATGTATGCTACTTTACTTTTTATATGAGCTTCAATTTGTTAGTGGCATCAATTTGGTGATTTCATGTATATGAGAACTTGATGGTTATTTAAGGAATTCTTTTTAACTGCTAGTGGTGTTCAAATGATACAAGAATTCTTTTGATGGTTATTAAATGTGATTTTTGCACCACTGTGAAGGGGCACATCTGATTAACAGTTGATATAAGACTTCATACAATTTGCAAGTTATATTAGTTCCTTATAAATTGCCTATGGATAAGGTTATTAAGGTGTGAAGGCATAGGCTTACTACTTGGGTGCCCAGGCAGCACCAAGGAGCTCATTTAAATATTAATTTTTTATAATGTTAAATTAATTATATTTACATATATTATAATAATTGTGTATAGTTTTAACTGTATTATTTCCTGAATAACATTCAAATACATAAATAAACCTATGACAGCATCAAAATATAGTTTAATAATAACATTATGTACATTTTATTAATATATATAATGATATATTTCAATAATTATGCATATTTAAATTATATTCCATCAATATATATAAGTTTTTTACAAAAATATTAAAATCCTTAAAAATATATATAAATTGTGTAACACCTACAATTAGCTAATGAGTCACTCTGGTGGGGGATCGTCTTGCACGTAATTATAATTTGTGATTGAAGACCTTTGCACAAAGGAAGCAAAATTAAAGGTTTTTCCCAAACCCTCGTCACACTATTCACATTCTTCAAAATCACTCTCACATCTTCTAACTCAAGAGCCAAAATGTATGTGTTTTCTTCCATCATAGAAATTAGAATTGTACATGTCGACAATGGCAAGATTGATAGGTGAGGTGGTAGTTGGTGGCTATCTTATGGTTTGAACTTGAACTTTGATACCAAATGAAAATACATGAGATGGGTAGGAGAGTATTCTATTGGCCAAAGACAATGCCTCTATACATAGAGACTACAAGGGCATCATTGTCGCATTACTAGCAATGTCAAATTAAACCTTCTAAACACACATAACCTAATATATTATTTACTCTACTAGATTTAAAATAGGAAACAATTCTTAAATCTACAATGTTTATTTTATATCCATAGAAAAAAAATATTTAGAATTTCAAATATTAATTAAAATAAATTCTTACATTAAGTATTTTTGCTTTAAATCCATGCAACACGTCATTTATTTATAAAAAATGTAAAAACCTTAGATGGACAGTAGATCAAGTGATCAACACAAAGGTGAATATTTGGTGGCTTATCTGACAACTTCCAATAAGATCTTGGAATATCGAGAGGGGGAAGGGGTGTGGGATGGTGGGAATAAGCTGCTAAAGGTGCTATTCATATGCCTAGGTAGGGGAACAAATGTCACTGTCCATGGCAAAAATGTTGACCAACATGGCCCCATGATGGCCAACTTTCAATGCGTACCAACAGACACATCATGAAGCAGTTGACACAGGCCCTACATGGTATCAAAAGGTGCACTAAATAGCAGAACTGATTTGTTGTATTGCACATGAGGAATCCCGGCACATGTTCACATTTCAAACATTGATCATAACTCATAAGTGCCCTCTATGCTTACTATCATATTGAGGCACACATCTGTTTCTAGAGGAAAAGGCTAATTAAGAATCATGAAGACTTCATTAAACGTGTAATAAGAGAAAAGAAATCTATAAATACCTTTTAGAAGCTAAAAACCCATGAACACGCTCTGTCAATGATATCAACTGAAGAGACAGCATCATTTGGAGATGGAACTTCTCTGTTTAGTAACTATGATAAGAGGACAAAAGTTTCAAGCAGCTGAGTCAATCCCAAACTCCACCTTGTATGAAGAGACAGATTTAACAATTATGATCAGGTGAATATAAAAGCTATGGAACTAAACACATTTCATTGTTATTTTTCTTAAGACAAAAACAAAAGTTATTGTTATAATGCAGTTCATGGTGATGAGCATCAAATAGTGATATGCTCCTCCTAAAACTAAAAGGCAGGTGGCAAATTGACAAATAAAAAATAACCCATGACAATGCTGAAGGATGTGTTTTGCTCTTGCTATACATATAACAATCTAAGAGTTTGTAACTGTGATTTCTCAGTTTCAACTAATGAATCATGGATTTGAAACAGATATAATTATATGATGCATATTATGTACAGAAATTCAACATAAACAAAGAAATGAGGGGTTGCATACAGATGAAAGACAGAGGCATCTAAGACAACAAAAAATACACACTCAACTTAATGCTCACCTATATTGTCACTCCTAAGTGTCTATATTATTTTTGAAGATGTTGATATTTCAAAAGAAAAGGTTACTTTTACAATTATATATTGTTTTTGTTCTTTTTCACAAAAAAATTTTAAGGAGAAAATGCTGCCTATATATCAAATTTCCACAATAATTGATAAATATGAATGGGACAGATTCTTAAAGATCACATACTTGGCTTGTACCATGTAATGTAAAGTTAGCGTGTGCATGGATTAAGAATTGTGAATTGAAATTGTATCCTTTGAACCTCGTCTGATATTCTGTCCGTTTATAGATAAAATTTCGAGTTGAAAATCGAAATAAGATTTTAAACATGAAATGGGAGAAGAAAAGCCAACTGTTGGAAGGATCAGCGAAAATGAAAAGGAAATGCAAAGTCACAGATTCCTAAGCACTCCGGAAGTCTGAAGAATATCCGTATAAGAAAGTAAAAATAACACTGCATTCAGTGGACAGGATTCAATTTGATCATGTCAATTCACTATCATTAGATCAACATTTACCTGAATATGTTTGGAATTATTTCACGATATCAATAGCTAAGAATTACAATATCACGATACCACGAACTTCAGGATGACATCATGAAATAGTATGCATGACCTGCAGACAAACAAAGAATAGCTAAGAATAACATGCTTATCCTTGCCGCAAAAACCAAACAAACGAAAAGAATACCCTAACTAAACAAACATAAACAGAACGTCTGCGAAATCTGAAATAGACCAGACATGCTCAACTGGTTGATCACCCCGACTGGAGGAAGAAGGCGGGAAACACAGGAAACAACCGGCGCTCTCCTTCACGGCAACCACTCCTTAATCGCATCTCTAAGCTCAGCAACTTAGTCGAAATCGCCTAGATGTCGAACAGACCTCCTGAATTGTTGGTGAACAGAACATGAGAACGAGGACAGAAGCAATTCAAGAGCAGGACGGCCGGCAGACGCAAGCGGAGAGATGTGGGGGTAAGAAGAAGACCATACCGTCCATACTTTTATTAAAAGCCAGAAGATGAAAAATGATAGATAGGTGGAAATCCGATTAATAGACTGGAAACCTTTACCTTCGATCAGCCTGACCGGGCTATTAAACGGTTCGGGTTTGGATTTCCCATCGGATCCGTTGTATCCAATTAATCATCTTAATTTTACCTCTTGAAGAATCGTGGACCGCCTAGTTTATATAGATAAATGTTAATTTTAACCCAGCGGATCCGGTCGAATCCGACTCGCCCGTTTGACAGCCCTTCGATTGATTGGTAATAATCGCATTCGTGGTTTTTAATTTGAATTTTGATGAATTAAAATTTATCATTACGAGCGGCCATTTTTGCCCTTACTCACCCGCAGAACCATGTGTCACTCGGCTAATTTACATCCCGTGCCACTTTCTAGAATCATCCAGGCATCGGATTGCCGTGGTGGTCGTCCGTTTGTATTCTATTCCTGCAAGCGCCACAAGTTTCTGGCGAACATGGTTCTGCCGATTGCAAGCAATTATTATTTATCTATCGTAACATCTGTAGGTGCGCCTTTACGTTGTTTCAACGTCAAATTAAACATATATAATTCCATACCAAAGTTATCGATTTTTTTCGATTCTAAGTCTATTGCAAATTACAATATACGTAAATAGTAACAGGAGAATCTCTTTACTCCTGTCATGACGAACATATACATTTATCAAGAAGAGCAGCGGAACGCTCATCAAAAAAATGCACCTTATATATCACAATAAGTAAGCATTTTTAGAATTCAAATTTTTCGTTTTAATTTAAACTAATGTATAAAAATACGTTAGCATATAAATAATATGTTAAAGAATGATTATTGAAAATTACTAACGTATTTCCACTCGTTAGTTGAAATTAATTGTTAACATATGCCTCTCAGTAAAAAAAGATACATATTAGACTGACATTTGGTCAAAAATATTAAAATGATGTGTATATCCATGAAAATCACACGAATTTGCTCAACCGTTGTCACAAATGTCATTGCCATTAAGGTTAATCATTTAACGAAAGTTTGCTTGATTTCATATTACCCATGCTTCTTGCATGCTATCATAAAGTTTAATGGATATCTCAATGGCTATTTAATAAAATTTTACCAGCATTGTTTGAATGGAAGGTGTTCAAGTGGGAAGTGAGCTTCTAGAGTGTTTGACTTGCCATTTTCTTAGTGATTTTAATCAAGGGCAGGTTAGTCATTTCACAAAGAGTGGATGATAAAAATAAACTAAGGTTAAATTTAATAATACGAGAATAGCGACATATGCATCACTTCAACGTTTTCCAATAACATGCAAGCGAAAAATCCATATATAAAATAGAATCAAAGGATATTAAACTAATTTTATTGTAATTCAAGAGAAAATAATAATAATAAATTCTAATCTTATTACGGTAATTAATAATGCTTATCCATACTTCTTTTCTCCGCCTTCCACAAATGTGTATAATATTGTACAAGTAGAATATATATATATATATATAAGTAAATGCATTCTCCATGTACCATTAAACATGTATAATTACAAATATAAAAATAAAAAAATGCATTCTACACATATGTAATACACATCTTAAGCCTAATCATATCTTTGGTTCCATTACCTACCCGAAGGAAGATCATCAGTGCAAGACCCATACTAGCCCTAACCCAATAAAAAATATAACACAAAAGCTTTAAAATATAACATTTAAAATCAAAGATTGGCTTCACGCAAACAAGACTACAAGAGCGTACTAGTGGTTTGGGAAGTAAACATGATTCAAGGTTGGGATACCTCAATCGCCAAGTTTTTCTCGCGTGCTTTCTGTTGCTGCAATCTAAAGGTAAATGGTGTTGCAGCTTCACTTGGAACTTAGAAGTGTGTTAGGCCAGCTGGGACGATGGGTTTATCATCGAAACTTGCGCAAAGCTCGTGGATGTGATCTATCATGACAAAGTGAACTATTCTGTCATGAACCCCCACTTACGTCTTATTTTGGCAATGATGCTGTGATTTCATTTGCATCATTAGCACCTCAAAAAGTGATTATTCTCCGCCGTTATTTCTTTCACCATAGAGTAAAAATATGAATTGATAACATTCTGGAAACCACACAGACACAAGAAGCAACTTAACCCATCAAATTGAGCTTTCCCAAAAACTTAAGAAGTTCAAAATTCATCTTGTATTCTTGCATCTCCTTTCACAAGCACAGAACTCCGATTTCCATGTTATTAAATAGAGAAAATAAATGTCGTTATATCAGAGTATACACTAGGCATAACTGTGCTTCTATCATTTTACTTGCATACAAGAAGCTTACCAGGAACATTCTCTTTCTCCACGATCAATCATGTAAGAACATTATCGGGAACACCATCAACTTAATTGTGAAATGCCATAATCTCACAAGATCACTTTTGCAATGGCTCTTGATCGTTATGCAATAAAATGATCAGAAACAATCTTACGGGTGTTCATAAGTTCAGTAATTACTAGAAGAGGCTCTTCGTCGGTTCTATAATTTAGTGTTACAGCTTAATGCAAGAAACACAACTTTTTGATAACTTGTTTCAGCTGATTAGCGATTCAGTGGCAGCAATTCCCTGAAGGTTAAGAGCACCATCAGATATATATTCTTCCATCAATGAATGGGAAATCCTTGAAGCCTCAGACACCATTCCATTATTTAAGTGTTGGTCAAGTAATTTTGAGTACTTCATGATAAGATTCAGCTTAGACAAATCAAGATCACAAGACAGAATATTTATCCACTCAGCAGACCTCCCTTCCAAACAAAGTCCATGCAGAAGTGAAGCAAATGTGACAGGAACAGTTGTGCAGCCCTTCAATATCATTTTATTCCTCAATTGCAATGCCACATTGACCATCTGATGCTTGCAAAGGCAAGAGATGATGGCATTATAGGCAGAAGTTCGGGAATCCCATTCATCTGAGACCATATTCCTGTATACATCCAAAATAATTGAATGACCTTGTTCCTGAAGTTCACTTCCTTCACATGTACCATGAAATGATACACTTGCTAGGCCATTAATCATGTAATGGAATGTAACATCATTAGGATAGCACCTATCACTTAACATCTCTTCAAAATAAGTGGTTGCTTTCTGTATATGACGATACTTGCAGAAGCTGCCAATGAGGATGCTATACGTAACAACATTTGGACTTTGTCCACAAGATCGCATTTCTGTGATGATTTTTTCTGCTTTAGCAAGGTCACCCTTCCTACAAAATCCATTTATCAAGGATGAATAAGTGACTACATTTACTGTGCAGCCCCACTTCAACATGACAGAGAACACAGTCAAAGCTCCATTAATGTCATTCTCTTTTATAAAACCATTTATAAATGTTGTGTACGTGAATTCATCAGGATGAAATCCATTTTTTCTCATCTTATTCATGACTGTAATAGCGTCATTCATCAAATTATACTTACAGTATCCGTTTATCATGGCATTATAAACAATGGTATCGGGTTTAATGTTTTTCTCTTCTGTAAAATTGAAGATCTTTTCTGCCTCACTCAAGTTTTCGTTCCTTACAAAGCCGTCAATTAGTGTAGCATAAACAAACATATCAGGTTGGATGTTCTGATCAAGCATCTCTGAGAGCAAAAGTTTGGCAGCGTGAAGCATTCCTTTCTTGCAAACCCCGTTTATCAGAACATTGTAGATGGCTGCATCAGGAAGCACCCCCCTCTGCATTAGGTTGCCTTTAAATGTTAATGCTTCCTTCACCTCACCTGCCGTGATAAGACCATGAATAAGAGATCCAAAAGCTACCAAGTCAGGAGAATGACCTCTTTCCACCATCTCAGTGAAAAAATTAGCTGCTGTATGGACATCACCATTCTGGCAATATTTGCGAATTACAGGACTGTAACTAAATTTATTTGTTCTGAGCCCCTTTTGAATTGACTCTCTCAAAAAATGCTCAGCTTTTAAAACATTTCCACTACGACAATAACCTGAAATTAAAGTATTATATGTTATACTGTCCGGTTGGCACCCTCTTCCCATCATCATCCCCAAGACCTCCTTCGCCTGAACAACGCTTCCAAACTTAAAACATGCATCAAGAAGCCCATTGTATATCTCCACATTTGGTTCCATTCCTCGTTCTCGCATCTCCACCAAAAGCCGATTCATCTCTGGGAAATCACCACTCCTGCAGAACCCCACAACTAAAATACCATAAGACACCAAAGTAGGCAAGAATCCCTTCAGCTCCATCTCCCTAAAGAGCTTATAAGCCTTGCGAACATTTCCCTTCCTACAATACCCATCCATGAGCACGTTGTAGAAGACGGTATTCGGGACACATCCTGCACCCCACCTATCTTCGATCAACTTCCTGGCCTCTTCCATCCTACCCTCCAAGCACAGACCCCGCACAATCACACAGGTACTGTGGTTATCCGCACCACCTTCGCGCTTCAGCATTTCGTCGTAGACCTCCCGAGCAATCCGAAACCTTCCAGCCTTCACCAGCACGTAAAGCAACGAATTGCAAGAAGAAACATGAGGGAAACCCCCACCGCCCTCACCTTTGGCGCTATTGTACAACTCCAGGGCCTTATCCACGAGATTGGAGCGGGAGAAGGCGTCGATCATCGCCCCGACTGCTTCCGCACTAGGCTCCTTGTCCTCCAACCTCATGTCATCCAGGACGACGTCGATCTCCGCAAAGCGGCGGGAGCGGGCGAGGACCGTGAGGATGGCAGAGAAGGAGGCGGAGTCGAGGAACTCTGGAGGGCGGCGGCGCGCCCAGGAGTAAAAAGCGAGGGCGGACGCAGGGTCGTGGATGCGGGAGAGTGCGAGGGGGATGGCAGCGATAGCGTCGGAGGAGGGTGCGGAAGGGTGGGCGGCATCGGAGGAGGAGAAGAGGTCGTCGAGAGTTTGGCGGTAGTTGGGGTTGGCGGCGTGGGTCTTGAGGGCGTTGAGGAGGGAGCGAATGAAGTAGCGGCGAGAGAAGGCGAAGGGTAGAGGCGTTGGCGGTGGTAGCCGACCATAGCGTGTGGGTTTAAGAGAGCTTGGAGTTCTTCGTCTTACACTAGTGGTGGTGGTGGTGGTGGCGCTGCGAGCGAAGAGGCGGGGGCATCCCGACATGGGATGGAAGCGAAATGGGAAGAAAAGAGGTGAATATCGGTGACATTTATACGGACTATCGTTATATATTGTATAATCGACGATCTTTATGACTACGGGATAACGATATTTTCCTGGCAACGTATTAATTTTTTGCAGGGATCATTAGTGTCCTTGATAAATGGTTTGAAAAACTAATTAGATACCTTTATTTCTTTTATATTTATTTATATTATTTTAGGTTTTTCGATAATAAATTACATTTATTGAAAGATCCATTTTTACGGCTCATTGTACAAATGTCGTGACATCCTTCTGTTTCGGCCTTCCAGTAGTGCCAAGGAGATGAGGTTGCTCCAGTCCCATATAAAAAATTGCATTTAATTTACGACGAGCTAAAACTATTTGGAATCACATACAGTTTTGGACGACATTAACCAAAAGCGGAAAAAAAAAAACATACACACACGCTGTTTTGGACGAAAGGGAAGAGGCTTGCCACTTTGGGACAAGAAAGTACAGAAAAAATAGGCAACACTTGGTGGGGGGGAATTTCTACCCGAAAAATTTTGAACTTGAAAATATATAGAGAATAATGCTTTCAATTAGCATGTAATATAACCCAAAAAAAAAAACACAAAAGGGGTAAAATAAACAAACATATTTTCCGTTGCTACCTGCAGCATATCTACACTCAGTTAGGTTGCTTATGAGTCCAGGTGAAGGAATAGTGGCTTGTGATGCACCATCGTTATAACCAGGGATCCACTTTTGCAACTAGTCTTTGAAATCACCATGCTGGGATGGAAGCCTTGTGGAATGACCATGGAACGTCCCCAAATCTGCCTCTAATTTTCTTTTCATTCTCTTCTTCATGGAAATGGCTTTGCTAGCCTCATCTGAAACCATGCTACTTCTAACTTGTTCATGATGTTTTATGGCATGCTGAACGCTCTGACCGTTTGAAGACATAACTAGATCAGGCATCCTGCCTAATGGAGAGGTATTTTGGTTCGTGATGATCCTCTGTGAAGATCCAGACACTTGCCCAGCAGAATCAATCCTATCCTGAATGGTTCGAGGCTGACTATTTGATCTCACATTATCTTCCACTCTACCAGAAGAATTCTTCCTTTTAAGCCTGACATCATGTTTTATCTGTTGATGAAAGTGGGGTAAAAAAGAAATCAATATACCAAGCACAGCTCTCATAGCCAAGGTTTTAACAGAGTGAAAACAACTGATAACAAATAATCAATATATGTATTAAGCACAGAACCACAACCCAAAGCTTAACCCAAGAGTAGGAAGTTAAAATTGACCCTTGTTGCATAGAACGTGATCAATGAGCGTGCATCTTTTTTCAGAATGTATTCCCTGGCATAGGATACCCAGGACAAGTTGATAAATCTGATAGTCACTTGGCCACTACGGCCGATTTACATGAAAGTTGCCTCTTCACATTTCACAATAAGATGAGTAAGACATTTTTCATCATTTATTAACAAATTGGAAAACAGGATCGCATTTCTCTTTATGACAGATAAATCTGCTGGGAAATTTGGATATTAT
This sequence comes from Cymodocea nodosa, assembly GCA_036874045.1. Lineage (NCBI taxonomy): Eukaryota > Viridiplantae > Streptophyta > Magnoliopsida > Alismatales > Cymodoceaceae > Cymodocea > Cymodocea nodosa. The sequence continues at coordinate 13,094,826 of JAZBRI010000011.1, forward strand.
AGGAGGGTAGGTGATGCCGGATGTCACTTGGAGGGACTCCTCATGGCAGAAAGAATCATGAAAGGGGTGGGCGAATGCTTTTATTGTGTAGTCTTTATTGATTTACTGTTCACATCTGTACATACCGGTATCACTGGATGATGCTTCTTTAACAATGAGAAACACCTAATCCCTT